>KZ308324.1:172576-211576 GCA_000376725.2 Ladona fulva | reverse complement strand
AGGTATTATATTAAGTATATATATAAAATTAATTAAGGTAGCCGACATTCATTTTAAAATTCCTCTCAGAAAATTGAGAAGAAGGGATTTTGGACAGTAAAGTGCGATCTAATTACGGTCAAATACTACCATGCTCGGAAGATAAATGAAGAATTATTAAAATAAAATGAAAATTCATATTGACTTTGTTTCTCTCACGAGTATTCGTTGGTATCAAATTCGGCTTAATTTCATGCTATCGATGTAATTATTTTGATCGTGGGGAATTATGTCATGTTTCTGTTTTGCCATGGAAACACTGACCAAGGCGATACCTGAATCCAAGCTCATGTATTTTCCGGTAAGAGTACTCAGCAATTCATTCCCATATGAAATGAATGAATTCTTCACTGCAGAAGAGGATATTTCCTGTTATTCGAGAACTTATATTATGGTAAGGAAATCGCAATGTCAAACTTACAAGTGTTTCTTACCGCACATCTTCCGACCATGAACATAAACTATGCACATTTACCACTACTTGTAATCACCTCCTAGGTCTTGACGGCGGTAAAAAATTAAGATATTTTTAAGTACTGGGAGAGTAAAGGGAAAGTAAAGAGAGAGCTGTTTGAGAAGATTGCATTTTCAGTAAAAATTCGGAGCAAAAGGCTTTCTTTTTTGCTTCAAGTCTCGCATGATACACAAAGTTCAAAAACGTTTGATTATACTATCTTTTGGAATCTTGCTTACAGTTTAAATTCTAGCATGATTGATATTTATAAAACTTTGCTCTATTCATAAATTAATACTTTTATTATATTGTGGTTCGTAATAAGTTTTAATTAGTACAGTCAACGTTATTGACGGCGGAGTTGCCTAGTTTAAATTAGTAGCATTTGCATGCGTCCACCCTGATACAGATCAGATACTGCAGGAAGAATAATTAAAAAGATTCTGGAATTACTTCCTTTAAAAAATTGTAGTTCACGCGAACGGTACACGATTCAGATTGGAGACACCCGTGCCATACGCCTTAATGTGACTCGCATGGAATGTGCGTACAAAATAAGATGATTATTAGAGTTGAGCAACGCACGGTACTTAATTTGCAGCACGCGCCACGCCTCCTATGGTTATTTCTCCTTAGTGCGAATCGATAACGAAAGAGGCTGGGAAAAAGGATGAATAACGTCTCCCGTGTCATCAACTCCCCGTATGTTTCCTGATCGATATGAAAGCGGATATTCTATTTTTGGACGGACGCCGTGAGCCAAACTCCGATGAAATAAATTTATAACTCTCTTCTAAATCACGCACCCGGATTAAAGAACCGCTTTGGGACGTTTTCATTTCTAGGAAACAAAAAATCGACGATGTCCAAAGGATTAAAAGCTTTCGGGTCTCGTCTTAGATTATTTTTTAGGATTCCCCTCGCGTTTTCCGTGCATCGCTCGTGACTCCACGGACGAAAGATATCTGAACGCTTATGTCACGAATCGCTTACGGCGCATGCGCGTGCATCGTCTCCTAATTCTCAACGCTGACATTTCTTTCTCCATCAATCAACCGCTTCTTTCTTCCGTTTTTTTTTTTTTGAATAGGTTAGAACCGCAATCATCGAACGCATTATCCATCGATAGCGAAATGGTATCTTAATTATGTATTTGCTGTTTGACCCTGCAAAAACACATCTACACAGTGGGAAAATGCGTTACAGAAAAGTGACCATAAAGATATGGAACTCATGCACTACCTGCGCGAATATTCACGAGTTTTTTTTTGATTGAAGTACAAGGAAGAATGAAGAGCCCCTTCAACTTCGTTGCTTCAGTGACTACAAATAAAGCGAGACGAAAATGTTTAGCATATTCGAAAAATATAACTTTCGCCTCGTCATAAAATTTAGGACGAGGTACAGCTATCGAGTGTTTTGCTTTCTAAGGTATGGCGCCGCGTAAAGTTAAAGTTTAAAAAGAATAATGATTCGCTCCCCCATCCCGCTTAATGCCGATCACGTCTTCGTATTTTCCACCTTTCTCACAGCTATAACGGTTCGTTGTAGATCAAGGTTTCTATTTTTAGAAAACAAAACAATATTCTGGTACTCAACGGAAACAATCCAGGGTAATCCATCCTCCATGACTTCGTGACGAAGATAACTAAATTCTTAGGAATTCGTGACGCCGAGTTTGAGGAATGGCTGTTGGATTTTTTCGCCTATTTTAAAGATAATCGCATTGAAGAGCCGTCGTGCACGACTAACGACCCAGGCGTCGCGTCAGTGATTTCTTAGCTGAGGGTGACTCGAACGAACAGATTAATTCAGTCGAAGTACATTGGAATGTCAACTGTGTAGCTACTTATATTCCACTTAAACTATACTTTAAGATTTCGCCTTTTCGCCCTGATATTTTGACTTGATAATGGCGATACACCCATAAAGTGGTTAATTAATCATTGCGATGTTGCCACAACAACGGTATGGTAGAAATTTAGGTATGCTTAATTTGTATTTTCTCCAGAAAAAGGAATATAAAATAGATTTTTGCGAGTATTAAGAAACGCTAAGAGGAAAAATATTTTAGTTACCCTAAATCCAATTTCTCCGTAGAGTTCAGAAACGTATTTTAACTCGCATCTTTTGAGCAAAACTGTCCAAATTCCTTCAATGATCAATCACAGGTCTTAATGCCTTCGAAAATATTTTTATTTACAAAAATAGAGATCACATTATGAACACTGATTTAGATTTTATAAAACGCTATGTATTCTTGTTGATTCCGTTAGTTGTTTCTCCCGGTCCGCTTCTGTCTTCGGCACTTGTCTTCAGCCATTCCGTACCCCTGAAGAAGCGGAACATATTGGGCTGAATCAAAAGATTTTTTATAGTTCTGGTGGTTTTTTTATTGTATACACTGTGCTACTTCGATACTCACATAAACGGTACATAAACTGCAACATTATATATATTTATCAATCAGTAATGGGCAGCGTCTATTTTGCTCCTTTCTGTGCGGTGAGATGCATTTAACAAATCATTATTTAGCCGAGTTCGAAAAGCAGCGTGAAAATCCTTATTAACTGAAGTTAGTAACTCATTGAAGATCGTTAAATAGCGATATTCGTAGCAATGGCATTCGTCTGTGATAGACATTTTTGGAATGTCAATGTTCTTCTTATAGAGTCTTAATATGGACAAGAATAATATTCGTTCCGGTTTGATCGGGTTTATTCAGATCTATCTTCCGATCAAATTCCCTTATAGTCCGTTTTTACAGAAAACACCCTATGAAAGTCAAAATTGGAGATACAAGTAGATTTAAATTTTTGAGCGAATTCTCATGAATTTTCACGCTCTTCTCTTTTATAATGGCTGACAATCATAGAAAATCAGCTAAAAATAAGTATTAAATAAGGATGTCGTTTTCTCTTTTCGAAATGTTTACATACGTTCTTTGTAGTACAATAAACATGGTATCCTCGAATAAGTCGAAAGAAAAATTAGCAGAATATATTCATTGTCTACAGTTACGTGTATCTCTCCCTCACAAATGGCATTGGCAAACTTGACAGAACCTCCCAATTGAAAGTGGATAGTAAATATTAGAAAACATAGACCCCAACTGAGAATGCGTTCAAACAACAAACAAAAGAATATAAAATTGCCGCATTGCTGTAAAGAAATTCTGCTTAGAAGAAATAACTGCTTTCGGACGAGTTTGTTAGATTTTCTGAAACTATCGAAATATTTTCGTTTTACGTAGGTCATGTTTTTTAAATTTCGCATGAATATGCTTAAAGAAATAAAAATGTTATTAAATGCTTGTTTTAGTGTTTTAGCAGTCCCAGTTTTTCAATGTATTTATATATCAAGTTGTTGCCTAATCAAGCGAATTCAACATACGCGTTTACTCCTCACTAATCGCTTAACTTAGGAATATAACTTTTCAAAATTAATCTTTTAAGGAGATTGTTGAAGTTTTTGGCAATTGTGATATATTGCTTCCATAAATTGTTTGTTGTGATGTTCGATCATAAAGTACGGGTATGCGCAAATTGCTACATCAACTAAACAATTGATCATTCACAATCATTTTTACGCTCGTCGATTTTTAAGGAATTGATTTTGAAGTTAGCGCTTGAAATAATAAGCTGCAGGTTAGGAAAGAAATGTTATTTTCTGTAGCAAGAGAATCTCTCTGCTAATTTAAATTCTCTCAACCGATCGCCATTTTCCATAGTCGACTGGAACCATGGAAAAGCCGACAGTCGTCGATGATGTTTATTTTCATAAGTAATCAGAGCGTGAATTAAGAAATTTAGTTTAGCCAATGAGTTTTTACATTTCTCGTAAAAGTGAAATTGTCGAACAAATCGAATTTTTTTCAGTTTCACTTCCTTTCCGCTTACAAACATCCATACTTACCTACTTGGTTATGCTCAATTATTTCCATCGTTATAGAAAGGACTTTCAGGGTAACAGATGAGAGCCCTCCAGTATTCAAGTTACCATCGCTTAAAATGCTCTAAAAACCGATTTTTCGAAGAAGAAAAACACACTTAAATCCAATTTGACATTTTGGAACTAATTTCTTAATTAAATATTCGGTTTGTATATTAGATAGGTTACGCAAAGGTTTTTTATCCTTATTAGAAATATCAACGCCTAAATAATTTCATTATAATGGTTTGCGTGATTTAGATTTTTCAATCATGTAGTAGTTTAAATTAACTTTCATTATAAATTTATAATATTTAACCCACACCTTTCCGTGACCGAATTCAGTCGAACTTAAATAGGCAAAGTTGAATGAGGACTGCTTTGTTATCTTTGAGAGTTAAAAGGAATCTGATTTAGAGAAAGACAAGCTTAGAAAATATAAATAAATGTAGTTCTAAAATTTAGATACAGATTTAGTTAAAAAAAATAATCGATCAATTTTTGCCCCTTTTCGGCTAATTAAGTTGTTTAAAATTGGACAAATAATGACTTGACTTTGAAGACATCAGAGTAAGAGGTTGATCGGTTGCGAGGTCAGAAAGTAGTGCCCCACATTATCGTGTTACCCCACATTATGTTATACATGCAGGTATCGAATTTGAATATTTATTGCGGAACTTCCCAAAAAGATAACTAACAGGAGAACGTCAGGTTTGTGTAACACGGATTTACACGAAAATTTCAGGACACTTTCCTTGCACCAAAATAACAGACACGTGTCCGGCCGTTCAACTCAATGCGCCTTTGTTTATGGAAAATTTGCAACTGAAAATAGACGTTAGGCAACCACGCAACACACGTGCACTGCCATACATATAGCGGAATTTTCCACCTAGAAAAATGTTTATCTCGTTTTTTTTCACAAGCAATTTAATTTTTCTGCCATTTAATTTCATCTTCTTATCCCCCAGACATTCTTTACCTTTCCCGTCAACATTTATTAAAACATACGTTAGGTAGGTACTCCAGTTTCTATTGTAGTACTAATACACGTAGGTTATGGAGTCTCAGCCTTAACTACAAGTGTCTTTGACTTGGCCCTTTTATGTGGTATCAGTACCAACAGGAAACCAGGAAGAAAAGTGAAACATCGATCATAGCTATCATAGCTTCGATTCCCAGAAGGCTCAAATACTCAATTTTTTCCGTAAAGTGTGCTTTGTGCGGATTATAGAGAATTTATTTTGAACCCTTCCCAGAACGACAGAGAATTGATAATC
Source organism: Ladona fulva (assembly GCA_000376725.2). Lineage (NCBI taxonomy): Eukaryota > Metazoa > Arthropoda > Insecta > Odonata > Libellulidae > Ladona > Ladona fulva. The sequence goes on along the minus strand of KZ308324.1, from coordinate 205,873 downwards.
GAGATATTGTCATTAGACATGTTTTCGTAACGCAAACGGCAAAGATTTTTTCAATATGGTCTTGGGATCGTTTCCAGACTAATATTAAAATCTTCTGTAAGAATCGACTGCTTATAAATGTTAACACTGCCGCTTGAAGTCCTCTATTTTAATTTTCCATTTTTTTCTTTCTTCATTTTTTAAGGTTTTTTTTCATCAAGATTTCGTCCTTTAGGAGCATATAAAAAGTTCGGAATTCACTTTGCGGTACTTCATGAAACTAATGCGACTTGAAAATTTAGGTTTTTATAGAAGAATATGCAGAGCCATGGGTAATGAGTAATAATACTTATATGAATGGTCCCTGGTTCGGTGGCACAACGGTTTAATTTCTCGAAAATGTTAGAGAGAAATTTTACTTGTCCACTAACCAGGACATTGCAATATGACAGGCGGGAAAATCATAATCCCAAAGTTTGCAGTATGCAAGCAACTTTTACTCTTATCTCATATTTCTTTATAGGCGGAATTTTGTGTCTCTTGAAGTAGGTTTCCTCCATTGCCTCGAACCCATCGACAAATTCTACTCACACCCCCTCATAGTCTATGGTATTTCCCGTTCTGCCTTTATACGTGGCTCAGCAAATTCTCAGCAACGAATGTGAGTACTCACCGACATCACAGACCAATGAGCCTGGTTCGAGGTCCGAGAGGAACTGCTTGACCCTTGGCCACGCCCGGCAGCACCTGCTCCCTCCGGCCCCCTGCTGCCCCTCGCCGTTGCTCCGCCCCGCGCTGCCCCCGCGCCAAGAGATCTCCTCGTAGACGTCGTGGACGTAGGCGGTCTCCAACGCGACGGATCGAGCCTCCCTCTCCGCCGACGCGACGGCCGCCGCTGAAGACATCGCCCGATCGAGGTCCCCTCACAAGCTCATCTGCAATGCAAAGGCGCTCGGATTAAAGCGATCGTGCTTTTACAATTGTAGTTTTCACGAGGGTTTATTCGTTTCTACGCGGACAAGGAACACAGGAAGATTTAGATCTTGAAGGACACTTGCTTCTTTTTCTAAAAGAATTGCGATCATCTAAACTCCAGGATTTTGATTCAAAGTTCCTTACTCAGTGAGAATATCGAACGCCTCTTCAGATTCTTTTATTTGTAAATAGTCAATAATCGCATTCACAGCTTCTTTTTAAGTAAGAAAAAGGAGAATCACTTATGAAGCATATCAAACTTTTACTTTCTCTGCTACTCAATCTCATAAATATTCTCTCATCTACGCTCAAAGCAGCTATCCGTTGTATTGCTTTATTTTAGCGAATTTTATTTACGACTAACCTATTTAATATTTTTTTCGATATAGGATTTTACTTAACATTTTTTATGAAGTATGTTTCCATTGACTGACGGTTTTAATGCTCATTTACTTATACCTTTTGAGCATTGATTACATATTTTAGAAGAATGCAATGAAACGAGATAACATATTTCATGGGATTTCATAAATTTATTATCAAACAATACAGCTCCTGTGTTCGAATTGCATGAATTCATTTTCCTATTTCCGAATGAGCCTCAAGAATGCTAATGGATATGACACTATTAAAAGTATACAACGTATAAAAATATTTCAAAGATGTTGGTATATTAAATAAAAAGGTACATCCTATATTCCGTTAGTTACAGCTTGGATAAGAAAGCTGTTGAACTCAAACTGTTTATCAAGAGTTTATCACAAGATACTTACCGATACCGATTTTGATTACTATTCCGAATATTTTATCTAGGTACTCCTTTAAGCTAGCATAAGAAAGCTGTAAGTTGAAACATGTTCCAGCTTACATAAATTTTTATTAATTTTTGCGTAATCCAGACTCCAGCACAATAAACTGCAGCTATAAAATCCCTACGATCGGAAACCCTTCTTAAAATTTATCCGAGATTCAGCGTAACGGATGCATTGGTATTGTATGAGAAAATTATGCAATCGGAAATGACTGAGAATTGGGCGAACAGTTATTCCGTTGCTATGGCAAGAATTCAACAATTCTATCAAGAATTCCTCTGCTAGATGCGAATCCAAAGTCAGCGATGAAATTTCCCGCGGCGGCAGCTTCCCTTGCCAAGTGCCTTTGGTCATTCTACGTTTTAGATCGAGCTACGCTGCTGAAATTCCTTTCACGGAAGCGCTGCTCTCTATAAGTTCCCACTCATACAATAACTAAAGAATAAATAATGCAATGACGTTTGGTCTGATACCCTCCTTACACCCCAATTTCATTTACTTAGGCTTTACATGTTTGGATTAGGTTCTTCAATTAGAAAGCAATTCCTCTTCGAAAGAAATTCGTCCAGAGAGCTAAAGTATCTATAAAAAGTGAAGACATCTGATTCCGAGCTCCCGGAGAGCCGAGAGGACTGCGCGTTTGCGTTTGGTAGAAGCGGTTCCGGGTTTGATTCCCGGTGGGGACTCATACGTGCGAAAGGAGTCGAAGCACATTTAACAATAATGATAGTAATAGTAATGACAGATGTTTCAGAAGTTGCGAAATTACTGCAGAGACATTGTCTGCTTTTTCCCTTACTAAATGTTATGGTAAAACTAAACTTTTAATTGAGAAACGGTTTTTATCAATAACAGAAGAAACATAAGGGGCTCAAAGACCCTGTTTTTTAAGAGTCCCCGAAGCTCAACAGTCATTTGATAATGTGCAGGTATCGATATGATAATGCTAAGATGAGAGTGAATTTCGTGATCAGAACATTGCTAAGTAACTGCCATTGCAAATGCGTTTTCAATTGGTATTTTGTATTTTCTTGCGGAGCACAATTTATCTTCTTATCTATTTCCCTTATTAACCACGTATAGAACTAAATAGTTCTCCCTTTCGATCCTACGTTCCATTAAACGACGCTCCATGTAATTTTGCTTAAGTTATGTATAATTGCATCTTAAAAATCTGTCGCTCTCATTCGTAAAAAAAACTTCGTTAATAGTACCGTTAATTGCTTTAATTAAATGAGAGCGGGCCTATTGAATAAACACATTATTCTTTGTCTTAACGCAATATTGTATTTTGGAGGAAACTAAATGAGAATTGGGAATCTCTGCGTTAGAGTATGTTCTGAGTAAACTATGAAAACAGATGCGCTGAAAGCTCAAATGGTCACGAGAAAGCATTTTCGCGAGAGAGCGATTCAGAATATTTCTCTTAACTTCGTTACTCGACTTTAGTATTACTTTCTTAGCATTTCACTCTATGAAACAGCTGTTTCATTGCCTTAAGAGGGTGTAAGATCGCCGTAAGATCTATGAAAAAAATGGAATAGAATTACTTACACAGTGTAACTGCAGAAATTTAAAGAATGAATGAATTAGATCACATTGGTAAAAACATACGTACGAACTACATACCTTGCAAGGCGCCTTTCGGATAACTTTACCTCCGGAAATTTTCGTCTATGATTCAATCAACCTATTCCTCTTAACATGTGGTATGAATTTACTTTGTTGTTTAATATGAAACTCTTAAAAATTATTTGCATTCTCATCATTGCAATACGCGTTCGCACAATGCACGTAGTAAACTTCGAGCAGACCAAAGTATTATGTAGAGCGCCAGCATTTTGGGACTGGAAAATCAAAGAATCCATTGAAATACAGTCGAAGGAAAACAATTTCAACAGAATGAAGGATTCACCCTCCACAAAACCTGGAGACCGATCTTCCAGAAGATCTCGGAGAGACGCGACCAAAGTGCCCAGTTGGCTGGCCAATCAGAAAAGTGAATTGTGCTGGAGTTCCTCTATGTACTCGTATATGAGACCAACTCAAACGGGAAATCACGATATATTTTCTTAGCCACCATGTTGTATTTACTGGTATTTAATGTGATTAAACTGAAGTATTAAATGTACTACAACTGAATTACCTCGATAATTAAAAGAAACTAATAAATTGGGAGCGTGTCACACCTAGAGAGTTGGAAAAATCAAAAGCTACTCCGAAAGGCGGGAAACTTCGTAGCTTTTGTATCAGTCTCATGAAAGACTTTCAGGAGGAGGATTTACAAGAGAGTTATTACGCACTTACGTCAATGAAGTGAAACAACGAAACTGAAAACTCAAGAATACTTCTAGTTTCAAATGCAATTATGCCTTAGAACCTGATGTAAATTTTGAGGGAAATTCTTTCACTTATTTTGAAGAGGCGTGAGCCATAAAAGGGTAAATAGAAGAGAAATATCGACGTTAGTGGGACTCGAACCCATGTCTACCATCTACCACTTTTTCTGGGCAATCTGTTACTGACATGCTTTGAAAGCGTGGCCCATAGTGGCACCAACCAATGCCAGAGGTCCTCTATATAGGTCTGAATATAATTTTTAAAGCTTAGAATTAACGATAAATGACACACACAAATCCCATATTCTCTTAGAAAACTATGAGAATTTTCAGCTCCCACTTTCTAGAAAACCATTTATGGCCAACATGTCATATTTTTTCGGTTCTAGCCCAATATGACACGAGGCATCGAGGTGTCTTACATATTTAATGTTTCCTTACCAAATATTGCTGTGAATTCAGTTAATTCCTTTATAGATCGCCTATAATATTCTCTCCTCTTGAATTTTATAGTGTATGCTCTGATTCCAATTGAACTGACTACGCAAAAGTATCCCATTCAATACAGAGGAGCATAATAAACTGATCAGTTACTGAGAAGTAAGTTTTCTGCCAGTTTTTAGATTAACCCGTTTAATACAACGAATAAGGAAATACTCATATTTGATTTTTCCGTTTCTAATTAATATTTATTAATGTTGTGAAAACATTTGAGCCTCCCAAACGTTGTATTCCTCATCAGACCAAAACAGTATATGATTCAAGTCATTAAGTGAAGTCGTCGGCCTATCGATTGATTGGGTTTTCTCGAAATTCTGCAGGGAAAGGTAATTTGTTTACAATAGATAACCCTGAATGTTTTAAGTGGACGACATGCGCGGAAGTTCAACACAACGAGTTTCAGTTAGCATTTGGTAAGGATTAAAGCTATTATTAAGCATCGTCAATATTTCAGTAGCTTCCATATATCACAGCCACAAGCAAGGCTGAGACAAAGGTAAAAGGAAATTACATTTAAATCTATCCTGTACCCAAATAAGAATTAAAAATATGTCCTCCTTGAAAATGTGGAAGGATGATTCAAGTGAAAGATCATCGAGGGCATTGACTTCACTTCTTAGAGCCTGTGTTATAATCAGATAGTTTGTCCATTTGCGAACTTGTGATAATCGTTTCCGAGAGCCGTCATTGCTCTTACGGCTTTGCTCATTCTCATCCGGCGTGCATTACGTCACGTTTCTTACTGTTTGCTGACCTTCCTGCCCGGTTAGGTTTCCTTAGGTCTCTACGTGATCCTAAATTGAACTCTGTTGCAGACAATAGCTTCGTTAAAGCGTTACACTTATGATTAATGGAGAGGAACGAGAATCAAACTAATTTACATAGAATTGGGAGAAGGAAATTTCACTGAATTACACAAACGTGTGGGGCGAATAGTGATTAGATCTTGCGAAATATCTTAATTTTGTAGTGGTTATTGATGTCCATTCTAAATAACTATTCTGTCCAATTCTGCATCAAACTTTGCCATCCTTTTAGTGATGTTATGAAAGAAAGAGGAAAAACTATTATGGAATACGTACCAATAGTTTTGATAAAACGGGTGCTACTGCTGTATAATGACGTAGTTTATCCGAAATGAAATGTGAGGAAAACATGTTCCAATTCGATATAGAGTTTGTTTGACATTTTCACTGAATTTCATAGATCCTTACTTTTACTACCATAACTTGACAAATGGAATGTTTTTCGTTCGTCTTTCGGTTCAGAGTAGAGAAATAGATAACTTTCATTTGCTTTTATCTCGGTCTTGTTTGCAACTATGATAATATTAGAGCCACCGATATATTAACGATGTTAAATAATACTATTCATTTGGAGTCTTCCCTGTTTAATACAGTGAAAAGTGAAATTCATATCGTTTTGATTTTGCTGCAATTTACGAGGACTTTTTGCATGTATAGTATACTGTTTCATCTCATATAAAAAAGCAGACCTCACAAAGTACTCCTCATCTTGCCTGATATTCCCTCCTCACCATTCCGGGCTGATGTCCTTACATATGTTCTTGTAGCGAGGCTTAGCGGTCACTACATTCTGCGCTTCGATTTTGATTACTTTCCGAATCATTAAAAAGCACTATAATTCCTATAGATAGGGAAAAAACTCTCTAGATTTGCCACAAACTAAGTTTCATTTAGCTTTATCAAGACTCTTAGTGTTTTCTGCGTATGTAACATTGTTTGTCTTTGCTATGGCTGTTATCAGTTGAAAAAGCGAAGGGTATGTTTTATGTCCTTGGAAAAAGAGAAAAGCGTATTATCCTTGATTCTGTGCTGTTGATCTGAAATTAACGCCGTTTTTCTTTATTGGAAACTTCATTAAAATATGATGTTCGCAGCTGCAGAACGTTTACTTTTGAGAATGGACATTTAAAACTACGTAAAGCACTATCGAATTTGATCGAAAGAATCAGAGAGCGTGTTAAATATCGCCCATACCAATTGCCAAACTTCGTTATCGTTGGCATTTCTGAAATCTGTTTTCGGTGAAATACGTCGTTTATAAGAAATCGTCGTTTTGTAGTATTTACTTAGTAACTTGGGGCTCCACCACCCGTTTACTTAACATTTCTGTCATCCATCTTTCATAAACTAATCTAAAAATATCACTATGGTTGAATTCACTCTGACGAAGGAAATGTTGATGTTAAACTATACTTCGATTGAGGAAGACTAACCTATGCTGTTTTATGTTTTTATTAGGGTGTTAAAATTATGTTATATTACATTCAGATGTGGAATTTATGAAAAAAGTCACAGGAGATGATATTCAAGCAAAACTGATCAAATAATGGGTTTTTATTACCGGAAAGTTTATTAACACGTCATATCTTATAAGAAATATATTATACTTGGTGCAGTATTCAATATCAACTATTTTCCTTGCACATACTTGTAACTCCTGTCATTAATAATCTGCATCAAATTAAAGCTGTTTGACCCCGCGATATAGCGCGACTCTTTAAGAAGTTTGTTTTACATAATTGACATATCTTGATTTCACGATAACTTAGAGAAATACCAGAGATGAATTGGTATGAAATAGTGTAGCTTCGTGGAGGATGAAAGTAAATTTATTCGATTTTTTAGTATCCTGGTATTCGGATAACATTTCACCTAGCTATCTGGTTGCTTGGGTATTTTTATATTTCCGAAAAATCATAGTCATTGACTATAATATTTTATTTTCAAACATTTACTTATGTTTAAAAAGGCAATACAAACAGCGCGTATGAAGTAATGCGATTAAGTTGAATTTTAATTTTGTCTTTAGAACCCTATCTCCTTTGCTTAGATGCTAAGGAAGTAAGCTCAACTGTAAACTTGTATTTTGTTTTCTCGTCTAATGCGTTTTGGTAGATAGTCTCTTAATACTTTTACTTTTAACTGTTGCGAATCTTCTAACATTGCCAGGGCAAATGACTGAATCAATTTTCGTTTTTTAAATGTTTACTGCTAATTTTAATTTCCAAATGAATTTGTAGTGAAGGACCCTGTCTAAAGCTTTCTAGAAGTCAAGGTAAAAAAGACGAAATCTTACATAATAAGGATTGTCAAAGTGTGGTTTCCCTTTTCGAATAAGACTCGAATTCTCAGAAAAAGCTCTAGTAGTCTCGAAACGCTAATTGTGACATGGTTTCCTTTACCATAACATAAAATGGCGAAACTATTCCGGAAACATGCCATCTTCCTTAAGTTTCATGTAGCCACGCCTTTTTTTCGTGAATTTCACCCGGAGGGCAACTAGCGGAAAATTTTCGCAACTCATTATCCGAAGTTTTTCGGCTCGTAAGATAGTAATCTTCTTAGCAAAAAAGAGGGTTTCCTTTTCAAATACTTCAATCTGGAATCTTTATTCGAAAGCCTCGAAGAAGAGAGAATTTCCGCTTTTATTTTTTAGGAAAGTTCATGGCGACGATTCTTTTCGAGTGTGTATCGTTAATATTTTTTTCCTCTTTATCTCTAGGACGCGACGCGAGAAATTTTCGGGAAGAAGAATTGGAAATTGTTTTTTCTTGTATTTCTATTTGGTGCACACGAGGGAGGAAAAACACTTCAAAAACCTCCGGAAGACATATCGTCCAACAATTTAACGTATTCGAAGTAAAAGATTTATTTCAGGATGTATAAATGTGCATGGGATTATACTAGCCTACTGAATGTAGAATATTATAGGAAGAAGATTTTAAGTTGTTGTATTTAATGCGGTACATTCATATTCTATGATTCTATAATTACGGATTTTTGTTATTTCCATCATTTATCACTACCCAAGAATAATCATCAACACCATGAATCCGAGTGTATGTTTGTTTCTCTCTATTCTTATTATATCTCTCTCTCTCTCACTCTCTCTATTATAAATTTGTAGGTCATAGTCCTTCATTGATTTTGTGCTGCTAAATTAATTTATAGTAAGGCTGCTACACTTGTAAAAGTTAATGAAAAATATACTGATTTTAAACGGTATTAGTTGATGTAATCAAAGTGATTATGCTTATATGAGGGGCTAGAAATCATCTTTTAATCTTTGTTTTACAACTCTGTGTACTGGCTTCTCAAATTTCAACTAAGGATGTAGTTGGAAAACGCAGAGAAACTTGCGTTTTGCGGAATCACGTTGTGCCGTCAAAATTCCCCGCAATGGTTACGTTTCCGCTGTGCACTGGTTTGAATCACATACGTGCAAATACCAAATGTATCGCAGGACAGGAACAAGAAAGTTTTCCGCAATCGACAAGTTTCCGCTATATACAGGCTCCGTTACATACAGTTTTCCATCAAAAACATCCCTTGTGCCGGTCTCAGTGAAGTAGGAGTTATCCTGCTAGTCCAGCAACACTTGGCTTGGCTTTTTTTTGTGTTTGCGAAGGCTTAATTGTAAGTTACCTAAGCGTAACCTTAATAAAAGTCACCCATTTATGTAGAGATTATTATATAGGGTCTGTCGTAGTATCTCATTCTTCTTAGCAAAAGGATAGGCGATTATCTACACTCATCTTTTAACAAAGTAGATAAATTTCCCTTTTGGCTCAAACCCAAAATTTACTGGAGGAGATAATGAATTCAGCTCGAGATGAATGAATTCTCATATCAAATGAACTATTGAAACGTTTAATTCATTTTGCATTTTTTCCTATGTTCGTTTCCTCTTACTATAAATGTTATGCTATGAATATTCCTAAGTCATTTAATACACACATAATTCATGCTGCAGCGTTGTCTACAGGGAAGCAAACATCGCTTACGGCTTACCGAAGTCACACGGCGCCTGTGACCTATATATCTCCTTCTTGCACCGAACAGGTCCTGTATTCGCAGCTTTAAATCTTCCAGAAGTGCAACGGAAGGATGGCCTTGACACAATGTTGCGCTGACCTAGTTCCACTGCATTTTACTGTAGGTTTAACGAGAAGGGCTAAGAGTAGAAAGAACCGCGCTTTGCACTAAAAGTATGATTGCACACATTCAAATCTATTGATGCTCTACTAATTCGAGATTATTCATTTACGTACAAATAGGACTCTCCAAGAACTAGTTGACCTAATCTATTAATCCACTTGAAACTTCATCTGCTGCGTTTTTCGCTTTGTTGGGTTCAGGATCTACTTTAAGTTGCAATTATGGGGAAGGAAATTATTGATCTAGTTATGAAAGAAAGCATTATACTCCCAGTTAAAATGCAGCTGGATTTTCTCTGCTTAGTGAGTGGAACCAAGATAGAGGCGAACTCCTTATAGTTATACAATGCAATTTAGATTTAGTCAGCAATTGGAGACTCCTAAACTGCGAGCATTTTGTCATAAATTGGGCCATTCTCGCGAAAATTGCTATAATTCATCCAAATAAATTCAAAACATATTCATTCTTAGAGAGGAATTTTACGTAGTGAATTTTATTTTCCCAAGTGAAATTCCTATCTTCCATCAATAGAAGATGTATTTCTTCTTTACTGTTTTTTTTGTTTTGGAACAGCAACGTCAAGTTTGGTATTGGTCACAAGTAAATTTCTATGTGGAATCTTCATGTGATATCGTGATGTTCTCAATGGGAGAATATAATATGCTTGCTCATTTTCTATAGTGCATAGGAATGCATTTAGGTAGAAAAACAAAAACAGGATCCACTTCTCTCTTGGAAATTAGACCTTATATAAATATAAAGATACGTACAAAAATAAATAAACATTAGTTTCGATGCATACGGCATATAGGATATTTCGATATTCAGTGAAACAGCAAAGACGCATATTTAAGATCAGAAGAATTAAAGGGTCAGGTGAAAGGGTGAAATTCCCGGAGCACCATTCAGTGGAACGCCCAAAGTAGGGGAGGAACTCTCTCCATCGCTGCGGTGGGAGAAGAGGAAAGAAAAACATTTATTTTCTTAAAGTAATGCATTTTTTATGTTTTATTAAAGGAGGAAAGCTTTTTTAGTGATTTAATGTGATAAAAAATTTGTAATTCGCAGTCTCCCATAATAACCATTTAAAACTTGCAGCTAAACGAACGAAAGAAATATCACTTACTTTATTTTAGAAATGTTAAATTAGATATCGTGATGCGAATTGTGTTCGTGGGGAAAGAGGAATTTCGTCCCTTATAATTATTGCATAACGGTAGTGCCAGAAGATAGTACGATTGGCATGTAGTGGGGGGCAGGGATAACAACGAGAATGTGAAGCTGATGCTGGTTTAGTCTAGTTGAAGGGTCGACTGACCAGTTATTGATTTATTGATTACTATCATAGATTTGTCAAAGTAAGAAGTTTTTGCGTCTCTTTTTTGCGTGATTACAAGCTATTCGAAACAATGACGTAATCTACATCACTATTAGTACCCTGCAAGCCGCCTTTCGGCGTGTGGCAGGGGTTCAATTCAGATGTAATGTTGTTATTTGCCAGTGATCGTTTATCATTTCATACGGAATGGTAAAGAATCTAACATTGTTTTTAGCCAAAAGCTTTGGACCAGCCGTCTTCTTTTTCTTTCCCCTGCAGTTGAGAGATCATCCTTATTCAGCTCACTTCGGCTTAGTCAGAGCACTACCTCACTCCTCATCTTACAGAGTAAGCCTCATTTCCTCTCCTAAACTAATGATGGAGGTATTGAGGGACCACCCAACTTTGCTAAAGAAATTACTGAAAGGTGTTTCTTAGTGGTGATTCTTAAAACCCGGTTTCGGAATTGGCTGTATTATTTCGGATTATGCCGTTATAATTTATTAAATATGACCAATATTTTCCAGTGGATGAATAATTTTCTTCAGGAATGTTTTTAAAACCTCGAAATAACTAGTTCTGTTGAAGGCGGAAAGGTCAATCTAAATAGGTAATAATTTTCTAACTTTTACAATTATAATTCAAACATATGATATAATTTCGTCGCTACTTTGAAATTTATGTAATTTCGTTTCTGAGGAGAATTTTTGTATGAGTTCATTTCGGTATGGTTTACTTTGATTTAATTGAGGATAATTCTGTAGAACTGAAGAGAACTGCTGAAATACATGTTTAGTTATTCATTGGTGTAACTGGCTTCTCTTCTGTATTCTTGAGCAATGTGACATTAACGCACAGAATGATGATTCTAACAAAATATTTCACACGTGTGACCAAAGAATTGCATATTACCTACACGACTATCTGTAAGCCATACAACCGTTTACCCATAAAAATGACATTATCGGACTCCACGAAGAACTTAATGTCAATCCTATTTTCCTAATGTGGTTTTGATTGATTCATAGGAAACGTTCTTCGGTACTTTACCTCGGGTATAAAATTCGCTTTTATGTGATTTTGCTCTTATAAAACTCGTATTTCGGTATAATAATTGTACCAGAATACGACCACTAAGATTCCATTAGGTTCTCTCGATCTTTTGACCGAATTGAAATGTGGTCTCCTTAATCGCTGCTTGAGTTCAGATAGGCCGCGCCTCTCCACATTCGCCGGTTTAGTATGCCTCCACCCGCGCTCGTTTATAATGAATTCGGCTAACGTTCACAGGAACTTTGCTTGGCTCCGAAACGTACTTTTTACCTCTGTTGAGAGTTTGGAACACCTGGAGAGAGAAGAACTACGTGCCTTTTGAGGGCTTTACCTCGGAGATGTTTTCTTTTCGGTGAAATCCCACCAATGTCGCGACGTAGAGGGAATTCATCAAAAGAAAAATGTTTTACTTAAAAAGAGGAAGAAAAGTTTGTCGTTGTCTCCGCAGTTTGTTTTTCAGGGCATGTGTCGCTCGCTATACCTTGCAATTTGTTCGCTGCGGCCATGTAACTTAGCCCTTCGAAATACTATTTTATTTGACAGAGGCCTTTGAAATTAGCGTTTTATTTTACTCGTAGTTACGCTTTTGCTGGAAGTCTTCCACTCTTTCCACTTGCATTCCGTGTCTCGGCATCTACCCTTGGTAGAGAATTATGACCGATCGTGAGACATAACATGAAGAAGTGGTGCGTTTCTGTCAGATGAGATAGCTGACGCTGCATGTACTGAACAAAGGTGTCACCAAATTATTACCTACTCTTGGAACGGTTTTGCTGAATTACGTATTTTTATTTGGAATGTTTCGTTATCTATTCCACAATCTATTCTTACTTCGTTTAAATATCTCTATGCAGCATTTCATTTTGTAAATGTTGCGCACGACATAAAACAAGTTTAAGCAGGTTATTCTTCAACATGTTATTTTACCGAAATAAAGCAGTATATTCTTATATTATGGAAACCACTATGAAGTTGAGATAAGTACACACTTTTGACATCTGATAGATGTAGAAATAGGTGACTATGCTCTAAAGGTGTAACCTTGTTTTAATCCATAATAAAAATCTCCTGATATCGCTAGCTTAACCTTGGCAAAAATGTTGTGATCGTTTAACTGTTGCATACTCTTTAAACAGTTCTATATATCTTTTAATTTTTTTATTTAAATATTAGAGTGAAATCTACTTTGATAATCATTCATTCCTCAATTTCAGCCATATTTCTGATTGTGAGTGAAATTTCCTGAGGATGAGTCCAATGATTCAGTTCTGTAACCCTTTGGTCTTCAACGGGGATTGTGGAGGCGGAACGATAGGGATTTGATCAATTGCGTTATTAATAAAAGTAAATTTAATAGTAAAATGCGTGGGTAAGTAGAATATTTCTGTTTTTGAAGACAAATCTTGAAATAATTACCAACATTCAAGTGACGGTGTTGAGTAGTAAATGAAATTATTCTGATAAGGCGTTGCTCTAAAATAAGGGTCCGCCGTTTTGTTACATAAAATATGCAAATTATCAACCGTGGTCATTAACATCGACTAATACAAAGGATAAGGAACAGATTTATAGCATGGCATTATATTTTACGCGATAATTACCCTCGTTTGGGTTCAGCATCAGCTTGAAGTTTAAGAATTTCGCGAAAAATCGAAGACGCATTTTTCGAAAAATTTTTTCAAGTTTGACCCCCTGTATCATTGTAATGCGTAGGAGTTAACGTTAGTGACTTGAATAGTTGTATGTAGAATTTATTCAAGAGTGGCCATGCGAAGTTTCAAAGTCCTCGATCAAAAAAAACCTTTTTTGTATTTTTGGCTGCTTTTTCGATACTAGCCCACTGTGCGACGTTATGTTCCTTCTTTTTATTGAGATAACTGTCTTCTCGCGTGAGCGAGTACTAACAGGGAATGCTCTTGACTTGGCGCATTTAAAATTCGTGAAACATGTCGACCTCTATTGGTAAATCCACCGAACGAGGTGATCTCGACGCACGTCGAAGTTGCCCTGATAATGGTTCGACGCGTAATCAATGTAAAAACTACCAAAATCATTTCAGAGTTATATAATCTAAGAAATTACACAATGGAGAGTATATTTTTATACGGCAATAGTTATTTGGGTATAGTAAAATATTTCTTAAATTTAAATCAATCAAATTTTACGTCAAGAAGATGAACCAATGCTTATATGACGGAGTTATTTTTAGTATGATTTTGACACCACACGCCTCCCTCAGATTTTAAGTGTCTAATTTACTAATTTTTCGTTTCTTTTGTTTCTTATAATTTGTGAACACGTGAATTGCGATATTGCATGAATCACTGTTTAAGTAGGCATAATTTACATGTATTGGTATTGCTATCATAGTTGCCAGCCTGAACTTTTGCGTGCAGCCGGAGGAAAATGTTGAGAAGAATTTAGACTAAGACTTTTCTACACATGCAACCACGATTTTTATAAGAAATTCAAACCATATAAAATGTGGCACCATTTTATACATTTTGTTGTTTTCTTTTTTAAGCGTATCATAATATTTGTTATTTTAACATGTATTATAAAGTAACAAATACTTTATGTAATTGGTTACGCATTACGTGTAATTAGGGATGGAGTGTTTAAATCAGTCTTCTCGTTTATCGATGATTAAAGTTAAGGATGTGCAAAATTTGTTATACCACAAATTAGACTAGTTGAGGTTGAATCTGCTACGTGCAGTATCTATTATCGGATCGAAAGGGCTAATAAGCAATCCTCTTGAGCCCTTCTTCAATGACTAAATTAATGTATAGAAATAGATTTATTAGCAAAATAGGAATGACGAATAGAATAACGTATGGTTCCTAGAAAAACGAAATTGTAGATGAGTTAAGACGTGTGAGAAATTAGAAGTGTCATTAATTAAAGTTATTTCCGTCTAGTCTAGGGACTTCCAGATGTCCAAGTGGGTAGTAAATTCGCCTTCAGTGACAGCGATCCCGGATTCGATTCCCGGTGGAAGCCAAGTGCGAACTGGCCTCAGCTGTCGAAGTTGCAGTAGCGATTTGAAAAGCGATTCGACAGTCATTGTCACAGTGAACCCCTAATGACCTACGCCGTCGAAGCACTTTTAACAATACTACTACTACTATATAACGTATGATAAATTCGAGTCGTTGGCAAGGCAATGACTATATATTTTAAATTACCTCTAATATTCTTGATTCTTTTGAAAATCCGACGAAATATTTGCTCATCTTTATAAACGAAAATACTTTTACTAAGGTGGATATTTAAGAAGTCCAATCTATGATTTAACTTCAACAGATTATGTTATCACTGAGTTTGTAATTAATGAAATATGAGATTGACAAATCTCCCTTAATTTCTATAATTGGATTTTGCATAACGTTGTCACCATTGGAAGTCCTTTCGAAAATTCGTAACATATGCGTTTCAGTCTGGATTATTTTACGAATCTAAGGAATTGCTTTTATGCATTAATATGTATGTCCTGTCGCAATATATTTTTTCGTACCCTTATTCTGACATTTGTAATATTATTATTTAGAAGCGTAACAGAGTAACACGAAATCATCTTTTTACAAATCTTCTTAAAACCCGTTAAATACCCTAAATAATGATATCATGAAACCCATCTAAAAAGTACGATGATAAAAAATATTCATACGATCTTTTAACCTTGAAACTACATGTAACTGACCTAGTAAGGGCTGTCTTTGAAAAATGGCTCTGCATCTATTCTAGTGTTATAACTCTCCGCGATGATGGGCATGGTGAGAGAAGAATCCGCCTGTTCCACTACGGTTTTCCATTCCCTCGCTCTATTTATCAACTCTGGAGCAGTTAGCGTACAATAGAAAGGCCTTCCTAAACATAGTTGCGTAATCATTCAGACTATGCCACAACCGAAAAATTTTAGAAAAGTAATACACGAGTTCAATAATCAATTGCTGCAATAAAATTGTGTATTTAATTGGGCTTCTTTTTGTGTTTGTATTGATTTCGTGCGACTCTTAACTCTTATTTAATTTTGTGAAAGAAGTAAAGCCTGTAACCGATGAAATTAAGTTTTCGTGTTTTTTTATAGAGAACTCGTCTAAAATAAAACGGCACCGTTAGGTAAATAATAAGTAGTACCTGTGGGACGTAAACTTTTGACAATGAGCTAAGTTTGATAGTTTTGTGACTGTTCACTTTTTAATATAGAATACAACCAGTAATTCTCGACAGAGGGAGTAATATTAGCAAATGATATGCTAATTACAACTACCGCGACAACTAAAACACTTTTCGTACTCCTGAATGTAACGAATGAGGCTCAGAAATAACTATTTATACAAGGAAAACGAATGTAAAGACGCATTAAGATATTATAATTTTGAGATGGAATTTACGTACGGACGATCACATGTATGTCTGCCTCTACATCAATACCGCTAGGATATTATTAGAGATGTAGGTACAAATATACCCCCGTTTGGCAGGGGGTGTAAACACCGAGCGTTTGAGTGATCTCTTTAGCTTATTGTTATCGCGCATCGCTTCGCATATATCATATCGCATCATCTCTCGCTGTAACGTTGCGCAAATCAGAAAATCTTCTCCGATGGTGGAGATTATCGTGAAAGTTGGACCTGGAAAATTGTTCTCACGGCGAAAAAAGTCACGGAATATAGAACTGTGACCATTTGGAATTGGTTAATCTGTACAAGCCAACAAGCCATGCAACAGTTTCCCATCCTTTCAATGTGTCCTTCGACTAATCATTCCACTAAAAACTCCGTCAGGAATGAAAATAAAAGGAAAACTTCAGTTTCACTTTCAAAAATCGAAATCCCAATGACGTAACGACGGTTCCCATGACTTGGCTTCCTCTAGTTTCTCTTCTTCACTGCATAATTAGCTGTCAAATATAAGAGATTCGGCAATCAACTTTAATTACCTCGAAATAACAAGAATGACATCCGGTTTTTGTTGTTTTTGTGTCTTCGATATAATGCAAAGATAAAAAATTAGAATTCAGTTTCGAAACCCGAAAACATTTTAGTCTCGTCTTTTAAAATTCTGATTACAGAAACTGTTTTTTCCGACTTAATTGGCTTAGGTTTTTTGTTTTTGGTTTTCCAGCAGTTTTCTGGTGATAATAAAAGCGAACGACCTTTTAAGAAACTTTCAAAGTAATAGATTAGGTATCAATGTGAATTTCCGAGTATTCGGTGTTGTTTTACGATTGCGTTAATGCAGAAACCTTCAATCTCAACTCATTTCTCTTCCAAAAATGAGTCGGCACTTCACAATGATGCAAAGTTCAAACTTCAAAGTCAGTAACCAAAGCTGCATTTGTTGCGAGATGAGTGTTACTCCTCAATATTAGGGGAATATTTGGAGGATGCAATAGAGGGGCCTTGAAAGCAGTGGGAGGATGTGAGCCAGTGGGAGCCTCCCCTTAAATCTGTAATAGGGACATCCCGAACCGTAGCATTGATTTGACCTACAATCTATCACTGTTAGCGATGCATAATCTAGAACAGCTGTTCGCAAATCTAGTTTGGGGAAGGGGGTCGACCACCCGAATTTAAGGAATTTCGCTGCCATTTTCTGCATGAAGATCAGGAACAAAAGTACTGCGAATGGGCTTGTTACGATATGGTGAAAAGCAATATGCTCTATAGACGTCTCTGAGTGAATTCTTTTCGAAGGTAAAATTGAATTAATCATGAAGGTCATGTGCCAAGCAACTTATCCTATGGGACTAATTAACAGACTTAATTAAATCGCTTCATCCGGTAGATGAAGCGATTTAATGAAAAATGTAACATTCTCAGTATTTTTGTTTCTTCGAATCAAAATTGTGCAGTTCAGATTATGAACATTAATGCTATGTTCATGGTTGTTACAGGTACGTAGAGGACATTCTGTGAGTATGGAATGATACTGAAAGACAACTTTTAGCATTTCACTCTTATCTAAATACCCTTCAACCTACCATCAAATTTACCTTAGAATCAGAAAAAATAATTCTCTTAATTTTCTGGACGTAATCCTTCACTGTACCGAGAACAAAATAAACTTCTCCATTTTCCGTAAACCCACATATAAAGATAACACCATACCTGGTTCCTCAAACCATCACCTCGCCCAAGAGCATTCCTCTTTCCACGCTCATATCCACCGTTTAACCCATATTCCTATGTACGAAGCTGAATCTAATAACGAACTTTCCATATTCAAATACACCGCGGAAAAGAATGGCGTCCAATCCAAATTATTAGGTAATTTGTTTTTTAGAAAAATGAGGAAATTAACAATAAATATATTCTTTCTTTCACCAATTAGTCAACCTGAGAATCCACCCAAATGGCGGAGATTTAATTTCACAGATGATTGCTCATTAAAAATTACTAATGTCCTCCCTAAGATTCAGCCTGCATTTTATAATAATCATAAACTTGGTTTCTTCTTTGTCAACAATAAAGATTGAATAGATAAAAAATTCAAATCAGGAATATATAAATTAAATTTCTACCATTGTGTAGCTGTATATATCAATCAATCCAGAAGGAATATCCGCATAATAGAGCACATGCAATCCCTCTCTCTACTCCCACTTTGCCAAACACCTTAATTTCTCCAACCATTCCTACATCTACATCTATATCTACATAAGTACCCTGCAAGCCGCCTTTCGGCGTGTGGCAGGGGGTGTAAGCACCGTGACTCTACTTTGCTAATCGATTGCTTTCGCGTATCGTTCGCGGAAAAAATTAATTTTTGAAACGACTTGTTCTAGCATCTATTTCTCTGATTTTCCTCGCAGTATCAGAACGGCAGTAAATTCCTCCTCTTTCATTCCTGAAATCCTGCACATCCATCATAGAGGGCCAAAAATTAATTTCTTAGAACAAAGAGAAATCCTAGTCCCTAAAACTGCTTCTGAGAATGTTGTCAGCGAAATAATTCCCGTACCTCACTCTCCTTTACTTCTGTGTACCCTTCCTAAGATCTCTCTCCGAGATAAGACCGACCTTTACCCTCCGGAAAGCTCCCCACAATCCCTTACCCTTCGATTCTCTCACTTCCTTCTCTCTGCTCTTCCTCTTTCTTTTGTTTCCTCACACCCACCAAATACCACTTTTTCCCCTATATAAGCCTTATCGTTTGTGTTTTCCTCACCTAATGATGGCCGATCTGTGCCGAAACCGGTCGTGTGTTTAAAATACGTGTGTGGAAAACCGTAATTTTAATTTTATTCTTACCAACGTACTTATATGGGTTTCCACTCCGTAAAGCTTGCCACAGTTGATTTTATTTTTACCTACTTAATATGTAAATTCGTATAACTTGGTTTATACATATTAGTTAAAAATCATCCCAGTCCGACGTCGGATGTAGGCCTCCCTAAGCGCTTTTCAATTTTCTCTATTCTGATCTTCTCTTTGCCATATGACCCGTATTCCTGAAGAGAAGCAAACATGAAAAAAGGACCGGGACTCAAACCTGGGTCTCCCGGCGACTGTTCTAGCCATTGCGCTTTCATGCCATGGGATCGATGCTGTTTGAGAGGCAAGGGAGAGTAGTTTGTCTGACTGAGCAGCATTATCCACAACCGGAAGGTTCTTCACTTCTATACCTTTTCTAAGACGGTATTTTTGCCACTTAAAATTATTTTCTCATACGTATTTGACTCACTTCAACGCGTCATATTCTTTCTTTCACTTATTTTACTGACTTTCTATTACTGTAGCCAGGTTTCTGTACTGTCTTTGGTGTTGAGAACCTGTAACTATTCCACCTTATATACAAACATATCAAACACGTATTCTATACTCTGAATTGATGTTTCCATGGTAATTAAAGAGATGAATATTCGACGCAAATTTACTATTGGATTATTTTAACGAATATTCGACCTGCCTCCATTACAAGACCCTACACACTTAACATATTCACGCATAAGGTATGCATTTCAATTCTTTCTTCGTTGTAGCAGTTAAATTTTGGAATTTTATTCTTGCAAATTAAGAAATCTGAGTTCTCCTCAGTTTATCGCGGGCTGCATCACTGCCATTTCCTAAAGTTATTGACTCTTTTGATATTTCGTAAGCTGGGGTTTCATTCACATCGAGGCCTTGAGTAACCCACACTTTCATTTCCTGCAAACGCCAAGATATTAGTGTTTTCATTCCTCTAACCGCTCTTTGCTATGATAACATCGAAAAACAGTTTTACTGACTGAAAACAGATCTGTCTCGAGAGAAGCCTATCATAAGATCCGCTAAATATCCCATTTTAAAATAAATATTCAGCCAGCCTTATTTATTAATTGGCATTATTCATAAAGCGAAGATTTCTTCTCAGAAGCGACTTTATCAAACGGCGTGTGTTTTTAAGTATCATTATATTATCCACATTATACAATGTTTGGGAATTTGCCCCTAATGCATTTCAACACATCCACTGTATGTTCCACTCCTCTCCAAATTCGATTGCATTTCTTTTATTTGACGAAATAACCGCGGAACCGCGTCTCGGGAATTTTCGCACGTGATTCTTTTCTAGAACTTGTTCCGCCTCCGTGATGCGAACAGCCAGAACAGAGGGAGAAAATTCTTGAGACATATCGCGAAGATGTTTGAGAAAGCATTACGTTGTTCCTATGGAGGGAATTGGCTTAATCTTTCGAAATTTCGCATTTATTTTTAAATTCACCTAACTTATAATCAAACACCTGAGACTTAAACCAGGTAAATTTTATAGAATACACATTGGAGAAAAAATTAAAATATGGCTGATATTTTTTTGATGCATTTCCGTAAGAAGCAGAAAATTGATATTACGCTATTACGCCAACTATTAGTCGAAATTGACGTGGAAGGTTTTCCTTTTGTTCGTTTTTGACATAACGAGGATTATCTAAGTAAAACGTAGCTTTAAAACAAAAAGAATGTCTAAGAAAAAGAAATAGTCGAGGATGAAGTATTCTCATTGCGGATTAGTAATAGTTATGAAATCTTGTTGTTTGTTGTTTTAAAACTGAGTTTTATCCTGCAAATCCTCGTAATTATCAGTCTTGAAACTGCAGAAAATCACGCTACGCTAAACAACTCATATTATCAAGATAATAAGCTAAAGAGGTAACTCGAACGCTTGGTGATTACACCCCCTGTCTCACGCCGAAAGGCGACTTGCAGGGTATTTATGTAGGTGTAAAAGTAAAACATGAAGTGATATGTGTGTTCTCTCACGACACTTGCCTTACTTTCTAATGTTCTTAATTCCAATTGAGTTAATGGATTATAGCTTGAAAATGGCAGAAATAAAATTCATACGAATTTGATTCTGTGTAAAAAATTTCGAATCGAGAAGATTAAATTTGAAGCCAGGGGACTTGAACGTTCTGCTTGCTAAGTAAACTAAATTAACGTCAATTTTCAACCTTAGTATTTCGAAATTTTAGTAGCAGTAATTTTAATACCAACTTCAGGTGAAATTTGAAGGTCTCTGATTACCGACGGTAAATGCACGGGGGAAACTGATGTTCCAATTTGATTCCAATACTGGTTGGAATTTCCATCCACACCGATTCAAGTACGTAACCTTTCCGGAATGAAAAGTGAAATTTACTCCCAGTTGCATAGCTTAAGAAAATTATATTTCTGCGACAATTACTCTTTTCAATGTTTTCGCAAGTGAGTCGGTGTATCAGCACATGATTTTGAATGCCTTTTTTCGGAGAAAAATTAGATAGTCTGTAATACTCGGCCTACTTGATTACGAGTCACGAGCTCTGAGGAGAAAAAATCTGCTCAGAGGACATAAATGGCGACAACAGTGGACCCCTATTGAGAACTTTTATGCATTCAAGTCGTGTTCAGTAAGGATAAATCGAATGTTTGCCATAAGTCAGTGACGTAAGTCTGCGGAAAATTTTAAAGTAATAATTCTCAATCGGCGGTATAGGATGCGAATAAATGCGTTGAGCGAGAACTCAGAGAGAAACTGTTGCGGAAACGGATCGTTGGAAATTTGCTTGTGCGCGAGATTAAGCATAAATAAGAATGACGTGGAAGGAATTGATCACAGATGAACACGCCAAGTAACTCCTGAGTTCGCTTTTCAGTTTGAGTATTTCATGATCGAAGGATAGGAGGCATTCATGGCCAACACATAGTATATAATAGACTTTATGAAATATAATATTCTCCATGACCTGCTACGCTGACCTGTACTCAATTCTTCAGTTGAAACTTCCATTTGCAGCATTCATAATAATAACTGTCACAAGGGGAATTCATCATTTAAAAAATTATTTCAAGTAGTTAGCTTGGAGAATTATAACTTTTATGCTAAGTAATAGTGCCATAAATTCGATATCTATAAATATATAGCTACGTAAATGAATAAATACAGAACTTCTGTCGAACTGTATTCTTATAATGTTATATCGTGACTAATTTCAGAAATTTCTAGACAACATAACCCGCTTTTAATTACATAGTATATGTTCAGTGAAAATTGTTCTTTTTCTTGACACTATCTTTTATTCCAACGAATGGTGAAATTGAATTGCAGTTAATTCAATGATATACGTCTGTATAAATACCGTCTTTTTCCTATCGATGTGGTTCTTTTTCAAGCTCAGACGCTCTTGCAAATGGTAATGAATGCTATCAAAAGGTTTTTTCAAGAAAATGGCAGTCCGAATTTTCGAAATACTTCTATTATGTCAATTACTATCGCAATACATTGGCTCTGGTTTAGTTTAAAAAGTACCTTTGACAGATAAGCTAAATTGCCATTGGGACATGAAAAGTCTCTATTTAAAACAAGATTTTCGATTGCAGCTTTCAGGGATCTTGTAGGTATACGTAAACGTACGAGTAAATTCAAAATTTTATCATATTCAAATTCATGTGTTTTAGCCCTTTCTGTCGAAGAAGTTTTCAATGCTTTACTCTTCCGAAAATAATGCGTTAAGAAAAATAAGTATATATTCTGTTATTGAAAATCATTGAATGTAATTCAAGGAAACATCTGCTGGAAATTCATAATCGGATGTGTTTCAAACTATTTAATTTGCTCCTATCTAAAATTAATCTATTACTAGTTTGTAGCATTTTCAAATGAATCTATATTAGATTAATTTTAACATGAATTATATTAGATTCGTTAAATAGTATTTTTGGTGTATTTGGCATATGTTTTCTGGACTCAGCAACACTCCTGTGAAGCGTTCACCCAAATTCAAATTCCTTCTTTTCCTTGCGATGGATTCTCAGGCCCGCGATCACGCGTACAAGATCGATTTATCTTCATTGCTTTTTAATGCTTTGTTGTAGAATATTTTAATGTTCATTGCACAAAGATAACAACAAAGATTGTACAAAGATATATTTCTACAATATACTTCGAAAACACAGAATAATTAAAGCAATTATAAGGGAGCAGGACTTGTAAATTTTTAAATCCCGGAATTATAACTTGTAGGTTCAGATTTAATGGAATTTTTTGTGATGGAGAGTTATAAAAACTTTCATTACACTTGCGCGTACCCTAAAAACTGCTTTAAACGTTGTGAGATTTTAGCACTGATTTTTGGCATTAAATTTTAATATAATAAATTATATATGATTTTTAAAATAGTGTAAGTACATTAGTTATGATGCTGTGTCTTCATGATGTAAAGTTCTGATGTCATTAACTTTTAGAGAAACTGACTTTTAATATCTGTCTCTGTCACAAAAGAGTTTAGAATTTATTTTCGTATTTCGATGGCAAATTTCCATCTTCTATTTTAGGTTTCTGGTTTGATTTTATCCATACAGTCATATTACGAGACCTCAAATGCGCTTCCTGATGAATTCTCGATTCATAAAGAAGATGGCAATGCAAGACTCGGTAGCAATCTGTTTTTTGGGTGGGGACGCAGCACGAAGATCGTGTTCGATTTGGTACGACTTGGTAGAAGCGTGAGGGACTCATAAGGGCCACGCCCCTCAACAAATAAGAATGCTATAGTGAGTGAGTCACGACGAGAAAGTGAATGTATTTCCGTGCCTATTGGTCCATAATCTCTACTTCGCCGCTCCCAATCCTTCGTTTGATGCACACGACTCGAGTTCTGATGTTTCATGTAAGAAGGTGAGCTCTGAAACCGTAAGTTCTTTAACGCGATCAAGGATTGCCATAGTGCGGTTAACATCTGCGGTGGATTATTTCACTCGCTATGTAGAGAAACTACGAAGCAATACACACGTTGTGTTATAATTTAATCTTAAGGGTGAATTTCTTATTAGTAACGTTAAATAAAAACTCATTGAAGGTAAGATAACGTGAATTTAATTGGAAACATTTTCCATGAAAATGGTTAAGTCGAATGCATAAGAAACCCAAGTTTGGGAAAAATGATTCTTTCGTCAACGGTTCTTGATCAACGGCCGATCAGCAACTTTGAAGGACAGAGTGAAAATAAAGATGCCGGTTTTCAACGAAGACAGCTCCGACGGAGAATTCAAAACGAATTTGGTCAGTTTCAAATTCGTTCATCGGTTGTTGGGGAAACTAAGCACGTCGACGTCGTGGTAAAATTTTCGTTGAAATCAGCAAAGTAAAGTCATCGACTTATTTGTCCCTTGTCATCGCAAGGCAGGATAGGATAAAGTTCCGCTTTCTCCCACCTTAAATTATTTGAATAGGGTGAAAACAGCATTACAAAAATGAAATCAGCTCCTGAAAAATGAAGGGAATGAATGATATCTAGAATTAGGATAGAAAAGAGTGAAATCGGTAGAAAAACGTAGGGTTCTAAAGTGAATAATTAATTCTTTTAACGTCTATATAAACTCGATTTTAGGGTTTAAAATAGTGAAATATTCGCAGAAAAAAAATTGTCGTATCATGTTTTTCGAAGCGTATCTTACTCTATTGCTTTATTACAACTCCTTTTTTTTCTGCCAAATTCTGCTGCGATTCCTTTATGATGTATGATTGACAGAGGCCTTGAATCTTAAATAGAAGGGGACCCAGAAAATGTCATCAGGAATAGATTCCACGCTCGTTTCGATTCGATTTTAACAACGAAAAACACAGCGAGGAAAAATTTCGCTAAGAAAGGAACCTTCACCCATGATGACAGTCTACCAAGAACAGCAATCTAAAGAAAGGTCAAGTATCGATTATTGCTTCCCAATACGTCAGAAAAAGTCCCGATAACTCTGATGACCTCCGGTTCAGGCAAAGTTTCAGAGGATTGCGCATCCGATTCTTAATATTTCTCCACATTTCTCTGTGAACACACAAGCCATACGCTGCCCTATCTCGTCTAAGTGCACCATTGGACAGCATCAACGGCGGGGACGCTGACATCATTGTGTCATCTTTTGGGCAATCGACTTGAAAGAACTGAAAGAGTTGAAGACCTTTTTTATCGCCGGAATGCATGTTGCGCATATTTAAACATTTAGACTTCATTGATGTAAGCAGAAAATACAATACCGTAGCCAAATGAGGAAAACAGTACTTTCGTAGGGCGCTCAACAAATTCCAGCTAAATGCTCATTGTATTTGAAAAGGCAATTTTCGCGTCTTACTGACGTAATTTGTAATTGTTTAGCGAGTATTATATATTTGTAATAATATTGTGCGACAATATTGCTCGGATTTATATTCATTAAAAATAATCCCGGTAAAAGGAAGAAATACTGTAAAACTTGATTCCAAAATCCTTTAAAGTCTCTCTAATGTATAACAAAACGGTATTTTAATTCTTATTTGATAATGATGCACCAAATCTCCTTCATTCTGAACATGATAAATTAATCCGAGAGTAAGAATTAAAATTTCCGATTGTTTGAAAGCTGATGTCCGCCGAAAACTATCGCCGTATCTGAGTAAAATGAAAATAAAAGACTGCTCGTTCTTTCATTTTAAGTTTGACGATTCTTTTATATTTTAATTCTTTAGATCACGGTACGTGTTAAGGGTCTATGGTGAGGCAGACATCTGAAAATGTTTAAAATCTTAGAGAAAGAGAGCTTGAAACATGTTTATGTTGGACGAAACGCATTTTCTTCATAATATCTTATTGCACACACACGTAAGTATATTCCATCTCGTTGCTTCATTTGATAACAGAGCGAAGTGCATACCTTGTAGCATAACAAATTCTACGGAATAACTATAGTCAAGCCAAAAGGGCAATCCGGATAGCCAAGTGGGCAACGCGTTCGACTTCGGTGAAAGCGGTCCTGGGTTCGATTCCCGGTGGGTGCCTAGGTACGAAATGACCTCAGTTGTCAAAGCACTTTTAACAATACTACAACAGTCAAACCTCGGTTTAGAGAAACCTCAATTTCGCTTGGAGAAAACTGAGGCATGATTGAGTTTAGGGGTTTGCTCGTGAATGGGAGCCATCAATTGTCGATGGCATTGTGCCCTTGGGGAAGACTATGGAGGTGAACGAAGCATATCGACGGTAACCGCACTATCTTTCCAACGAAGTTATCGCGCGTTCCTAACCCACGTTGCTTTCGGAGTTAAAGGGCGGAGTGGGCGTTGTTTGCTGAGCCCGGGTGTTTGTTCGATTAACCGCGTGGGTGGATCATCCGTCGGTGTACGAACTGGATGTCCTTGGGATCGCCCGGCGAAAGTCCTCTTCGATGCAATGTATCTTGTGTGCCCAAAAATGTCTTATGCTCATACGACCTTAATTAGAACATAAGTGCAACGATTAAAGGTTCGAACTCGACTTCCTTTGGAATATTTTGTTGCCAAATTTTTATCTTTCTTTTTTTAAATTAATTCTAAACGGAGGATATCAATTTTGTAACTTTGACTTCAAGTTACACGGAAAAACACATACCGTGTAATCGGTGATTACGTAGGATTAGTCGTTATAGATTACAGTAATTTTCCTTTGAATTTAAATTATAAACTTCTACTATGACTAATCATTTAACCACCACAATAGATAGGGAAGAATAAGAATAAAGTTGATTTGTCTAAATGTCCACCAATAGAAAAACAGATCGGTCGCAACGATTTTACTGGAATGTATAATTATGAAGTTTCCTCATTGGAATGCATTAAAATACAATTATTGTATTCCTTTAGATACATCAACCACTTTGTAAGTTCGATGGTTTCCGCGGCGATTGGTTGTTAGCAAGGCTTCCACCGGGTTGAGTAGTAGTATTGTTTCAACAGCTGAGGTCATTTCGCACGTAGGCCCCCACAGGGAATCGAACCCAGGACCACTTTCACCGAAGTCGAACGCGTTGCCCATTTGGCTATCCGGGAACCCTCCCACCGGGTTGATTATTGGCTCGTTTCAGTAGGCTTATTTAGTAGTTTTAGCTCGTTTCAGTAGGCAAAACTTCCATGTCGAGGGAACAGCTATTGGGACCCAATTTACAAACAGACAATTGAAATCCGCCTCTATAAAAATAACATGAATCGGGATGAAGGAATTTTCCTGAGCGAAAACTGGCATCAGACAATACGAAAAATTCGACAGGCAAGAAAAACCAATCAGAACGAAGGATTGGTTCACTAATCAGAGACGAGCATGAGGCTCCTAGACATAAAACAGCCAGATAAACAGTATAAATACCCAGGCAATACAGAGCACGGAGGTTGATGTCGAAAACTATCCAACGAACTGACCCGGTTGATCGCCCAAGAAGATTTCCTGAGAATCATCCACCGAGAAAACATATCCTTCTATATTTTATTTAGTATTTGTTTACCAAACCAAGAGTCACTAAAAATAATGAAGTGGAATCGTATCGGTATCGCAAGTTTAAATTAGTATGAGTAACTGGTAAAAATGAAGGTATCATCCAATCACTGAAACAAAACATTCATCTTTAGAAGGAAAAGTTTAGTACTTGGAGAAAATAGAGATGGACTTCGAAATTATATTTCGGGTAGGAAATATGAGTGATTGCGCTGCGAAAGCTTCGAAGAGGTTGATGAATTACATTAGCCCACATCTGAACAGATAAAACTATACATCTATAAAATATATAAAAGATTTAGTGATCGTTTTTTTCTCGGATCTCATCAAGTAGAGATGCCGAGCTCTCCAAGTGAGCTATTTTCTCTTTGCGTCATGGAGATGTTCCTCTGGAATATTTATGTCTTCAAAAATCTGATTTAAAGTTTTAAAAAAGCCAAACAAGAAATTAGATGATTATGTAAAACTGTTTCTTTAAGTTCCACTCATTTATAAATCTTTGATGTAAATTTATATATAATCATTTTTAAAATTTTGAAACCGCCTTAGAAAATACCACCAACACGAATTTCGCATACCAGGACGAAGGGCACTTAAAGTTTACATGCATGTATTACGTGCTCATGTTGACCTCCGATCATTTTTATTAAATACGCAGTAACATAACTCACAGATCCTTCCAAAATTATATTTATAAGTATTTTATGCACGTATTGCTCTGAATGTCATTCCATATATTTTTTTATTTGTTACTTTATGGAAAGAAAAGGCGTCAGTGAAGGAAAACGGTACGTGCATGGAATTGGGTCATTTATTCGATTCTGGGAGTTTTTCTTTCGCCTTTCCTTGTCTCTCTCTATCCGCTACCAAGGGAATAGTGCAGCTGACCCTTCCGTTGCTCCTTCTAACAGTCTGAATTGTAACTTCATTTTCGACCGCTGGCACCTTTTTTCCGTTTATTCCGCCTGTCTTTCTGAGTAATCTTTTGTAAGATTCTGTTATTGGCAGAATCGTACGTCGTCGTGAATCATGAAAACGTACAGCAATGCCATTATCCACTTAATACATACAATGCCTCGGATGTTGCGGAGAATTTTCGCTCGTATCGGTAGTTGGCTGTGGATCGGTATGTCGACAACAGTAATAGAACATGACTAAGTAACCTGTTTTCAATACCCGAAATACTCCCAAAGAGAAATGTGAGATAACTTTGTATGTCCATAGCTACTGGCAATGAAGCGAGCATTTTGTTTGTGATTTGTTTAACGATATTTCCTCAAGTAAATCGCGTAAGAATATAATGCGTCTTAGTGTGAATTCTTCCTTTTTTTTCATTTCAGCCCCTTCCGTTTTATATGTGCAAGAAAATAGAGGTAATTTTTAATGAGTGCAGTCTTTCTACATTTTACAATTAAAACAGCATCAGGAAGCTTGCTTTCCTTTGACCTTTCGTTGTTGAATTATGTCAATGGAGCGAAAAATGAATTTCTGGTAATTTTGTGAAAAACTTTCGCTGAGAAAACTTCAGCGCTCACGATAAAGTATGTGCTAATTAATAACAAATATTATGAATGAATTTCCTCTCACATCCTAACACCCTCACCATCAACGACAACCTTTTCCCCTTCCATTCCCCGATCCTCTCCGCCGCTGTGAAAATCATATGTCCACCCACACCCCGACCTCCCCTCCATCCTCCCTTTTAATATATATATACTTACCTGAAAATGTCTTGTCACCTGAAGATGACCCGAAGGGTCGAAACCACGGTCGTGGAATAAATATTTTTGGTGGTAACGGTAGAAGTGTTCTTTCTATCTTCATTATTTATAATGGAGAACTACCACAAAGTCGAGGCCCAATTAGTAGATTCTGTTTTTAACATATTATTGGGTTAAACTTTAACAATTAAAATCTGAGAAATTCTTCTATTGATAAGCGCAGAAACAGTAGAATATAAATATTGCCCACGTAACGTATTTAACAATGTTGTTATGTATAATGTTTCAGTCTTAATGTAATGCACGGAATCCCTGTCACTCAATTGAGGTCTCATTACTTAATTATTCTTAAAGTAGTACCGAACATAAGAAACACATCAATAGAAATTATTCTAAGGTTCCTTCTCATTCCTCAATCATCAGTACCAGTCTCGTTCTTCCATTTCTTTTATTTAGAATATGTATCCGATATTATGAGTCCTCCCTGTTACATAGGCCGTTCTGGTACTGCGAGGAAATCAGATATGCTATGCTATAACCAGTAGTTTGAAGAATTCATTTTTTTCACGAGCGATACGCGAAAAAATGCATTAGGGAAGTAGAGTCATGGTGTCACCCCCTGCCACACGCCGAGAGGTGGCTTGCTGGTTGCATATGTAGATTGAACGACCGACAGTGCAAGAAAACAAAACCCAGCACGTGGTACAAAATAATCTAGGATATTTTTGCTTAAAATCCACGACAGATTTCATCCATTATTTACTATACTGAATGAATGAGAAATTCGCTTATTGCGATCTTACATATATATTATCGTATAAGGTGTTTATACGTAAAAATGTTATCATTTTTCATTCCAAAGAATTTAAAAAAATAAATTTTTTCAATTCTACTCAGCCTAAGTAAATATTACCCATAATTATACTGGTACCCTGAGAGTTATCAGAATATTTAGATTCGTCAACGAAGGACGTTGGCCGTGAAAGATGAGGCAGTCGGACGAAACCACTTTAACTTTGCATATAAAGTTTCTAACTTTCAGAGTCTTAAACATTCTAAAGCGGTAGCTGAATTGGAATAAGCATCTACCTGGAAAGTAAAAGATTACAAGTTCAAGCCCAGGTCATGTAAGACTTTCTTAATGCCCATTTTTCCTCGGGATATTTATATATGGAAAATTATGAGTATAAAATTCAAACTTTCTGCCAAATAATTTATATAGGATGCTTTTCTTTTCTGGCTTTACGAAACGGTATTTATGGGTGGTAATTGGAATCTAAATCGCCAAAATCCATATTAGAGATGGATATAAATCGATTCGCGATTACATATTTGAATCTTTGTTCACTTGTTTCATTTGTACAATCGAAGGAGTACGGAGTTGGCATAATATCTGCTCAACACACGGAATGTTAAGCTATAGATTATGTACTGGTATATACGACGTCTAAGTTTCGCAACCGCTACCTCTCTGCCCAGCGCGCGCCAGCAGCAGGCAAGTAATACCACAGCAGGCAGGTAATAATGCAGCTTGGTTAATACCACATCGTCGTCTGGATCAAGTGGCATTTTCGAGGATGACATACAAAGGAGCCATTTGCCATGAAATCATGGAGCCATACTATCCCCCGTCGCAGTCGCTCATATAATATTTATAACGAGTTTCACTCGTTTCTAAACTTTCTTCAACTGCAGTCTATAAGCGTTTCCTGCGCTTCCAACCTGGTCGTGACAATTCTCATGTCGCACATAGACCAATAATATAATCATGGGCTTTGCACCTCCAGAATATCTTGTTTTCACCGTTGAAAATCAAGTATCTAAGATAAAGCTTATTTCTAGTAATGTATCAGTTACCAGTTTATGTGGAAAAAATGTTTGAATTTAATAAAATCTAAAGGGAATTGGTAAGTCAAAGATTTAATGGGATTGCTTAGTTGCACTTTGAATCATAGGTTCGATTTAAGGGAAATAGAAACGGTTAATGGATCATACAAATGGAGCGTTGTTATCAAATAGTAAGAAAAAGGGCGCGCAAAAAGGAATTTGATTTAACATTTTATTATATGGATCTAACTAGATTGCGTTACCTTGAGATATGATTATCATTTATTAAGTTCATAATATTCAAAACAAATGAATAAAAATTTCATATTTTATGTATCTGTATGTACGAGTAAAAGCTGCTTGCATACTATATAGGATATATTAGACAAGGATTTATACACCCCTAGCCATACGCCACTGGCAATTTGCGGCGACTTGCAAATCAAAATCCATCTCTTGGGTTTAAAGACAAAAGCATATTAGAAAATAGCACATAAGGTAGATAAAGTAAGGAATTATTTCACCCCCTGGCGGCCTACGTGCGAAATTGCTTAAGCTTTTGAAGCACCTTATGCAGTAATAATATTACTAATATTAATTTTCGGAGCCTTTATGAAGCTATATTAATTAAAAAGTAAACTCCCTTCTTTGGATTACTAAATTCAACACGTTCTTTAATCTTAAAATACATAATAGAGACAGTTGTTTATCCACGGTGCAAAATCTGGAATGTGTCGGAGTCTTATGTACTCCTAAGCAGTTATTGCTTTTTCAATTGACTGCCATTATAGTTACTATTATTAACCCCAGAGAAGACTGTTAGAGGGGCTACTACGGAACTAAGAGTAATATTGCATCCCAGAGTAGATGCCCTCTTGCTTTAGAATTGCATTCATTACTTTAGGAAACATTTATCATTCTTCGGTTGCCATACTACACCAGATCTTTCCTTAAAGACTTTTTACCGTCAATATTTGGAGGTTCTCTTCATTTTATATGTGAAGCATCCTTGAGGGCATGAATGAGGAGCGTTCCTCTTTATAAGCGCAACAGGGCCAAGTATCAAGCCTTGCGGAACGCCCTTCATTGGAATCGATAGTTTCGCTATCCCAAAATCACTTTCGATAAGGTCTCAAATTTCCGCATAATGAAGTCGTATCAATTCACAAAAATCGATTAATTTCTCGTATAAGAACCATTGTATTTTCATATCCATCAGGAAGATTTTTAAATTTAAAAATGTCTTGATGATAAATTCGGATGTGAGAGTAATCAGTAATTATGATGAATCCAATTTTTTGGCTTCAAAGATTCGATTCGAAAAAGAAACCAGCGCACTAGTTGAAAATAGCTTTCCTTTCCGAAATACCTTCCGTTTCCGACCGAGAAAGATTTTATCCTTTTGATTACATAAACACTTCGTTAAAGGTAAATTATTTGTAAGAATTTGAAAGAAAGACGAGTAATCGTTTCTGTGAATAGGAAAAATGGATGGCGGAAATACAAAATTGAGCGTGAAAGTGGAATGGGAAAGATGGGATTACGAAATGGTGAAGAGAGGCTGACATACATAATTGATGATACAGATGTTCAGGATTTGTTTTCTCGTTTCTTAGCTTTTTGCTTCTTCCAGGATTCCAGGATGAAAGTGTTTTTCTTCTCCAAATTCCGGGATAAACATCATTCTATTTAAAACGCGTTGCAAACTGAATTGACCTAGAAAATGGTGGGCAGAATAAATGCGCATTTTATAGAACTTCAATTAGTTTTTACGAAATTCAAAAGTGTACTAAATAAAATAATGCGTATTTCAGCGAAAAAGACGGGTATTAAAATACCTTAGCATTCTAAAGAAAAGTTTAACAACTCAGGCAATTGCTCCGTTCCATTGAAAATGTTGATCAATATAACTAAAAATGCGTTCTAGAATTGCTTTAAAAATAATTAAACTACGCTGAAATGAAGAACACCAATACATGTTATCAAAAGTCATTACAGTGAATTCTCGTCGAACGATTAAAAATAAATAGTTGATCTAAATTATATATAAATTACTCAGCCTAAGTAAA
>KZ308324.1:73526-165179 GCA_000376725.2 Ladona fulva | reverse complement strand
TGTCTCTTCGGAGTTGAATTTGTGGTGGAGGAAAGAAATGGATCAGAAGTTATCAACAACCTTTTAAATAAATAGTCATTTGTGGCCACCCTGTAATATTTTCTGGTGAAGCGCGTGCGGAATTTTCGTGTCCTTAATTCTAGCCTCCATCGCTTCTTCGGACAGCTGCCCTAGGAAGGGAAGAATCGCCACCTTTGATATTTCGCCTCCATGTAATTACCTTATGTACTGTGATTGGCATGTAATACCAGGGATACAGGTCTACGTATAATTCGGCAGTTCTCTGGGAGTACTGCGAAAATGCCTCGTCGTTGAGCGGTAGTCCGCTAGATATTGCTTTTAGTATTGTGGAAAAATTTTTGATGAAGTATTAATTAACTTCTGTAAAAATATCATAATATATATATTAAACGCGATGGCAAATCTTCAATGCCTACAAAACAGGAAAGTTACTGAGCTTTCAAAAGTACTTCTACGGTATAATATATGTGTTACCCATGCATGGCTATTAATCAAAAGTCCGTAGGCACAGTTACCTGTCAATTCAGCGGCCAGTTTTGGGGAATCAAAATGACGTCTTGCCGTATGTCCATCGCTCGTATTTCCTGATCCAGGTTTTTGTACGTCTACAACTAACCCCATCCTTTCTCAAAACGCTTTCTGTATAATTGCCCCTTTCTTCGATAGGTATACTGTTAGAGTCCCACGGGCCTAGAATTTCTCTTAATAATTAAGATATTTAATTTACCTTAAAACACAGATTTCTAGCCTCAGTTTTGATGCTTTCTCACCTGCCACCGTTCTCTCCAGTCCGATATGTGCAAAAGGCAATAAAAAAAATCGAATGTAGCAATGTACGTTGACAAACCGAAAGCATATTTTTCCACGTCTACAGGTCGATTCCTCATTGATCTTATATCATCATTTCGGAAACTGTTGCTCCGCAGATGTCGCATTTCACGCTAACCTAAAAGAATTGTTTTTATAAGTTTGTTAAGCATTATCCACTGCCATATCCTATTATCCACCTTTTATAAAAGTATAAGCCTTATTTCTCCATTTATTATTGTTAGCAGCATATTAAAAGTGACGGAATAACTTCCCAAATTCCATTTCTCTAATGCATCAATCTGGCTTTGTAAATAATTTCTTTCCTCTTTAGAAACTTCCTTGGTTTCTTTGAGCCACTGAAGGAGAATGGGCCGGCAAAATTTGGTTGACGACGGCCGAGGATTTTTACAGATAATCTTACCTAAAGTAGTGCAAGTATTAATATTGCTACCTTTTATTACAACTAGCTTAGAAAAAATAAACAAGATACACTTATANTGGTGGGCAGAATAAATGCGCATTTTATAGAACTTCAATTAGTTTTTACGAAATTCAAAAGTGTACTAAATAAAATAATGCGTATTTCAGCGAAAAAGACGGGTATTAAAATACCTTAGCATTCTAAAGAAAAGTTTAACAACTCAGGCAATTGCTCCGTTCCATTGAAAATGTTGATCAATATAACTAAAAATGCGTTCTAGAATTGCTTTAAAAATAATTAAACTACGCTGAAATGAAGAACACCAATACATGTTATCAAAAGTCATTACAGTGAATTCTCGTCGAACGATTAAAAATAAATAGTTGATCTAAATTATATATAAATTATAAATTATAAATAAATCGATTTTGTTCTAGTTTTAGAAAAAGTCCTGCGCATGAGACTTTTCAATTCCATCGAAATTAGTGAAATTGTCTTTAATTGTACCCAAGATAAAATAGATGCTCCGAGATTTTTCAACTTTTACCTCAAATATTTCTAATTCCTCATCCTCTGCAGCATTTGATTTGCTGACTTAAGTCCTACCTCGCATGCTTTAATAGCATTATCTCGGGATTTTCCGAGGAAATATAATTTCCCAGAAATCTGAATGAGCTAAATGCTACCGGAATACCAAGACCCCGGAAACCCTACTTCAGAATTATTTACGTCCATAGCAGAGCATTAACTTAATTCTCATGCATCCCATGAACTCTAGTAATTACACCATTACCTGTTTGATTTTTTTTGACAAATTGTCAATTTCTCACCGTCTCCTTAATAGATATTTTAATTTACTAACCTTTTTCAGATCTGAAAATTTTTGCGCACTTTATCATCAAAACGATTCTTTGAAATGAATTTATTTATATTGCCTATTGGACTAGATGGAAGAGGAAAATTTAGTCTTAAACCCGCCGAAATACAGATTTATTTGCTACTCGTTAAAATATATAACAATTTAATGGAATTAAGTACATTTGAATTATGATGCAAAGAACGGGTAGATGTGTAGCACAAAAAATTAAATTTGATGGTTCAGAAATTCCGAAATTTTTACTGTACTTATTTCATTAATATTATAGAATGATGATCGTCCAATGATTAAAAATGTTTGTAGAGCGAAAAATGAAATTAAGTGTGAAAGTGTGAAAAATAGCGACATGACTGGGACTCGAACCCACTGAACTATCACTCCTTTGGGATCATCCGCATAACTTCTTTGCGCTAAGAAGTTCACCTTTCCTTAAAAATTAAATTCTTAATTCTTCAAATCTCCCGAGTAATTGGTGGCTTCGGAAGGACGAGAGAAAGAGACGGAACGTGTGGACTGAGTGGAACCTTTGGCCTCCAATCCGCTTAACCTATTTCTCCACCAAGTTCTCGCCAGCAAGAAACCAGGTTCTTTGCCTCAGATAATCGGTTTTTATTTTAATTTAGTTTTAAAAATTTAATTTATTTTACGCGAGAAGACAATGGCATGAAAGTGTTTATAAAATCCTATAATTGATTTAAAAAGCTGCATATACCGAATAAATTTAAACTCTTCAGTTGCATGTATATATAAATATTATATTATACCATTATGATTACTATTGTTAAGGTAAAATTATTATCATAATATTCGAATTTGATCACTCCTAATGCAGTAGGACGCGGTTAGGAATTAGCTAATACAATATTACAGATATTGTTGAGCTAAATAATACATTCAATATAGAAAGCAGCAAGGTTTTTGCGTAAATATATCTATTGGAATTAATTTAGGAAAAAGGAACAATATTTTGTAGTGACGAGGGTTGTCTAACCCAAGGAGTTGGCCTTGGGCACCGCCAGGCCAACCGAAAATGTTTTGAATTAAAGGTTTTTCCCTCACCCCTTAAACGCTTCCCTCTACCATTCTCTTTCACTACTCCAGCGAAAACACAAAAAAGCAATATCAACCGAATGTCAATTCCACTGAACTGCCGATGATGGCGTTTACCAAAAGGTTTTCGTCGCGGGCAAATGCAGAAAGTCTCGCCGGCGCCACCACTCTCATTTGATGGCCCCTTTTGACCGCATCCCGAATTGCGTAGGGCGTAGCACATTTCCGGACCAATTCTGTTCTTTCTGTCAATGAAATCGATAGTCCTGGATTGCCATGTGTTCAGTGTCAGATAATTGAGAGAAGTATTAAAGACGTAATTCATCCATAGCAGTTTAAGAGATACATTTTATTTTCACTCTTCCAAAATCTTCTAGCCATGTAGTGTTGAGGGACAAAGAGCTGCGATGAGCAAAATACATTAATATCTATATCCACGTGAAGGAGAAAAGAACCGAATATTGATTCTTACATTGTGGACTAAAAGATTGATAATATGAGCACTCGTGTACAGAGTAATTGGAGCGTAATTGGAGTGTAACTCAAAAGTAGAACTGTGGCACTCAAAAAGCAACTTTAACATGCTTCTAGAAGCGAAGATATATCGTTTCTTTGACTGAAATATCCAAGACGTACACAAAAACACGGACCTTTTTTTAACGTTCGAAAATAGAAAATTTACGTTTCAATATTTTCTTTTTTTTCAAAATTTCCTATATTTTAAATAATAGAGAAAAATGCTTTAAATATCCGATTTGGCTTCAGTGGGAAAAATATTTAGGAAATGCATTGAATTAATTATTAATGAATGAATGAAAATTAGAATTAATGAAAATTTTCGGGCTGAACATTTTCCGCTGAGTTCGTTTAAGAGGCCCAACTTTGAAGTGATAAAAAAGTTTATGAAATTCCCGTAAAACCGGTCTAAATATAGATTGTTTCCAATTTCTTAACGAATAAAATATAACCTTCACATCCGAAGAAGACCTAAGATTAGCCAACCAAAGAATAATTTAGTATTATGGATAAAAGTTGAACTCTAAATTTAATACGCTTCCAGTTTCAACAGAAAGAGTATTACGATGTATGTCGGCGCAAGACCCAGCATTTCTTTTTTATCTCGGCCGCATTCTCATCCAGCGACATTATTGAGTAGAAGGAAAGAGTGGAATTGTTTGGTGGATTCGTCGGAAAAGACTTCATCTCGTCTGCCCCCGAAGTGAAACATCTCCTTTGTAGAGCACGTCTGCAGTGCCTCCTATCCAAGAGTTATTTTTTATTTCACCTCTGCAGCTCGAGGCACTCTCATTTTCCATTGAGAACGTGTGCGTATATGTGTTGGTCCTTTGCA
Source organism: Ladona fulva (assembly GCA_000376725.2). NCBI lineage: Eukaryota > Metazoa > Arthropoda > Insecta > Odonata > Libellulidae > Ladona > Ladona fulva. Next base: position 160,649 of record KZ308324.1, on the reverse strand, counting down.
AATAGGCGACCGCTGGAAAAGATTGCTCTGGCCAATATTGAGATGAGGACAATCCGAGTGGTTTATCTTTTTTGAAGCTCCAAATAAAATTTGAAACCGATCTTGGCAACATTCCCTCTCCTGGAATGACTTTCCGGTGGTTGGAGCGAATACGTCTAACTTCAAGTCTTTTATTAACGTGATACTGAAAGGCTATAAAGGATTCTAATAAAAAATCCCGAAGAAAAAGATTTTATAATTCACGAAGGAAATGATGAGAGTAATGTTACTTTCGCCATCTAATTTTGTTGGTATATATTACGATATAACGTGTTCTTTTTTCTATCAATAATATTTACTCGCTCGATTACAATATTTTTCTATAAAGTTGTCTTCTTACTTGTTTAGGCACTCGTGTCTGTTTCTCTGCTACTCAGATTTGGAATAAAAGAAATCTTAAACGCAATTATCTCGTATGATCACTCGTGAGTCAGTTCAGTGTGAAACTGAATTCAATGTGGAAAGACTCATGTAATGCTACTTTAAGTAGCATTATATGAGGTAGCTCAATTATGAATAACTTGGGGAATTGGGTGTTTTGCGGACTGCATAAGATCGAGTATGCGTAAATTATTTCCGTGTTAAAATGTAGTTACTTATACTTTACTAATCACGTTGATATTCTGCTAATTAATTCGCAGCTGTTTTTAATAATATTTGAATTTACCATCTCACGAATATAATATAATATAATGAATGAATGATATAAATAAAAAAACAGGAATATTTAAGCCGAAGAAATAATTATTTGTAAGTGATAATAATTATTTGTAAGTAATTTATAGGAAGGTAATCATAAAAAATATTCCATTTAGTCAAAGTAGTAATGTAAAGACATAAAGAGAGGAAGGGAAACGCGGGAAAAAATCAATGAAATCACTGAAATTCATTACTTAAATGCTCTCATCAGGGGACAATCTCAATGCTCTCTTTGCTTTCCTCCAAACCATTTCACTCGCAATTCTCCTCCTCTTAAAAGAAAGAATGCCCGTTCTACTCGCCCTTTTTCCCTTCCTAATTTGAAGTATTCCCTCTTTACTACCACAAAGTTGGTTTTTGCTGAACTGAATGCTTTCGGCCACGAAATTTTTATATTCGTTTTCTTTTGCTAAACCAACCTTAGTAATTTGAAATTTTAAGTTGGGTGCATATTTTATTTTCCTCCGCAGATGGTATAGCTGTAGGAAGCTTTTAAAGTGGACTCTGACCGTGATACACGTTACAGAAAACATGCTGTGATTGAATTTCTTGAGAAAGGAGCGGTAGAGAATATTCGCAAACGTTGTGCAAAGTCTATGGAACTCCTGCAGTTGGTAGGAGTGCAGTTGGTTGCTGGGTACGAAGGATGAATGAATCAGCAGGGTTGAAAATGAAAACTTGGGTCCATAACCAGAGCGAAACTGGTACCGACAAGGCATACATGCTCTAGTGTATCGGTGGAGAAAGGCATTAGAAGTTATAGGAGATTATGTGGAAAAATATACGGAGTAGATAAAACATCTTTCTTTTATATGTGTGAATGCCACCTGTGTACAATAAATAGTTCTTGAGAAAAAAACGTGGGACTGTTTCGTTTAGACTGTATATGTATTCCTTTTGATACACTTTTCACTTTTGGGAACATGTGGAAGTCACACGTTGCGAGATCTGGCGAATACGGAGGATAATAAAGCATGGGAATGCGTTTGTCCACTAAAAACAGACCTGCGAAGCCATTTGCTACTACCGTTTGGCCTATCTATAGGGAATTGTGAGCTGTCCTGGTGAGGAATCCATGGCTCATTCTTCCACAAACCCTGTTTTTCCTTCCTTACTCTATCTTTTAGCTTGATCAGGACTTCTTTGTAGTATTACTTACTAGCTGGTTGACCTTTCATCACCCAGTCAGACATGATAATACCTTTGATATCGAAAAAATCGTTCAGCATTACCTTCAATTTGGACTTGCTCAATCGCGCTTTTTTCATCCTTGGCAATCTTGCGGTCTTCCAGTGCAGGGATTGGCTCTTTGTTTCCAGATCGCCCTGGAATATCCAAGTTTCATCACGTGACGATGTTTGTGAGCGAGTCTGATTCTTGTGTGAATCATTCCATGATGTCTGAGGAAATGTTCATCCGGTTGTCTTTTTGTTCCTGATTGTGGTTTTCAGTCACTATTTTTGTCATGTTTGATTCATCATGAAAATTTTTCTTACTCTCTCTTTACTAGTGTTTACAACATCGGCGATCATCTGAATGTTCAGACGTCTTTCCTCACAACTTCATTAATTATATGAATGTTTTCTTCAGTTTTTGCAGTCTCAGGTTGACCGGGACATTCCTCACGTTTGATCTCTTCCCGAACGCAAGAAAACCATTTGAGCCGTTTAAAACCTTACGCACGTGACAGAGAATTATCATCAAACACCTCCTTTAACATCTGTAAGCATTCCGGCGATTGTTTTTATTTCACGAGGAATTTCAGGTTAATTCGCTGTCCGGCTTTTATGTTGACCATGATCGCGGCACTACTACGAAAGTGTCCTCTTCAACCAACGCTCGAAAGCAAACTAAATCAGACATAGAGACGAATCTACGCGTTGGGTGGTTGCTTCGGACGTATCAAGTTCGACGATATTCCAATTGCAACGTAGCCCCATGCGGCTGCGGCGTGCAAGAGTCGTGATTTAATTGCCACACCTCGTATGTATTTCGTTTTCCTTAAAACTGGTTTAAAAATGTTATTTTCAAGTCTTGAGATGGAAACGACGATGCATTACATAGTATATAAAATATATACAATTTATATCAAATGAAAATACTAATGAAACACTAATATCTTGAATATTACGGATATTTTACTTAATTTCTTGATGTGTCTTTAGTTTAGCCAATTATTCTTAAATGGTTTTAAATTGATCCCCGTAATTGGCTGCTTAATGCTCTATCTGTACAATGTATCCTTTCGTAACCCCCACAATAAATTTACTAACATTATACAGATTGTTTTCTCAGAGAAATACGTAGAATCTCATCCACGCCGTTAGACTTGATAAATCACCCAAATATACATAGAAAATGTCGTTATTCAACCCCATTTCCTCTATCGCACGAAATTTTCAAACGTTTGAACGTCATTACTGATTCTGATCGACTGAATTCAAACGTGATAAACTCCGAATGCGTCCATCTTACCCAACTGAAGAAAAGGAGTGTTTTTCTTTGAAAATGTTCCCACAAAAGAATAATCGTTGAAAAACTTTTCCGTGAGGCAGCTGATGGAAGCTAAAAAGGATTGCCAAGGTCAATTTCGATGTCGATTTTTCGTGAATTCTCCCAATTAAATTACCTTCCATTATCATCTCACCCATGCGGAAATAAGACGGCATCAAAATCTCTCAAATCAGGTCTTACGTGGAAGTTGGTCAAGAGACTTGGTGAAGAGTTGGTTAAGAGATTGTTAAAAAAATTAAGGATTTCCAGCCCGAAAAGCAATCACCTTTAGAACATCGGGAGTATTGGAACAGACCTGACTTCTGACTCAGCGATTTGCTCAAACTTCTTTCCCTCAATGAATGATTGCAACATCATTGTCTAACTGTTCCTCGGACCTGCCATTATATTCTCATATGAGTCAATTAATTGAATTGACGCATATTTTTCATATTTCATGATTACGTGCTCCAGCTTCCGTAAAAAAAACACAGCATGGTATCTGAATTCTAGAACGACTGAGCTGATCTCTGACAAGACGAAGGTGGAATCTGTGAAATCTGTAAACACTAGCCCCAAAATAATTAACAGAAATATGAGCTATCTTGTAAAGTAACGGATACAATAAGAAAATTATACATTCTAATTAGTTTACAAATTACCCCAAAGAAAAACGATAAATCTTCAACAAAGCACTTTTATATGAAAATAGTCCTTTCAAATTTTACGGAATTCCAATTCAGACGCAGGTTATTTCCAACAAAAAAATTTAAGATACTTCATATTGTTTGATTTAAACAAGATTTTCATTGATATAAGATTTGCTGCTTTCCCGGTGAATAATGAAAAGGAATTCTTCACGGGTTATCATCCGGGTATGTTCGTGGTTATTCACCGACAATTTCTTTGAAAATGGCATCAGTGGTCGATGGCGAAACGTCGCACAGTGGGCTGAAATCGGAAAAAGCCGGACAAAAGTCCAAAATGGCTTTTTTTGTGATACATACCTGAAACTTTGCGTATATATACACAAATGATTGCTGATTATGGAATGGTAAGTCATTTTTCATATATCCCATCCGTTACGTAGCTACTGAGGCTCAAACATGACTAAATTTCCAAAAACACGCCCGATCGAATTTTTCTTCGAAAATCTTATAAGTTAAGTAGATGGTGGACTTGTGAAAGGATTTTAATGGAATAAAAAACGTAATATTCGGGTAACATGATACCTTTCCTATATTGACTATAAATTTCGATGATCTTGGTCAATATTTGTGCGGTATTTCGTCACAAAATGGCGGACGCTTTTTTCAGGCAAAATGTGACACAAAGTAGACAATATCTTTTGTTTAAGAAAAATGGTCTCCTGGAAATTGCATCAAAGTGTTAATTAAAGATATTTTAAGAATATTCAGCAGAAATATTTCAAAAATCTTTGCGACCACGAAAATGAACGCGATTTTTTGATCGCGCTGCACGACCCGGGTCCGCGCAGCTGGACCTGGTGGTAGGACTACTCCGTTGGATTGTTCAAGTTGTTTAGGCTTTAACTCTTCGAAATCGCCGCTTCTAAGCTAAGTATGTTATCATTGTTGTCCAGAAGTTCTATCTTGAAGGTATTAAGAGGATATTTGATCGTGCGAATGGATCAATGGATGCGTTACTCTGACAAAAACGATTTGGTTTGGACAATTTACGGAATCATGCCTCAAATTATGAATGTCCTTCAACTATTGAGAGTATGTTTGTATGTTCGTATGATACATGCTCTCCAGAAAAGACAACATCTGGCATTGCTTTTCCATCCATTTCCTTTCAACCCTTGCCGAAGACGGCCGCGCGGTAAAAGGGGGTGTTTTATGGCACCGTGCAGTCTTTAACGGTATATTACGGGTATTTAAAAAAATATTTATTTATAATAATAAATATATTAATGCAATTAATAAGAGTTCTAACCCTCCGAAGAATTCTCACTACTCTCTGTTTCCACTTCTTCTATGTCGTCTAACACTAGAAATTGTCTAAATTCTTTTGGCATATTCATGTGTCTCTTCGGAGTTGAATTTGTGGTGGAGGAAAGAAATGGATCAGAAGTTATCAACAACCTTTTAAATAAATAGTCATTTGTGGCCACCCTGTAATATTTTCTGGTGAAGCGCGTGCGGAATTTTCGTGTCCTTAATTCTAGCCTCCATCGCTTCTTCGGACAGCTGCCCTAGGAAGGGAAGAATCGCCACCTTTGATATTTCGCCTCCATGTAAGTACCTTATGTACTGTGATTGGCATGTAATACCAGGGATACAGGTCTACGTATAATTCGGCAGTTCTCTGGGAGTACTGCGAAAATGCCTCGTCGTTGAGCGGTAGTCCGCTAGATATTGCTTTTAGTATTGTGGAAAAATTTTTGATGAAGTATTAATTAACTTCTGTAAAAATATCATAATATATATATTAAACGCGATGGCAAATCTTCAATGCCTACAAAACAGGAAAGTTACTGAGCTTTCAAAAGTACTTCTACGGTATAATATATGTGTTACTTATGCATGGCTATTAATCAAAAGTCCGTAGGCACAGTTACCTGTCAATTCAGCGGCCAGTTTTGGGGAATCAAAATAACGTCTTGCCGTATGTCCATCGCTCGTATTTCCTGATCCAGGTTTTTGTACGTCTACAACTAACCCCATCCTTTCTCAAAACGCTTTCTGTATGATTGCCCCTTTCTTCGATAGGTATATTGTTAGAGTCCCACGGGCCTAGAATTTCTCTTAATAATTAAGATATTTAATTTACCTTAAAACACAGATTTCTAGCCTCAGTTTTGATGCTTTCTCACCTGCCACCGTTCTCTCCAATCCGATATGTGCAAAAGGCAATAAAAAAAATCGAATGTAGCAATGTACGTTGACAAACCGAAAGCATATTTTTCCACGTCTACAGGTCGATTCCTCATTGATCTTATATCATCATTTCGGAAACTGTTGCTCCGCAGATGTCGCATTTCACGCTAACCTAAAAGAATTGTTTTTATAAGTTTGTTAAGCATTATCCACTGCCATATCCTATTATCCACCTTTTATAAAAGTATAAGCCTTATTACTCCATTTATCATTGTTAGCAGCATATTAAAAGTGACGGAATAACTTCCCAAATTCCATTTCTCTAATGCATCAATCTGGCTTTGTAAATAATTTCTTTCCTCTTTAGAAACTTCCTTGGTTTCTTTGAGCCACTGAAGGAGAATGGGCCGGCAAAATTTGGTTGACGACGGCCGAGGATTTTTACAGATAATCTTACCTAAAGTAGTGCAAGTATTAATATTGCTACCTTTTATTACAACTAGCTTAGAAAAAATAAACAAGATACACTTATACCTCCTACCAGTTGCGTCATTTAGCAAACGAAGTGGCACCAAGGAACTCATGAATAGATATTCATAGGATGAATCTGCTCGCTCCTACAATTGTTTATATTGAGCATGGCCCGAACTACCATCAAATCCATACATGCACGTTAGCGTACAAGCACTTCATTGCTGGAAGTTAGAACCTGGAGTGGCAGGCACTACCCTACCATTTTACTTGTAGTAATACCACTGTGAGTTTTACAGCCATGAGCGCGAGGTAAGACGAACTCGGAAAGAAAAAATGAGGTAGGTTTCGCCATACGTAAACTTGCAATTACAGTGAATGTGAGGGAAACGTTGAGAAATAAAGTTGCTGCATTGGTACCGTATAAAAAGATACTTGGAAGGAGGGGCATATTTCAGGATCGGAACCAGGATTAGTTGAAATGTTGAAAAAGAGAAGTATCACTCGGAGTTGGTGCAAGAAAGAGCTTGCAGACAAGCTGCATAGGTAATCAAGAGTTAAGTGAAATGGATCGACAACAAGGTTGGCAAATCAGTGGCAGATGTTGCCTTTTCTGGAAAGCATGTATCATACGAACATACAAACATACTCTCAATAGTTGAAGGATATTCATAATTTGAGGCATGATTCCGTAAATTGTCCAAACCAAATCGTTTTTGTCAGAGTAACGCATCCATTGATCCATTCGCACGATCAAATATCCTCTTAATACCTTCAAGATAGAACTTCTGGACAACAATGATAACATACTTAGCTTAGAAGCGGCGATTTCGAAGAGTTAAAGCCTAAACAACTTGAACAATCCAACGGAGTAGTCCTACCACCAGGTCCAGCTGCGCGGACCCGGGTCGTGCAGCGCGATCAAAAAATCGCGTTCATTTTCGTGGTCGCAAAGATTTTTGAAATATTTCTGCTGAATATTCTTAAAATATCTTTAATTAACACTTTGATGCAATTTCCAGGAGACCATTTTTCTTAAACAAAAGATATTGTCTACTTTGTGTCACATTTTGCCTGAAAAAAGCGTCCGCCATTTTGTGACGAAATACCGCACAAATATTGACCAAGATCATCGAAATTTATAGTCAATATAGGAAAGGTATCATGTTACCCGAATATTACGTTTTTTATTCCATTAAAATCCTTTCACAAGTCCACCATCTACTTAACTTATAAGATTTTCGAAGAAAAATTCGATCGGGCGTGTTTTTGGAAATTTAGTCATGTTTGAGCCTCAGTAGCTACGTAACGGATGGGATATATGAAAAATGACTTACCATTCCATAATCAGCAATCATTTGTGTATATATACGCAAAGTGTCAGGTATGTATCACAAAAAAAGCCATTTTGGACTTTTGTCCGGCTTTTTCCGATTTCAGCCCACTGTGCGTCGGTGAATAACCACGAACTTACCCGGATGATAACCCGTGAAGAATTCCTTTTCAAGATTTTCATTACTTGTCACATAAAAGTGGAATGTCTAATAATCACTTTCTGATTATATAAAACATTCTAAAGTAGAATTTGTACGTGTAATGAGTTCATCAATCCTTGGCTTTGATATTAGTGGTTAATCGTTCCTTTTGGTGAATTTCAGAACTTGATTTCCCCTTACATTTATTTTCATATTGCCCTTGAATGAATTTTATAATTAATTCGTAACTACAGATATATAAATCTGTCTTCTTAGAGTACAAAAATAAAAATGAAATCTGATTGCCTAAAAGATGACTTACTTTTTTAAATATTATGTATCTTATGAAACTCTGAGTAATAACCTTTTTAATCCCACATTTTAATTAAACCGAATTCTTCTCCAAACATTCTCTTTCCACTCTTTTAACTGATATCTTAATGTTTTTAATCTCCACCTTGAGTGTAACATATTTAAATACATCTAACCATCCATGGGCGAAAAACTTCGATTAAGATACATTTGTTCATGGTCGTGCGAATTCATAATTATGACAGGAAATATTCGAAAGACAATCCTGTCCTTACCACTCAATCTAAATTCCTGTGTATTCTTATGAAACAAAGGCATGAAATCAGTCTTAACTATCACATTGGTCAGGGGGACAACTACATGTACGACGCTTCGTAAAGTTTTTTTATCTATTTCATGCAAATTCTAGCGCTTTCGCCTTCAAATCTATGAGAATCTTTATTCATGCCTTAAAAAGCGAAATTTCCCTTCTTATAGTGCTTATCTCGATTTTGTAGTAACATTATTTCTAATTTATATTTGCAAAAGGAAAAAGGCTGCAATCGATCAAAATGAACCTTACGTGAATTAAAATTCACAGATATTGGCGATGATTTGGGGAAATACTCCACGTTTGAAGGAAAAGAGACTACTTTTTCCACTGGATTTTATTGTAGACACGACCAGGTGTGAGTGAATGATCGCCATTATCAGGTGGGTGGTCCTGACCTGATGATGGCGATCATTCGCGCAATCATCATTCGATCAAGTCTCTTTTACGTGAATTTCTTATGGAAGGGTTACGACTCATCTGTCAAACCAAAGATACCTTTGGTGTAAAAATGTCCATACGTCAAATTCCATTGGCCCTCTAATGAATCCCTGAATATTAAGGAGAGTTAGTGACCGGATGAATAAATACATAAATTTATAAATGTAAATACGACCCTTATTGCTGAAGCAGATCAGACGAACCCATCTTGTCTGACTTTAAATACAAGTACACATATTACACAGAAGATGATGTATACTTGAGCAGCATAATGCAGCCGCACACCAATTTGTATCATAGAAAAACGATATTTAGTAAAATTATTAAAAGGTTTGTGTAAGTTAACGACACTGGTGAATGCATAAGAAACGTTCCTTACATGTAAGTAGATAATAAATCATATCCTCACATTGTTTTTTTCTTATTCGAAGAGCATCTTTCCAAGCAAGTGCTTCTTTCTAGTCATATTTGACATTATCAATACGGTTTCATAGGGCACACCTTCTTAAGGAAAGAGCCAAGAACAGCACACTGCCGTTTGATTTCCACCGAAATTTTAATTCCCTCCGTGTTCATCGAAGCGGTGCTTCGGATGTGGGCGTTAGTCTGTTTGTCGCGGGCGTGACGTCATTATAGCTGGAAGTTCGACTAGGAAGAGCCGTTTTCTACGCCACGTTCAATGGCGACAAATCCGGATCATCGATACTCCACGAAAGTTATTTTGCGACGCAAATGTTTGCCTCTCTATGCGTCTATTGCTTTAGACTTCCACAACAATTTCTAGTGGATAAATTTCTCGTTTCTGCCATGCGCAAATTTTATATTAGTAGTCGAAGGCTGTGCGTATGTTAGATAAAATAATAGTATTTTAGTATAACGAATACATTCCTATTTAGGTCGGTCTCTTATGTCCAAATCTCGATGAAAAGATACGGAGTCGACCATGTACGAGAATTTTAATATACCATCACCATTACGATCGATTTACAGAATGTGATTCCTTGTAAGAAATTAAAATTTAACATAAAAATGTGGAATATTGACTCGGGTTTACACTGTAAAAAAATGTATGCTAAAGCGACGAATGAAACTGAAAAGCTATAAATAGTTACTGGATTTTAAGTTGTACGTACTACTCAAGTATTACAAGCATTTTCTCTTCTTTGATATAAGTTCTTTGGTAACCATGCTAATGTGGTACTATATCAAGGTGAAGTTCAGGCTTTAAATTCAAAACAAAGATGAAAAGTATATGTAAACAACTCTTACTCTCATCTGTGGGTTTACAGAAATAGCTAAAATAAAAATATTTAAGAACTGAGATTGGAAAATGTAATAACTCGCAATTCATTTTTCTGAAATATTTTCCTTATTCCAATATTATCCATAATTTTAAGAGCTCAAATGCAATTTCCCCTTATCAACTCTAGCCATTATTCTGATTTTCTTCTCTCTTGCGGCTACTGATTTTTAATTCATCTTCCAATTTATAATATTTTTTTTATTTTAACTTTATATTTGAATTGGCAGATATATTATAATTCATTCGAGGAAAACTCAATAAAACTGTGGATACTGCAACGCTTTATGAATGTTCTCGTCTTTAAATTCATATTGTTTGAATCTACACTACGTCTTAAACGTATTGACTTGAGTTACATCAATCTCCAGCATCCTTTTATTTATTTAATGCCATCTGAATCCGTAATCAGCGCATTTTCGATGAATTGGAATCAGTAAATTTATATGATGGACGCTTCAGCCAACGAAACGTGAAAATGAAATAAAAATAAAACTAGGAAAGGAAAACAATTAAAAACGTGACAGAAAAATGAAATACTAATACAAAGGAAAATGATAGAATAAGAGATTAATGAAACCATAAACTGTGTCGTTTAAAGTGTCAATTTGTGCATTTATTTGAAATAGCGATTTAATTTATTGGAGCGCAATGGAAAGAGAACGGTTTCCAAATTCGGAAGTACGACTGAGAATATAGAAATAAAGAGATATAAAAAAATAATAAATGCGGGAAAGATAGAATAAATAAATGAGAATGTGCGATCAGGGACGATATCGAAACAGTAGAAATGGGAGCAAAATCAAAGGACGCGGGATAAAATACGCGGGAAAGAGAAGAAATTTCATTCTTCCATTTCTGCGTACTCCCACTTATTATTTCCCATTCTTAAGTGCATTGTCAGTCAGTTTAGTGCTTCTTTTGTGTGCCAGACAACATCTGTGGTATCCCGCCTTTTGTCTACATGAAATATCGTTTGAAACCATACTAATACAGTATTGCTAATACTCCAACATTGCTAGGGTTTTGCACAATCATCTAATTTTAACGATATTCAACAAAAGCATTTAATATATTTAAGCTTATATGACTTTCCTTTAGATGCCATCAGCACGTGTGAATCGGCGCCAATTCATATTACTAGATGTTTCTCAGAAGTGCTTTTCTTTTATTTCCCATATTTCTCCTCTATTTTATCGCATTTGTTGAGATGGTGAGATACTTTCAACTGATTCCTTTTTTCCGCAGCCCCTTCGTTCGACTCCTAGAAGGTCTTTCTCTCCAGATTTGCAACGTTGCCAGAGGATCTTCTTCGACTGCTGGAATTGCGACGACAAAGAATTCCGCTGCAGCTGAAGGTAACATCGACCCTTGGATTTTTGGTTGCAATTCGACCGGGGAATATCTGCGGAGGGCTTCTGCGTGGTTGGAATGAGCCAAGGGCGACCCAAGGAAGGCCTTCGTCGCTCGTGAGGAGGCGAAATATGGAGGTGATGCTTCAGTGCAGTGAGTGTTGTGTGAGTAGAGCAGTGAAATTGTGTGCAATATGTGGTGTTAAGTGGGGAATGTGTTTGAATGGCAGTGCAGTGTCAGTGGAATCAAGATATCTGAAGACAGCTAGGAGTACTTTTTCCGAGGTATGTTCTTTCTTTACTTTTTCATATTCTTTGGTAATTGGGTCTCAGTTAGAGGTATCACTAGTTACTTATGTGTTAAGTGAAACGACGACACCTCGTATCCCTCTTTAGGTACTAATGGTAAGAGAAAACATACTCAGGGAACCCCAAACTAATGAGCTCCTCCGTGGTTTGCTTATCATGGGGAGCCATGGGGAGATCTAGAAACCTGTCAAGGGGGGAGGGGGGGGGGGGAGAAGAGCTATTTCAGTACCTATATATATGTACAGTGAAACAACGCTTTCAATGTGTGAGGATGATCACTCGTTGAACATTTTAGGCAGTCCTTTTAGCTGAAAATTACGTCCGCTTTCTTTGTTTTTACCAGATTTGTTTTACCAATTAAGGTACTAATTTAGATTTATTCTACCAATAAAGAAGCACATTATAAGTAAGGCAGAGTCGAGGGTTGTAACACTTACGCTGCTTTCAGTCGTCGGACAGTCTTTTTAAACATTGTCATTTTCTAGAATTAAAATATTATTCACGCTTAAGCTACTGAGTTTGTACACACAAAAAGAGGTTAATTCATGGAAGACAATTTAAATACTATCAAATTTTATCAAAATTGGAGAATGGTATGTCATGTCCACCTTTTGTGAAAGAAAGATGAAGAAAGATACATTTTTCCAGCACCAATAGTTGACTAAAAATAATGCATCCTTCGTGATGAGGTTTCAGGAGCTCAATATCTCTTGATAAAATAGATTTTATTGTTAATCAAAACTAGTAACTTAAATAAACTTGATCTTATCTCGTCACAATGACTGCTATCGTCTCCTTTTGCGCACTTTGGGTGACTTTGTTTCAACTCTACTATGCTTATAAAATGTCCTTTCATACAAAGGATGAGAATCATTTCAAAGATGAGTTCAGCCCATCCTTTCATATCGAATGTTTCCCGATAATCGATGAAACGCAGTGGAAAAGAGCAATTGCATGGCGTCCTTTATCGTGGCTCATTTATTTCGACGCGCCTTATTTACTTCCCCTACTACGCATGCGCCCGCTGATGCATTTGACGTGTGAGCTCTGCACAGCCGCTATTTTTTATCCTCGAGAGATCGATCGAGTCGTTAAGGAGGAGTAGGTTTAAGAAATCCGATTAATAAATGGGTTTTAATGTTTATGGGTTGCGAAATTCAGGATTTGCAGATTCTCGAGCGCATTTTGTAGGCCAATATCTGCTAGGGACGGCCAGTGATATTTAGGAAATAATTTGTTACACTTCCTTCCGATTTTTTAGCATGAATGTGAAGTTTGTGGAGGAAATATTTAAATCCCCATAATTTTACGGAAAGGAACTTGAAGGAGATGAATTTCTCAGGCTTAAGCCTAATTAAATTATTACGGTATAATATGTTTTAAGGAAGGTGTTTCCCAGGGAAAAGAATGTCTAGATTCCTTGTAACCTGGTGACTCGTTAGGATCGAGCTCGAGATAATAATTAATTTGAGATAAATATTCACCGCGTTGTCATTTTTACGATGTTACTTCTACATCTACATAAATAAGTCACCAAGTCACCTTTCGTGTGTGGCAGGGGGTGTAAACACCAAGCGTTCGAGTTACATATTTAGCTAATTGTTATCGCATATTGTTCGCGGAAAGAATGAGTCCTTAAAACGACTTGTCCTCACATCTGTTTCTTTTATTTAAAGCTCATTATCGGATCGGCTGAAGTAGCAAAGGGGTCGCATAATACCAATTACGGCTTTCGCAAGTGTATTTTCTCTGAATTTAGCAATCAATTGCAGCATAGATGCTAAAAATTGCGTCTAGTACTTTGAAAAGGCAGGTCTGTAGGTTGCATCAACTATTTTTGGAACAAGTTAACTTTCCCGACAAAAATAATTTAACTTTTATAGAATATCTGTAATATTGAGTGTATCTTCTCAGGCTTGAATTGCCAATCTATAATTAACTATCACGATTCTTATTTACAATAGTAAAAAGATAATGTAAGGTTATCTGCTAGATTATTAGATTGGCACTGAATAAATTTCGAATGAAGTTGAGAAAACAAGAATTGTATAGGTAACTTGTTCTATCTTATGCTATAATTCTGAAATCAACATTCGTGAAATTCTTGTATTTTTAAATTTTCAACAACAGAAAAAGTTTTCATCCGTTAACCACTAACTCTATTCCGATATCATTTTCCGTAGTGTACTTGTAGAATAAAACGATGAGCTCGGCTTCAACATTGAGTTATTGCTTCGATCTAGTGTATTTATGCCGAAGTCATTGTATCATTTTGCAGAAATACGGATATTCCATCCTTCCTTTATAAATTGAGTACTATAGAAGAATTAGGAATGTGCTCACAAATCCATTACTACAAAAATAATGAACGACTTTACATATAACCGAAATCAGTATGAAAATATCTTCCGAAGGAAGAAGAAAATGATAAAAATATAGAAATTGAAAATCTCTCTGAAGTGATGAGCTCAGGCGTTGAAGTGCTCCTCTCCACTTAAAATAGATAGCATCGAAAGTGGATATTGTTAAATTCACCTTGTGACTAAATATACGATGATCAATATAACTTGTTGCTTTCCATTTTTCCCTCCACGACATAAAATAATATCGGTTTAGAGTCCTCCATCCTACTGTCGCATGTAAAAATATCGCTTTTATCTCTTGAGGAAATATAAAAGCGGAAAAAGGTGCGCTTCAGGAGGATGTCCAGACGCAATGTCTCGAATTTAAGGAAAAACTACGTCATCAATATCTAATTATCCTTCGTATTATTTCTTAATCGACTTTTCTCTATTCCTTCAATTCGATTCCTCATTTTGGACACGATTTAATTTTTTGTTAATTTTGTTTGTCTTTTGTCTCACAAAAGTTAATGAAAGACACACTTTCCACAATCATGTACTGTGAAACTTGTCTATTGCGGAACCTGTATATAACGGAAACTTTTCTATTACGGAAAAATTTCTTGGTCACGACCTGCGGGATAAGAATTTGCATATAAGTGAACTTTCATATGGCGGAGGCTGCGTAACGCGGCAACGGAACGACTTTTCGTCAAAATAGGAGTTCGTTACCTGTGTATTACGGAATTATAACTTCCGGAACTTGAAATGTTTGGTGTATCTAATGCAATTGATTCCGTTAACTCTTAATTAGTCGCACGCCATCAATTTTGCCACAGATATCCATGCACGAAACAAAATTGCTAAATATATGTCAACTTATATTCGTCCGTTGCTTAATTTAAAATTTATGGCGCTTATGGTCTCTTCTACACAAAAGTTGTTTTATTAACTTTCGTTGATAAATCCTTGTACGCCACAAATCCCGTGTATACCTTAAAAAATAAACCTAACCTTATAATACCTTAAAATATAAACATAACCTTTTCTTTACTCTCCTCTCTAAACCTAATTCATTTAGCATCACTACATTATTTACGTCATTCACTATCGAGCATTTCGTATCTGCCTAAAACGAATCTTGCTGCCTTTTTTATACCTATTTAATTTTCTGGTTTAGGCCTATCTCGTGCGGATCCCATAAGCATTCCCCGTATTCTAAGATTGGCCTGACAAAATATTTGTACGCAGCCTTTTCAACCCTCTTATTTGACTTCCTAAGCGTACGTATTATTAAGTTGAACGTTTTATTAGCTTTCAAAATTATACGTTCTACATCTTCATTCCATTTTTAGTCCCTACTGAACGATACCCTAAGTATTTAACCGTACGTTCGCTAAGTAAACCTTTTTCACCCAGGTGATATGCGTTATGAAATCTTCTTCTATTAAAACTAATGACCTTGCATTTACTCGTATTAATTTGTTAATGTAATATTTGAAAATTCTTTGAGCGGAGGCAAGGCCCAGAAAGATTGGAAAATTGCGAATGTTACTCCAATATTTAAAAGCGGCTTAAAGGAGGATCCAGCGAATTAAAGGCCTATCTCTTTAACGTCATTGAGCGGCAAAATAATGGAACATATAATAGTTAGCTCCTTAATGGGCTTTCTCGACATTTCCAAATTCACTGTGAGAAATTAACACGGTTTTCGTAAAACGAGATCCTCGAGTCTCAGCTAGCGTTGTTAGTTCACGACATCTTGAAATCGGCCGAAAAAAAAAGGCAAGTCGATGCGATATTTTTAGATTTTCGGAAAGTATTTAAGTCCCACAAAATAAATTACTATACAAATTAAAAGTTGCGGATAGCAATGGAGAATTAATGAACTGGATTAAGGACTTTCTCTCCGACAAAAAACGAGTAGTACGAGTCTCATCTCGTACTGGATGGTATTAGTTCCAACCTGGTTAAAGTGACCTCGCGCGTGTCGCCGTTGATATTTTTGGTGTAGTGAACATCGGACCGTTACTATTGTTAGTATACATCATCGATCTTAGCAAAAACTTTGATAGCAAAGTTAGGGTATTCGCGGACGATACGGTAATTTATAGGGAAATAGAAAGTTCAGATGGTAGAATAATCCCGGCGAATGATTTAGAAAAATTATGAAATGGTGTGATGACTAGCAATTAGAGATTAATATAGAAAAATTTTCGGTAATAAACTTCTTCGAAAGAAAAATGCCAATGAGCTTCATACACCCTCCGAGGGAAAACTTTATTAACTGCAGAATCGGTGAAATGCCTTGGAGTAACCCTTACAAATAACTCAACATGCGGTACCCATATTCGTAATATATGTGGACGAGCTCTTAAGAAACGGATTCGTTGAGAGAATTGTCGGTAGGAGTGAAGATTAAGTCCGTGAGAGATGTAACGTTGAGTTGGTCAAGCCTCACCTGGAATATGGGTGTAGATCCTGTAGAAAGGTGTTGTATTTGAGCATTAGAAAAAGTACAGTGAAAGGCGATACGTTTCGTAAAAAAATGTTGCGACAAATCAGTGAGTGTTACTGTAATTCTTCAGGACGCGGGATGAGAATCTTTACAAGATTTAAACAAAGGATAAATTTACTAAATAAGTTCAGAGAAGGCACTTTCGTAAAAGATGCAGCCGATATTATGCGTCCTCCCTGTTCTGATTCTGATAGGAAAATCAGAGAGAAAGACGCTAGAAGGAATAGATTCAAAAATTCATTTTTTCCGCGAACGATAAGTGAAAGTAATTGGTTAGGGAATCAGAGTGATGGTGCATGTACCCCCTGCCACACGCCGAAAGGCGGCTTGCAGGGTACCTACACATGTAGATGTAGATGAATTTCCAAATTCTTAGATGAAACCCAGTCATTCAAAGCAACTAAATCGTTTTGAGGATCCATACTATCGTCCTCGCTTTTTATATTCCTGTAGACGATACAATCATCTGCAAAAAAAATTAATTTTTGATTTGATTCCCGTCGGTAAGTAATTAATAAAGATTAAAAAGAATAAAATTGATATTAGAAGGCGTGACTTCGTGGAAAGCCATTGCAGAAGGATACACTTGGTAAATTTTCCACACTGTATTTATTAGCGACCGGTTTAGTAAGTTGACTTACATTAAAAAGGAATAGGGGCCCCAGTACACTACCTCGGGCAACGTCTGATATTACTGCGATATCATCGGAAAGCTAATCACCAATTTTTACTTTTTCCAGTCTACATTTAATAAAAGACTATCCATCTTACTACTCTTGGATCCATCCTCATTCCGTTCAATTTCTGCAGCAAAATGTCTTGATCTACAACGTCAAACGCATTCGCTAATTCAATCACCTTTTCATCGACCTGATCCGAATTCCTGAGCATTTACTAAGTCTTGCTGTAAACTTAACACCTGTGACTCGCATGAATATCCCTTTCTACGTAAAAACATGCATATTGGTTAACCCACCCTTCTTTCTCCCAATAATAAAGTAGATAATCGGTTATCATTTTCTCAAACATTTTACTGACTACGTTCGTTAGACTAATTGGTCGATATTTCTTTAGTCGAAATGTCCTTTATTAAGAATCGGAACTGCTGTAGCCGTTATTCTGGAACTACACTGTTATTTACGCTTACGTTAAATATTCTTCTTAAGTGTGGCACTAGTTCTTGTCTACCCAATTCAATGCCGTATTCTGTCTGGCCCGTGGGATCTGTGTTTTTTTAAATTGGAATTTCTTTTCAGTATGTCCTTGTTCGTTATGTTAAAAACTTAAAATGTCTCCTTTATATTACTTGTTACTTTCTCATTCCTTTGGACCGAATTTTTGTAAGAACTTGAGTAATAGGACCCAAAGTTGTTTGCAATTTGTGAACAATCGGTTAAAATTTCGCCGTTAATGCATTTATATTTTCTATCTCGCTTAATCTTTTTCTTCTACGCTTTATGTATTTATAAAAACAATCTTTCCCATTTTCGGTAATTAAATTTTCTAAGAACTTATTTTCTGCTTCCTTCCTTTAGCCAGGTTGACTCTACGTGACTAATTAGGGAACTATTTTGACTAAGGGCTGAGAGAAAAAATAGAAAAGAGTAGGAGAATCGTTATCATTCTTTCCAAAACAACTGAAGAAATAATGGAACGTACTCTTTAGTTATTTAGTTTTTGTAACTACTCTCAATGCAAACCGCTTAAAGCATTATCTTGTGTACGAATAAAACCAGAACAAATAGACATTTTCATTATAAATGGGTATCATTATAACACCTTCCCATATTGTATGGCGATTAAAGTCGCACTTCGGGAGGAAAGAGTGCCGGACCTCCTCGCTCTGTTGTTTCCCTTTCCACTGCTCCCACACGCGGAACGCATTTCGTCTCCCACCGTCCTTTCACTGCAAACACCGCGGCGGACAAAGTCCTCTTCAACCCTTTTCGCAGAAATAAAACCAACCCTTAAAGGATCGATGGCCGAAAGGTGCGAAAACGGCGCTCGCTAAAGGAGTGTGAAGCGGGAGTGTTGTTGCGAATCCGTAAGGTTGGCTGCCCTGTCGATAATGCGAGCGCCACGCACAGATCGATTTCGCTCCCAATTTTCCCCTCCATTGACAGTGGACGATGTCTGAAGGCACACGAATCTGTTGCTTTAAGTGCACTTCCGGTTGGTATCGGACTGTGCCGGATGACTGATATTTTAACAGCCCCAAGTTGTTTGTGGTTTTATTGTCAGAATTAGTTTCAACCAATTGCGAATTACATGAAAGAGATAACCCGCTCTGAGGATTTTAAATGATTTTTTTTATCGCTTCTTTCGAATCTTGTAAATTAATTAAGCGTCTTTCTCTCAGATGAAAACCAAAGATTCACATTATTTTCTGGTTATTAAATATAGGGAAAGTTAAAGAAAAGTTTCGAGGTAAACAATAATATTGGTACTGAGACTGCCAAACTTGAGAAATGTAGTTTTTGAGGACAGAGACAAATAGGAAAACTAATGAGAAAGTGCGAAATCAAGTTCAGGAAAAGATAATAGTTAAATATCATTTAAGGAAGAATAGCAAAGCTCATCGGACTCGACTTCTTCACACAAAGTAAGCAAAGGAAGATGAACTCTGGTGTACCCGAGTATACCTCTGGTGTTGTATGCGATGGTTGTGTTGCGTACGTTTTTGACTCATAGTATTCTTGCTTAGTGATAAAGGAAGGTAAATTACCACACTCCTCCTAGCCTCATTCCCTCTGCAGGGGTTGTTAGCTAACGGTGGGGGAAATGAGTCGACCTTAGCAAATAAAATAGTTTATAAAAATAGCTAATCGACCTTAGCAAACTAAACAAAAACTGCACAGCGCCAATATGATCAAATTACAGAAACTTACTACGTTTTTCTGCTAACTCTCATTGTATTCTCACCTCTTTTGACTAAACTTTTCTATTTTCGCCCTAAATCTCTTACCATCTCTCTACCAAATATCATTAACAAAGCATTTTCGCGCATTGAAGGATTCACAGGGAAATTCACAGGGACATTTTTCAGAGTAAGAACCGATCGAGTGATTGATTTTAATGATGAATTTATGTAATTTCGATAAATTCAAGTACCAAGTAATATGTAAAGATGCGTCTTTCTCCTGTACACATTACTATGACCAGTTTTGCACGCGCACAGAGGCTAATTATGAAGGAGTTAATCTACAAAATTTTTCAATTGTGCATTGAACATGTACTCTTTTACAGTATTCACTCTTTCCTGTATCTTCATACTCTCTATTTAAATTTATAATGATTTGTCATATTTTGCATGTGATGATGACTTAAATATCCTTGTTAATAACAGAACCATTTTCCACTTTGCACGGATTGTATACAGTTTTATTGCAATCTTTCGATATCTTAAATCGCAGCCGGAAATTCGGTCCGCTACGATTTGGTTCCACGACAATTTGGACCAAATCTCCGCGGACCAACTTTCCGGGTGCCATCTTAAGTCACTCAGTTCAGCAGCTTTTTGTTTACTTTGCCTTGTTTAAAAGCTTTTCCAACGAATATATTTTTTTAATTCTTCCTCTTACTTATTAAAAACCACATGCATGTACATGCTTAAATGTAGCGTCATGCATATTTTATTCTTTTCTTATGCATAGCTGATGACGTCGTTTACATGAATTCCTTGCTGATGGGTGAAGCAGTGCTGAGGAGCTGAAAGATAGTGAAATATAGAGTATGAAAAAAGGAAAAACGACGTGTTGATACTTAGAACATTGAAAAAACATACTTAGAACGCGTGAAAACCAAATGTCTAACATTTCACTTTTTCGTTTAATTTTTGGAATTATATTTCTCTTTCAATTCCTCAATTCTGCACACGCACCTACCATCGTGTCATTAAGAAGCTGTTACCGGAAAGAGAAACATCGGCTGTCTCCACTTACGATGATAATGCGATCATTTACAAATATCTCTAACCCAAATAATGTGCGTCAAAACAGACCGTTAAAGTTATCGTCGCGTAACGCGTATCCTCATTATTTGAGACGGAGTAATAGCAGGTTCCATTAGCAAGCTAAACTACATCCACGTTAGCATTACGAAAATGGTACCGTTATTATAGCTATCGCTAACTTTCCGTGGAAGACAAATATCAACTTTCTGGATGGGCAGTCTCAACTTTCCGTTATATTTTTAATGCGGTAAACACTGAGGAATTGGTTTCTGCGAAAATTTCCTAATAAATAATGTCTATTTTGTAACGAATTAAGAAATTAATAGCTCAACCATATTTCTGTCCCTTAGTGCTGCGTTTAAGGGCTGCAATCCCGGATTCTAGTAATAGTTAACTCGGAACTCGAAAGAAATTTTTCATTAACTCATCTTTTTTTTAAATTGGCTATTTTATGTCATGAGAAGGGTTTCTCTTGAGTAAAGACAAATAAAAAATGAGTGATGTAACATTGGTCTTGCTATTTTTAAGAATTTATAAAAATAATATGCATTTTTTCACGGAAACATATTACAATTTATGACAACTCGAAAATATTACAAAAACTTATTTCAAAATTTTGTGGATATGTTTTCTTTGGAGGAAATCTTAATTTGGAGATCATTTTTATATTCTGAAATTCAAAAATTTTAAGTTTTTGCAATAAGATACAACCAATTTTGTTGATATTATCTAGTTTTGTTCATATTTCATTCTGATCCACGAACGGAAGATACTTGACATAAACTTACTGTACATCAATGCTCTCTGAGATAGACGTTTAATCCTGAAATTTCCCCGATTTCCCACGAACTAAACAATTCATCCTGGCTCTTGCAGAATTTTTCAGTTCATGGAAGTCATGGAACGCATTATATATTCATGAATAACACTTTAACCAGTACGTTGAAGAATCCATTAACAGAAAGCCATAAAATAATATTCACGCGAAATAATGAGTGCATTGTCATCGAAATGAGTTTTATTCCAAAGGATGAGCGTTTCAGTCGGCCCCAAAAATTGACTTATCTTATTTACTTATCGAAAAATTAATTCAAGTGACGCGTAACATTGGTTGCATTCGCCCGTTATGAGTACAAGCTTCGAACTCGTGACCTACTTAATCGAAAGTCAACGCAGAGTGGAATGACAACGCTGTGCGTGTTAAATGGAGCAGCACTCTTGTTGCAGAAATGTTTTTGAATCCGTCGATACATTCAAACTATCAATCGAAATCCATAAATATACTAAATTTAAAAACTAGTACATTACAATTTCATGTTAATTCCTCTCGTATGATTTCTTGCTTTATATGTTTGGTGAATTACGTACATTATTAGTCAAGGGAAGAATTTCGGAAGAAAATCAATATCCAATTGATACTTCAATCGTTGGATGCCATGTTTCAGAATTTTCTAATGTATTTTTCGCAGCGAAACTGCCAAGTTGATGATGAGCTATACATTTTCCCTCAAACTTTAAATTTTTGCAAATTGTATTTCATAAATTTTATCAAAAAATTATAAAAAACATCCATCATGCTTCGATGATTATAAGATAGCAACGGGAGAGGAGAGATCTATAACGGATATCCTCTATTTGATAAATTCATCAGTTTACAGGGAAATTGGAAAAAAGATTTGATTATTTACGAAGAATAAAGACGGCAGAAAGCGATTAAATTGCGCCCTCTATCGTATCTATATCCATCGTATCATTTCATCGTCGATCGCGACTGTGGACCGCCTTTGTGGAACACTTTTCTCTCTCCAGATGTCACCCAGTCACTTGGAACGGTCTTGCGTGATTATTCGCGTTCCCGTGTTATTAATAAAGAAAAGGACTGGGATGAGCGTAGGGGCTGCTTCTCACTCTTTCCCAGCAAACTTGCGGCGCACCAACTTTCTTAGAGGGTAATTGCGCGTCACGCTTTCGAAAGAGCTATTTTCATCGAGTCGCTGTGTTCGTCATTTTCATGATAATCTTCGTTGTTTGACATTAGAGTTCCTCCAGTATATTGAACTTGGAATTATAATTTGAACATCCGGATGAATCCAATTTCCTTTCGTACCTTTGCTTTTATTAACGCAGTAGAACGTCTTTGAAGAATTGTGTCGTTGCAATGGAGCGTCCCCAACCTAAGAATTACGTTTGCTTGTTATTTAGAGTTAGGACATCCAACACCCATCGAATCACTTGCTTGAATAATAATAAAATGTCTTTATTAGGACGAGATTGAGACTAGACAGTCTCTTCTTAAATCTAATCGTTCTTTATACAGAGTATGAAAGAAAAAGACAGCACAAAAAAGGGAACGGTAGAAAACTACTTAGTGGGTTCTAATCTAGGTTTGCGCTTAGGAAAAAAATACACCACAGCAGGAAAACACCCTCAAGAAGGGGGGTGAGAAAAACCTGCGAAACCTACTGATAGCTAAATTTAAGGGAAAGACAGTTTAAAGAGATCTGAAAAACGAAACAATAACAATTTACATAGTTAATACATATGGAAATACCATAGTATAATAATCAGAGCTTATTACATCCTGAATTATCTGAAAGGAAAAACAAAAATTTCAGAAATTACAATTACAAAAAAAGAATCGCAATTACAAAATAAGAAAAAAACAAAACCATCAATTTTCTTATAACTACGAATAGAAATGTGTTGACATAAAGAATGAGCTGAAAACATTAAGAATTATCTGAAATACAAACTACAAAAAGTAATAATTACACATTGCAAAGATACAAAACAAAAGATACACTAAAAACCAATTTGAAGAAAATACTCTCCTCATCCAAAGGATTTAAAAGTACATCTGAGACTTAACTTTGTGGTAGTTTGAAACACTGAGATTCATAGTCGCAACTTTTACTAAAACCACAAATTAACATAAATGATGCATGATGATTCAGCTTCGCTGTGAAACCTAGGTCGAATGTATGTTACTCTGTGGTTTTAGTATAAGTTGTGACTATGAATCTCTGGATTTACAAGTATTACGCTGAATTATCTCAAAGTATCACACAAATACTTTAATGCACCGTGTATTTCTACTTCGCTTCTCATTCATCGTTATGCCATTGTTTTGCAGTTGATTTTCTATTTCAGAGACGCGTCTTGCCCCGTTAAATCTCCGATAGTTTCCGCGATATTTCAAATTCCCGTTCGTTGGCACAAAAACTGTAAACATACGGTTCAATTCTTCATGAGTAATGATTAATCCGTGAAACTCCATTCCGGATTCCTGCAATTACTCTGGAATCAACACGCTTAATTGTCCGTGATTCATTATCTCCCCCATCACAGCATTATGTTTTACTCCAATTCCAGAGAAGTTCCAAGTAAGCCGAGCTCACTATCCCCCAACAAAATTGAATAATTCACTCTGTTCCTGCAACACTGCATTCAAAATTTCTCAGGTTGTTAATACTATTATACAAAGCCTATACCGCCCATTTCCATCACAGATATATTGTACTGGTCGATAGGCAAATCACAACAACTTGCTCAAAATGCTGAAGTTAATAACATCTCCATAGAGACAGACTTTTAAGAGACACTCCGCATTCTGCGTGTTATTTATTCCAGGCATCGAAACTTGCAGAAACTCATAGTTATTAAATCGTTCTCTCAGGTACTTCTCCCAATAATGGAAACGTTCAGTTTTAAAACAAAGCCATGTTAAGACTGCTCCTTACGGCGAATAATATCAAGAAAATCACTTCGTCAGACGGCTAAGTTAAAAGTTGAAAACAAAAAATCGAGATTGTTTTCTTTAAAACCAAAATAAGTAGCGTGCGAAGAACTCCGAATGACGTAAGATGATGTAAAAAAATTAAAAGATATTCTTATTAAAGGTAAAACATCGTACGTTGAAGAATCGCATCATACTAATTATTCCAGATCACACCGTGGAAAAATTACCATTCACGTCTAATGTACTAATACTTCAGTTGTATGTGACAATACTACTTTATCTAATCATAGGTCTGCTCTTCTGTTTTCACCTATTGGATCTACGTTTAGTTATTTTTCCGAAGCAATTTAGGGGCGAGGATGAGCTGTACCGCCCCGATTTCCGAGACATTAAGTTATTGGTCATGGCAGACCGTCTCTCGATTCAATTGAAGGTGGCTGCGTAATTTATAAGGGATTTGAATACTTTAATAGGACCGGCAAGAGTTTTAATTGCTCTTATGAACCATGATATTCTGTAGCGAATTATTCACTTCAGAGGCTCGATATTCAATTATATTGTTTATAAGAGTATTCTGAAGTTTTATCGAAGCAATGCAACACTGGACAAACATGCTGATAAATCAGCTGTGCCCTCTTTTGCCTGGAATTGGAGCAAAAAGGCAATTCGGGTTTGGCAGCAGACAGTTAAACTAGAATCATTCTTTGTTCTTCGTGACGCTCTTCTTAATTTTTAATGGAATTGCGACCACTCTTCAACCATAGCCATATATTCCTTACAATATATATATCTACATCTTCATTCCATTTTTAGTCCCTACTGAACGATNATATTTTTTTTTTCGAAACATTTTCAAGAGAATTGCTCGCTTTCTATTCAGAGCTATTTTGTCTGATATCTTTAACCCAGGTTCTAATAAAGTAAAAAAATTATGTAAGATAGGAATTATTTTTGCAGTGGAATTCAGACACCTCTGAATCTCTAGAGTATAAATAGGATGACAATACCTGAAATTATTGAACTTCCTCCAATTATTTCTAATGACAGATTTAAATCACGTATATGTTCTCATAAATGAAAACTTCCGTTTCAACTTTTTTACTGAGGTTCTGAGACTGTACTTCCTCCCGCCTCATTCTTGTTTTCGATGACAAAATTGCCTCTGAATCTCGTTACAGCAATGACCTACAATTTTCCGTGATTACCAATAACAGAGCGCTTGCATGAACTGAAAGAGTAACTTTTATCTAGGTTTGTGTTTTTGATAAATTTTTCTCTTCTCTTCTTCTCTTCTGCTTTTCTATCTTACTTTAATTATACTTCATAGTCTCAAAAGTCTCGAGCTTAACAAATCATATCATCGAATAGATTTCTAGCTTCTAACACAACTAAATTCTGAATTTACTGAATTCTGGAGAATAGGTTGTAGATATTGGACATTTGTAACGCTCTTGAGATTAACGTATTATTTTCAGGAAAACACGCTATATTCTGCAAAACTGAAGAACTCTTGACGCGAACTTTTATCAAATTGAAGAAGTGCTAAAATTTGGGCGACAGAATAAACACGTAATGAAGGGACGTGTAAGACTCGAGAAAATATCGCAGAATCGATCGTTTTATTTTCAGCGATCTTTGAAAGGACATTATTTGTGACGTGCCAGTGCAGAGGGTAATCCAGCCAATCAACAGGCGCCCATAGTTTTGATGGAGAGAAAAAAAGCGGCCATCCCGTCAAATAGGGCGGGGGACTCACGTCTGACCCACTGACCCATTTTACTTCCCTGCGCTTGCTCCTAGGTCATGCCCCACCCTGCACCCTCGCGCAGGGGTTTGCAGGGGCAGACGCTCGAAGTAGAGCAGCGTCTTTTTCCCGGAAATATAGCGCCTCTTTGCAGTAGAAGGGAGAACTGCGATTTTCGAGGTTATTTTGCCAATCTCTATCACCAGTAATGTTAATGGATGATATCATATTATTATCCTCTATTGGAAAGGACATTAATTCTTCGAAATTAGTCCACAAATTGTAGCGTTGTTTTAATATAATGTTAGCACAGATCAAAAACAACATATTAATGAACTACACAAGAAACGTCAAACGTTCTTCTTCTTAAGTAATCAATCCTAGGATTGTTCTGCAGCAGTCCTCCTGTCGGCTCTCTTTTCGGCTTTTCTTTTCAGTTCTTGATAACTGGTGCAGTTTATATCCTCCGATAACTGCTTCGCATAATCAAGTCGAGGTCTTCCTCTACATCTTTCCCCTTCAGTCATTCCTTCTAGTATCGTCCTTTTCGTGCTCTCGCGCTTCAGAATGTGCCCCACAACTCCCTGTTCTTTATACTTCTCCATATGTCATTCTTTTCTCTTATTTTCTGATAAACTTCATTTATTATTATATCTCTCCAACCAATCTTGAGCATCCTCCTGTAGCACCAATTTTCAAAGGACTCAAGTCTCCTTTTCTCTTCCTTCCTTACTGTCCGCCTTTCACACCCATATATGGCAACACTCCACACGTACGCTCTTAATAATCTCTTCCTCGTACACAACTTGATATTGTTTGAAATAAAGAGGCGTTTTTTCTTGTTAAAAGCTCTCTTGGATTGTCTTATTCTACTTCTTATCTCCCTTTTATATCCCTAGTTATTATGCTTCCCAGATAGGTCAATTCATCGACCTCTTCCAGTGTTTCCTTATTGTGGTGGTACCATTAACGTTTCTTTGTCTGTCATCTTTGTCACATACCATTATTTTAATTTTACTCTTATTAATCTTCATATCGTATTCCCTCCACATAATATTTTCCATCATTTTTAGTATGTTCTCCAGATCCCCCTCACTTTCTGCCATCATAACAATATCATCTGCAAATCGAATCATATTTATCCTCTTCCCTTGTATTTTTATCCCTAAATCCATGTTTTCTCTAACCTTATTCAGTGCATCTTGGAAGTAAGCATATTATCACATACCTAAGTATCACTGGAACAGTTACCTTGTATGATTTTGTAGTACGAAAGCATAATTTTGGTATCTTTATCGCAACCATCAAAGTAACCAATTACAGTAATAAACATGAAGGAGAATCCTGCATAAGGCAAACTTCCATAAGTGTTAAGTTAGCACTAGTTTGTTGTAGTTGGGCGTCATCATACAATCTGCAAAACATTAACTGTTTTACGTGATTAATAAATAATTTGGTTCAAGCCCAGTTCCATTTTCGAGGGATAAAAATGAAATGAACTGATTGAAGAAGAACATAATCGAACCAAGAAAGTATTCCTTACTCTAAAATTACGTGAGTGTGCAGTCGAAGATTACTAGTCTCATTTATTTAATTTCTCTGGCTGGAGCAAGACATAGGTGGTCTTCTTCAGACTCGCGTTGTGTATAGGAATTCGTGCATTGCGATCCCAAGGAAAAATATTCTCGCTGAGGGAATTTCCGTCGAAAGGCACGCGAAGGGTGGAATGTCAAATATTCGCTCGCTTTTCCATCGAAAACAAGGAGATGGCGGACTCTGAAGTATCAGGAATCCCAGAAAAATAAAAATAGCGTATGGTGGCTATCTGGATTCCAAATCATTTATAAACTAGTTTAAATTACAAAGAATAGTGCGGCTAGAATTTAAATTTATTATATTATATTTTGCGTCATATTTTGAGTTGTAACGGTTTAAGAATTAGAAGGGATTTAAATGAGGAAGTAGGTGGCCAAATTTTACTAACCCATAGAAATCTCATATTTCTATTCTTGGAAATATTTATTCCGAGTTTTTCGCCGATCACGAATGTCCCTTTCCCTTGCACCGGAACTACGAATGATGTTATTTAGCAAATGCGCTTAGAAGACTATTTAGTGGATTTCTACCGCAATTTCGGTCAATTTTTTCAAATCTTCTGATAGTTTAAAATATTTTTATCGACACTAAACTTATAAACACACCCATTAGACCCTAAGCATCAGTTTACTACATTCTGAACGTAGTGTCATCTTACTGGAGTCGTAGTTCTATTGCCAACAGTAACTACTTCACAATAATACATACATATCAGTGTCAAATATGAGCATTGTAATGTCTGTCGAATTCTTCTCCTAAATATTAACCCAGAATTACCCCATCAGAGTCATGGATTTGTTTAGGAACTGTTCTATATAATTTATCATTATTATTTACAGTTATCACTGAAAGTTATCACATGACCTGGTATTTAATATCATGTTAAGGAAATATTAACTGTCGTTGAAATGAGCCCACAAGAAAGTGAGTTTTACGGAAGGGTGTCAACTGCGATAGGCTTCTAAAGACCTTGACTTCCTAATATTCGCAGTTTCCCACTCCTAAGAGGATTAAAATAAAAAAATTGCCCATATATTAATATGACATGGTGGCTGCGTAGTCTTTTTGACTCGTATTACTCTAATTTTGATTATCCCAAGAACCCCTCAATCCATTGTAGTAATGCTGTTTGAGAGGGCATAATATTGAACTTTTGGTGTTTGGTATATTGAAGCAGCAAGATGAAAATAAAATCGGCATTTATGACACAGTGAAGGGATTTGTGATAGATTTTATTCGGCATTTATGGTTTACTTTCCAACTTTCTGTAGAAACATTTCTCCAACTGGGTTGAATCGTTCCATCATGTCACACTCTTTTCCATTCCATCATTGGGCAATACCAGTTGAGTTTTTATTACATTTCGTTTGCTGAAAAGCCATTCCTTCATCATGAACTGGTGTACTGCGTGAATAATGCGCAGGCAATCTTGAGGTATTCTGTTTCTTTAGTTATAACTAGCTGAAATGCCCGCATGGGGATTCTCAATGGGGAAAAAAAGGAAGGCTACATTTCGGTATTTCAGTGGTCTCTCATCTTAGCTTAATTCTATGGGACAGGTTATCGAAAACAAAAATAATTAATCTTCTAAAATTTATCATCATTAGGGACTGAAACATAATGAATTTTTATATAATGTATTTCTTATAAAACCAGTCTCAATTTTAATTGCCACAGGAAAAGATCCTGCATACGGATCAAAAAACACTTGCCTTATTTACTGGAACGCTTTAACTTGTCTGGGATCGAACAGTCGACCAATAGAAAGAAGGAAAGAGGACTCTAATGATGCGCCAGCTTGCAATTGGTGCAGCTTCTGGTTCACAATTTTTAGACAAACATATCCACCGTCAGAAATTTGATGTAGGATAGTTGAATTTCCCGTTGATTCGCAACGGGAAATAAAATGTGTAAAGAACCTTACTAGTTATAACTTACGCGACTCTCACTAAAACTACAACGACGAGGAGACGAGGAATTGCGTTATTATTTAATCAGATATCTCTTCGATACACGACCGTAGCTAATTAGGTAGTGATGGTGTATCCATTCCCTGCTACACGCCGAAAGACGGATCACAGAAATACGACTCAACGAAACGCAATTTAGTATTTGCATCGATTTGAGATTCCGTCAGCAAAACTGAACTGACTGAGAAAATTGTCATTAGTTTGTTCCTTCGATTCGTAATTGCAAATCGTTCGTGACTACAAATGCTATGTCATCATCAACAAATACTAAAGGCAGTGCGTTGTCGCAGTAGCTACGTCTCTCTTTTCATTGATGCTTCCTTAAGGCTAGCATACGATGTCAAATCGATCTCCTTCTCCATGTTCTTGAAGAAAGAAGCTCTGAGACTTCCTCTTGGTTTCTTTCCTACAACTTTTCCTTCAATTATGTTTGTTAGGTACTGATTATGCCTCAGTACATTTCCAATCAGTTTAGCTCTTCTTTTTCCTATCGTCTATAAATCGATCTATTTTTTTCACTTCTTCTAAGACCTTTTCATTACTTTTTCTTTCTACCCAGCTTGTTTTCGATAGTTTCCTCCAAATCAATATTTCCATTGCCTCAAGCTTAATTTTTTCCGCCTTCCTGCTGGTCCACGTCTCGTATCCCTTCAACAACACACTCAAAACAAACGTTTTGATGAACTTTTTCTTGGTCTCCATGCTTATATAGTTATTAACTAATAGATTTTCTTGTTTTGAAATGCTTGTTTCGCCAAGGCTATTCTTCTCTTGATTTCTGTCTCACATGTATTTTTGTTGTTAATAATACTCCCTAGGTAGCAAAAATTTTCAACTTGATCTAAGGTAGTGTTGTCTATTTTTATGTCAATTTTGGCATTTCCTTTTCTCTTTTCTATCACCATTTTCTTGGTCTTTTTCCTGTTGATTTTAAGTTTAAACTCTTTTAGGGCATTGGACAGTAAATTAAGCATCTTGTTCATGTCCTTTTCAGTCTGCAATTATTGCTATATCATCTGCGAAGCGGATACTGTGAATACGTCTTCCCATCACTTTAATATCTTTTGTATTTTCTTTCATAATCGTTATTGCTTCTTCGATGAATAAATTGAATAGGTATGGCGATAGGGGACAACCTTATCTCACACCTCTCCTTATTTTTGCTAATTACCTGCATCCATTTATATCAATCTCTGTTTTCTGTTTCTTGTACAAATGTAAAATCAACCTTCTATCCTTCCAACCAAGTCCAATTTTCGTTAATATTTGGAATGGTAATCTCCATTCTACCATGTCAAAGGCTTTTTCTAGGCCTATGAAGGTCACTTATGTTTTTCTATTCACCTCAATTCTTCTTTCTAAAATATGTCATAGCACTAATATTGCTTCCCTGGTTCCTCTTCCTGTCCTAAATCCAAACTGGTCATCACCTAAATTTCCATCTATTTTTCCTGTAAATCTGTTTTTCATTACGTTCCATAAAATTTTTGATGATTGTGATTGAATAGCAATTGTTCTATAGCTAGAACAGCCTTTTTCATTACCTTTCTTGGAGATTGTAATTGTTTTACTGTTAGTATCAGGTAACTTCCCTGTTTCATAACATTCGTTAATAATTTGGAACAACTGTACTTTCGATGTTTCACCTGCATTTTTTAGTATTTCTCCCGGTATATTATCTGGGCCTGTAGCTTTATTGTCATTCAAACTTTTCAAAGCAAAATCAAATTCTTGTCTTGATATTGAAGGACCCAGCCTATCTTTGTCTATACATTTCTTCACTTCTTTCTCTCATCCATTTTTTTCTTTTTCCTCTCGACAGTTTTGAGTAATCAGGTTCTTTAGCTTTCTATATTCTATATTCTCCAAAATCTCACCTCCTCTTCTTATTTCTTTCTTCGATAAGATTTAGTATTTCTTTGCTTATCCATGCCTTTCGTGGTTCTAATTTTCTTTTGCCTAGTACATTTTCTGCCGCAGATTTTAATTCTTTTATAAATGCAATGTAAGCAATGAAAAATAATTAGTTCACATGCTTGATTTTAGAAGAAATGATGGATAAAAAGTTTGGGAATCGAACTCGAATAACTGAATAAAGCAACTGTCCTGCAAGTGAGAGATCCAGGTTCGAGTCCCGACTACGGTGGACTCCTTCATTTGCTAAAATCTCGGAGCACATCTTATTGTAGTATATCGTTAATTCTCGCCATTAATTCCCAATAGGCCTAAATTCTCAACGTACTCTTATGGGAAAATGCATGAGCTCGGATTCAACGATGGAATTAGTCTTCATGGGGATTGGTTGTTCATAACCTCAAAAATTTAGAAAAGTTTCGTCAATTTTGTCAAAACTCTCGCAATTCCGAATCAAAAACAGCATTCCAAGACCAAAGTAATTATTTTCATTCAATTTCCTTTCTTTTGACTCTTGTCTCGATAGCAATGGTGTCTCTATGATCAGATCGTCGTCGGATTTTCCGATGACGAAGTCGCCTAAAGTTAAAATATACAAATGACCAAGATTTTGTGATTTTCGTAAGATAATATGCAAAGCGTACATCTATTTAAACCTTTAATCTTGAGGAATCTTTGATTTATCAGTCTTAGTTGGAAGGAAACAACAACACCGAAAGTGAAAAAGCTAAGTTGGAAAGTCGGTGTACCTTTCGAGGACATCTTCACAATGGACTGAATCTAACGGATTTGACGCGCAATTTTGCGTAATTCCTTCTATTTTCGAAGTAGTTTTCGTAACTGGTGAAGAAACAAATTTATTGTTCTATTTTGTAGGAAGTCGTGAATACAGGAACATGTCACAGCTCTGCTTTTCGAAAACAAAAGAACTGGAACGAGGGCATGGATTTAAGGTTAAACGAACTCGTATATGACGACAAAGCGGGACTCCCCTCAACTGTGAAAAAGTGAAAAAGAGAGATATTGGGCAGTTCAGTGCAGATATTGCAGTTGAAAAAGAATTCAATTCAAGAAAGTCCTACTCAAGGAAATATTACAGCGGCTTTTATGCAAATATAGAGACAGATTTTATTTATATTTGATAAATAATTAGGTATTGTCGTATATTACGTATCTTTACCTAATTCTCCTAGATTTTACTGTGATTTTTGTCAATCGTCCATCAATAGTTCGATATTGGTTAAAGTGGAGGGTCGAATATATTCTCCCACTAATGGGAGAATTATGTGCTGTTTTGATGAATTGCAGATATCTGATAATCGCTAATGTCGGGTTGAAAATAGTATAGAGCTGGACTTGGACGCGTTCCCCTTTGATGATCTGCCAATGGAACATGTTATACATCGAAAGAGCAACTCTTTGCCTTTAAAGTGATATACAATAAGAGTCAATTTCGATCTTTTGCTTAACCTGAGTCGACGTAAACCAAATCAAAACACGGTAAATTCTTGCAAATTCAATTGACTTTGTGATCTTTGTACCTTTTTGGAACAACGACCATGCGTCACAGGAAGACACAACGTTTAGCATAAATGTTGTATATAGTCATTATCCGCGTTTCTGAGATCCTATCTATATTTATTATCCTTTGATAAGCTTCTGTATTAAAAAACGATCTCGTTCTACAAATTTTATTCTAAACAGTTGAAATTTTACTACACACTCTATAAATGGCTTAGAAAAAATGAGCGAGGGTAATTTTTCCTTAATGCGTTGGGAGGGAAAATACAATTACAATGAGGTGGCCTACAATCATGACGTCATTCCGGAGAAACTTCATCGCCGCCACCTCCGAACGAGAGAGCGCGCCCAGCATTTAAACCGTGCTGGTGCAACCACCGTGCAAAGGTGAAATTTGGTGCAAGTGACACGCCTATTGAAACACGCGAGATTATAGTAATTTTACTCGTCGTCTTCTGATTTATCAATGAACAATGAACAAAATTGAATTGCAAGTAAAATTTGTCGATTCCAAAATCAGGCCTTTCATTTTTGAGACGGCATACGACTGTGTCCTTGACTTAGAAATGAATGTAAACCTTTTGAAACTAAGAAATTTATTACGAACGTCCGTTATCGAGATTTTTCTCTCACCAATTGCCTAAACAAGTTTTAAAATACTAACCACACTTTACATTACTCCTGTCATTTTCGCCTGTAAGTTATCCTTCTCCTATGCCTACTCTCTTATAGATTTAGTGCTTTACAAAAACATCTTGCCATATTGCTGCATTCCATTCCAATTTGTTGCTAATGACCGATTCCGATTTTGAGAGCATTATTTTTAAGTTTATGGATAATTTCTTCAATTTAACGAAAGATCGTCATACAAAATATTGGAAAGGATAACGAAAAAAAATGATTGCCTTCGGTTGTAGCTGCTACGATACTTTTTATGAAAATCGTTACCAATAAGGTCATTGTATTGCAATTAAGTTATCCCTTTTCTACTCCATTTTCCATTCAGTATGGAAAGTAATGGCAAGCTTCCCCACTATTCATTTTCCTTATATGCCTCATTCCCTCTGCATATATTTTCGCTGCCTCAAGGCTAAATATTGTACACGTTGACGAAAATAACCAATTCTCATAGCGGAATTAGTTCCATTTACCAAATCAAATGCAATATATGTTATTTGGAATGAAGACAAAGCATTAGCAGGGAACATAACTAACCGGATTAGTATGAGTCGACCTCGATAGAGATCAGCTTTCGAGGGCACATTGAGGGCAAATATCGCATTCGATCCAAAGGACGTAGTTTACGGAAGTATTTCCTTAGAACTTTAAGACCTCCGACAGATAAAACCGTTTTGGTTCATCGATTTCCGATCGTAGAACGGAAGTATAACTGTATTACTAAGAGCTTCCGAAAGTCGGTGAATTGATATCTTGTTGCAGAATGCGAGGATTTCCGTGTCATTGAATGTACTGCAAGAGATGTGAACGACCGCTCAATGGAAATAGCCTCTGGGTACGCTGTCGAGATTTTAGGACTTCTACAACAATGATAATGCTATATATATAAATATTATATTTCCACAATAGTGATTTTAGGTTATGTAAAATATACATGTGTATTATTATGTTAATATAACATTTTATGTTTAAGTTCCACTGGACTTGAAATAAAAACATTTTAATTTGAAATTATTTCATGGCATTAAATGATCAAAATGCTAGAGAAAGTATTTCTACTATGCATCAAAAAAATAACTTTCGATATTATCCGTTCACGATTAATTCCTATGACTTGAAACCGTTTCAAAAATGTGACTACTTATTATTATTATTATTATTGTGAAAAGTGCTTCGACTCCTTTCTCACATATGGGCCCCACCGGGAATCGAACCAGGATCCAATTCCACCAAAGGCGAACGCGTAGTCTACTTGTCTATCGCGATTTAAATTCCTTAAGAGTAGAATTTTGATGTGAAATATGACTCTTCTAAATAAACTAAGATAGGGATTTGACAAATCCAGTTTAGATTTCATGTCATGGAGCGTTAACTTAGTGCCTTTTAAAATGAATCAGAAAACCCATTCAGAAGTATTTGCTAAGCTAAAATTAGAATTAATCCACAATAAACGGAAAAACCTCACATTGTATTCCGGAATAAAATATTCATAGTTTAAAATACCTAAACGGGTTTCAAAACTTATGTTAATTACTTGAGTTTGAGTATCTATCACTGTATTAATCAAACTTGCATCTGCAGCTTATTTTTGTAGCATGAGTAGATAATTAAGTATTGTTTATTGGTAATCTTACCGGAAAACATTTCTTTTCCGTTTAACGGAAGGCTTTACAAATTAAATGAAAAATGTTTTGGATTCAGATATCGAAATTTTCTTGCTTATGGAAATAGTATAGCTATCTAGTGCGATATAGTTTTCTAGTGCGATATGAATACTGGATTATCTGACGACTAAGAATAAAATGCAACTTTTCATTAAAAAAAATTAAAATCAGCTGTTTTTTTAATCTGAAGGATTTCTATGACGAACCGAACACACTGCGAATGAGTCAGTCCACTGAGTTATCAGAAAATGTGTTTTCAGAAATATTCGGAAAATCGATCCCTCTTATTGGCATCACCGAGCGATCAGCTGTTGGATGCAAAGGCAGCGAAAGAAAGAAAGAATGCTATAGAACGCGGAACTGAAGCGAGGACAGTAGCAAATAATGATTTATCTTTCTTCTCCATTATTATCGATGAGAAAGTGATGAAAAAAACTATATTGCTAATAAACTAAATTACTATAAAGAAGTCGGAGAGTAAAACACTTGCGGTTTGTGTGTGTGTGAGCCGACTCGTTGGATTTCCTTGCAAAGGGCGTTTACCGTTACTCAAGGTTCTAATGTGGCGATTTCTCTTGCCAAAGGAGAAACAGTACAGACTGACGAGTGACCCTCAGAACGAATTTTTCGGCTACAGACGATTCTTTGACTCGTATAACGAATGTTTAAGTGGATACTCGCGCATGTACATTTACATAAGAAAAGAATTACCCAGTCTTGCTCGCATAAAATTGTGTGAGCTATTTTTTTTGTTATTATTATGTATTTGAGAGTATATGGAAATTTCATTTCATTAGCCAAATCTCTCTCAATATATCCAAATTTCGACTCCTTTTTTCTTATAACTTGTTCGTATTTTACCATATAGAAACCCAATCAAAACTCCTTAAGTATAATATAATATATATAATCAGTTAAGTAAGAGAGAGAATGCTTGAAAGATTCGACAACACTAACGTGGCTGTCTTTGACATGGAGCATTCTTCTCTCAAATACTAATATTGTTTCAAGTCAGGGGATGCTCTCTGGTATGTATTAGAGTTTCTGTAACACATGTTTAAATGCATTATGCGAATGTTAAATTATTGCTTTCCTTACGGATAGAACTTATGGGCGATGAGAACGCGTCCGTTTGGCCATTTGACATTTCTCGCTTACTGTTTACTCGCCATAGTGAGAGCTAATGATAGCCTCTTGCAAATGAAAAGGAGTCTTTCAGGAACTTTTCAACGTCCTACGTAAATGCATATCAAACAATTAGCGAATTCTTAATTGAATTCTTAAATTTAACGAAAATAATTGAAAATGGTTATTGATATTTTGTATGTGAGAATAAAAGCAAGACTTTTCTTACAATATTTAAAGATTGATTAAATCGAAATTTTAAGATATTTCGGATTTAGAAAAAACAGATAAGGAATGTCAATGATCTCAATCCTCTAAATATAATGAGATTCATTTAGATTGTGATCGACCGCTAGTCGAAATTTTCTTCGCAATTCATTTGATAAAGGAGTTGCATTTAATTGGTTGGAAATAACGGAAAGATATAACTCTTGACTTTCAGCTCCGCTCATAACTTCGGAGGCGTTTCAGACTCTCTAATCAAAACGACATTCCCATCAATTGCTAACGAAATAGCATTGGAATCACTATTTCACTTTGAACTCTCGCGCGTTAATTCTATCAAAATATACGACATTTTGTTTTCTCTTTGCAATACCATTTCATAATTGAATATGTTTCCTTTAGAATTTGTTGAGAAGAAAGATGAGTTAAATTATCGAAAGAAGTGGTGGAATGGATGGAGATCTCTCCTTTATCTCATTGTTCATCTCTGTACTTTCAGTAATATTCTCGGTAATAATTTTGAGAAATCGCATTCACTATATATATTATACAATTTATGCGAAACACTTGGGTTGTTTTGATTCACAAACCTATCGAACTTTAGAGAGGTAATGAGGCTTCCCCGAAATAGGGGTGAGACGCTTTCTTTCCTCACTGAGCTTAAAGTGAAACGTCCAGTACGATGGCCCAAGAAGCAATCAAAATGTATTCCAACTTAAATATCATCTTAACCAATAACAAGAGCGGATCAGAAGCGAATGAAACAAGAAACTTCTTCCTCTATCTTTCCCAAAAACAGAAATAAAAACATTTCATCTATCGAGATATAATTCATAAAATAGTACATTTAGTTCATCAATTCGTAATAAAATTTTCTCCCTAAATTTGGCGAAAAAATGGACTAAGAAATCGTAATAAACGCAAATAATTTTAGCAAAATATTTTTAGTGAGTTAATAACTATGGGTCATACATTTTATAACCAATTTGCAGAATTATAATTGTAATAATAAAATTGTGATAAATTGTGGAGGATGATCGCGTTTTAACATAAGAAATTCTTGTGGAATGTAATTTTTCTGGTTTTTATAATGTTCGAGGAGAAAGAATTGAGTAGAATAGAACCCGATGTCAGAAAAGAGAGTGCGAAACATTGCTTCAATTTAAGCCGTTTAGTCATTTTCGCTTTCCTTCAGGAGACATATAGTTTGCGAAAATATTATATCGTAGATGAGTGCATAAAACCCTTCGAGAAGTACGTTGTATTTTACCACAACACTTTTTTAAAGAAATGAAAGACCTTTGTGTAGCATCCAACTGCGGCAGTTTTGGGCGGAGGATTTCGAAGGGGAAAACGGCGGAAGAGTGCTTTGCAGGAGATAACTCGTATCTCAACTTAGATAAGTTACTCATCTCATGCAGTAAAGAGGCCTTTTTCTCCAACTGAAAGAGCCAACGAATTTCTAAGTACTACGCGCCTATCGTTGGTTTCGCCGTTTTAGTTTGTGCAACATTAAGTATTCATTATACATCGAAGACGTTGCAAGGGAGATTCCAAAGAATGTCTGTTACATTTATACATTTTACTTGCAAAGTTGTTTCCTCATAATAAGCCTAAATTACTACTCTGGAAACGGACAGAAAGGTCCAGAAATCCAACTTGGAACAGCTTCAAACTAAAACTAAAATCCTTAGCTTCAAACTAAAGTAAAAGAGTCGTGATGAAGATCAGCTGAAAGCACAGTCGAACCACTCGAATAAGCGGGAAAAGGCAAGAAAACTGACCAATCGCCAGGTCCCGTCATTTCCACTCTTGAAGACCTCTTTTAGTGAGAAAGTATAAACCTCCCTAAGAGTCATTTTTCATGTTTATAAGTAAGACCGCCTCGTCTTACACCTCTGTAATTTACTGTGCTTTTTGTAATGTCTTTCTTTCACTCTTCCCTACAACTTTCGCAGATTTTACGAACCACCACCCTGTGGTGGTTCTGTGGGTGTTTTCCTGCAGTGGAAAAAATCAGTTTT
The DNA here is from genome assembly GCA_000376725.2 of Ladona fulva. Lineage (NCBI taxonomy): Eukaryota > Metazoa > Arthropoda > Insecta > Odonata > Libellulidae > Ladona > Ladona fulva. The sequence goes on along the minus strand of KZ308324.1, from coordinate 121,593 downwards.
TCTCTTCCACAAGAAAGAAGAATTATTTATTACTGTCTTTTATTTCCATTTCCACTGAGCTTGTTCGAAAAAGATTATAATAATACTTTACTTAGTTTTGCATATTCGTATTTGAATGTTATTTTGAGAAGTGCTGAATGGAGCACAATAAAGACGAATGTAAATGTAATCAAATGATTCCAGAAAATAAACACGCACGTGTAATGACAGATCATTAGTCTGAAAGATGTTAGCCAAGAGAGTTGACAAGTGTCGATTTGTGAGGGAGCTCACACACGGAAAGCGAAGCAAACGGGAGTTAGGATCGAGAAAGATTTGTGAGCTTGGAAAACATGTTCCTAGTACCAAAATGTAAAAGTATTTTCTGACATTTCTTAAAATAAGTGTAGCATTCTTGCATAATAATGCTTTTTATAATTACCATGAAAGTGCAGTAAAACCCGTTTAAAACGCCCTGTCTTAAGACGCTATTCAGCTTAATACTCGTTTTTCTTGTTCCAATCACGCGAGAGACAAGTTGAAAATGCCACTTAAGAAGCTCTTCTTTCCATTTATAAGGGTTTGCTGTCCCCAAATGCACCGCTTTAGATCGTCCGCCTCATTGGAGAGACCAAAACGTTTCACATTATTTGTCATCTCAGAGCAGAGATGAAGAAGTCGCTCGGTGGTGATCTTTACAATCTCAAACCAGAATGGCTGAGCAGTGGGTTGGGTTGGGTTGTCATGCGTAGTCATGGATACTCTGCAATCCCTTATCACCACTGCTGTCTAAAAATTCGTCTTCCTTCCCTAATTTCCTTTCTACTAGAAAATTATTTATTTCAGAGTGAAATTAACGGAAATGAAGTAACAAAGAAAGACTCTTTTTCTCCAAAAGCTGGCTATTCTTCAAAAAATATTAAAAGAAGGCAGCCGGCATTATACAACTATAGTTCGCCTATACCTGTGGCAAATTAATCAAGTTATAGAGGATTCCTTTCGTTTTAATCTGTGAAGCACTTACTTAAAAATCAAAGGGTCAAGAAACCATGCCCTTTTGTTTTCCGACGTAAAAGAAATAAAAGGTTATCATATTCCAGTTAAAACGCTATCCCGCTCTAATGCTGTTTCCCTAAAAGTAATTGCAAGACCTGGATTAATAGAAACCTAATAGAAGCCGTTTATTAGTAAGTGAGATATCTCCTTAAGAGAGAAAGCCTCGTGCTTAATTCTTTCGCTTATTTAGTTTCGACTGTATTTAAAACGAGATGTCCTGTCGAATTCGCGCTCATGGCCAAATTCTTTAACTACGAGCGCGTTTATTTGGCAATAAGCACATACTGGGAACATTTAAAACGTCCCAAGAAAGTTGAATTAAGTTAAGCGGAGGATTTCTTATGTACTGAGGACGCGGAATATTATCGAAAGTCTTAAATACCTGTTATAATTTCAAGCAATTAACGATTCCATTAATAACAATTACATCTCACGTTGATTCCGTAATATACGTATTTTACTAGCTAAAGTGCCCGTTGATTCTCAACTGGGAAAATAGAAGTGTGATTAAATATAGTGTACCTATTTGTACATCTCACATTACAGATTATCGAAAAGAAAACCTTTCAATCAAGTCAAAGTCCTCATAATTTGAAGCCAATCTCCAATCAACAATAATAATGTGAATCTTTATGGGATTTCGTTCAATTTAATGGTAAAATATATCAAGAGTCCGAAATGATAGACAAACAGCTACTAATCCATCTTCATTGCGGTGTTTCTTGGCCCTGCGATTCACATCACTACGAATTGTTCGTGACTGTAATAGTTATAATCTCAGAAAATTTTTCTCCTCATCATATCGTCAACTCTTGCCACTGTTTCCAAGTGGGCCAAAAACACACAATGCATTCTTATGGGAAAAGCATGTGCTCGGAATTAACAATCGCATTGGTCTTCAAGGGGACGGGATGTTAAGAACCTCAAAATGTTCACAAAAAATTCGTATATTTTATCTAAATTCTCCCAACTTTGAAACGAAAGCGGTATTCCACGGCCATAATAAGAATCTGCATTCAATTTTCCTTCTTTTGGTACTCAGCTCGATTTCATACGACTGTTCCTTCTAATTTAATTTTGCAAAAGAAATAAATTCTGTAACCGATAAAATTGAACTTAACATTTATTTATTTTAGAAATCCATTTGAACGATCTTGGTCAAACACAGCAAAGTTATCGAATGAAAAGGTGACAGTACTTCCTTCCGGGTCTCAGAGAACACGTATGCAAAGTTTGACGCAAATTGGACAAAAGATGTGGACTCCAATCTCAGACAAACATACAAAAAAACACACACAAACCCACAGAAATTCTGCTTTACATATATAAACTGATAGATAGATGCCATCAGAATTAATGAAGCTATTGGTAAAATGAAAGTAAAACATAATGGGATACCGTCAATGAACAATGACAATTCATGACATGGTGGAAGTATGTAATTTATAATTCTGCCCACCAAAATGAGGCAAATGATTTATGAGAATGCAATGCAATGAGGCGAAGGAAGTGCGAAATCGATGCTCGACCTGAGATTTCCGATGTAACCCATCGATGAAGGCATAAGTAATTAATTCCGTTCAAGAAAATGCTCATTTTTTAGCCACCAACGAGGTCACCCGGGTTTAACGTCCTTGCCACGACCGTTATTGTGTGGAATGCATTCGAATTTTTGCCACACCTATACGTTCGACCTCAAGCACTGGAATTACAGATACGATGGCGGAATTGCCAAACTAGGAAATTACTCAATGAACTCCAGTACAACCGATACTCTCGCTGAACCATTCACTTTAGAGAGCGAAATGGAATACATTGCGAAGGAGTTGTGGGAGGCTGCGGCTATGTTAGATACGAAACCCGATCCTCTGCGAGTAATGCCATCTCCTTGTCCTCGATGGCATGCGGGAGTGTTAATACTTATTATTTCGCTTCTTAGCAATCCTTGCTGCACTGCTATGGAAAATGGAATTAACTTTGTCAAAATGAACGATTTCAAATGCGTTACGCAACTCTAAAAAGGGGCGCTGCTGGGATACGAACCGAAACCACTTTCTCTCACAGGCCACAGAAGCGGTTTAGAATGGTGTTTGGTGACGTCTTTCGAAAGGGAACGTGAGGTTTCATTCCGAGGAAGCTATCATACTACGTTGCCTTTTTCCTGCGCGAAAGATACCGGATCTACTCTTGAATTTTGCATTTTATCGGAACGTTGCAATGACATGCTCAGAGGACTAGAAGAATGAATGGCAAGGAGATAATGATATTCGAGTATCTTTCTCCTTGCATTCTTGTTTTGAATAGAGAATAGATTTTCTCAAAGGTGAGGTTTTTTGCTTCGCAAAATATTTTTTCTTCTCAGCATTTTTTTTCATTTATATCAGGAGCATTCAACCATTTTTATGCATTGTTCTATATTAGCATAATGTAAATTTTATTATCGCCCCCTTCAGTAAATAAAAATGTTTCAAGCTAATTTAGTATTTCAATTCATGAGAACCTTTCTTTGAAGCCGCATGTTACGTGGGCCAGTTTGCCCTCTACTGCTTTATATTTATCTTTACACAGCTTAAATCCACCGTAAAGCATTATTTCGTTTATTGTGTACCGAATTACAATTTGGCATATTATCAACGGAAGCGCAAATTCTTTCTGTCAGTCCGAATGCTTAAGGAATACTCAATTCCTTGCGAACAGGTTAGAAGAGGGAATGAGGTATAGTATTCAATAAGTACTCAGTGATCAGGATGAATTCTATTTTCAACATTATTTTCAGCTGAGTAACTTTAATATTCTCTCACCCATGAACAAAGACATGAAAATGAAAGATATATTTTTCTCTACTCTTTAACAAAAGATGAATAAAAACATTCAATTCGTTGGCAAACAAAAGTGGGAAATTTTCACAAATAGATTTTAACTCTTCACTTTTATTGGTGCAACCACATTTTATTCCTCTTTTATTGAAATTAATAATGTCTAGTAAAACTGATTCACGCCCTCCAAACTAATTGAAATCAATGGATTGAATACGACACATCCTAATTTGTTAAACTTTGGTTACTTTGTAAATTTATATTTGAAGCAAAGTATTTGAGAGGTATTTTTGAGAGAAATTCTCCTCAACTGAAAGAGATTGATTGAAATATCCGGAACAACGCATAAAGTTCTCTGAAATGGCAGTTCTGCTAAGATTCTTAGATTTCTGTAAAACTTTCCCATTTAGGAAAAGGGCTTTCTTTTCAGCTCGACAGACAATCGGGGATGAATCAGAAACTAGTGAATTCAGACAATCGTGATGTTTAAGGAGAGAGAGATCGTTATGGCTTCAAAGTGAATATTGCGTGATCCATAGCAATGTCTCGAACGGATGGAACTGGTCACTTGGCAAAGCCGACTTCATGAGGCGATTTCGATCTATTCCGCTCTTTTAAAACACCAAAATGTGAAATAATAAATGGTAGAATCTTCTCCTGAAATTGCAAACAATATCTCGATTTGTCCACTTGGCCGCCACCGCCAGGCCTGCGATCAATTGACCGAAAATTAAGTTAAAAACGAAATTGACGTCGTCACGTCTTTAGTGCGGCCGAAGCAAATCGAAAGGCCAACCGTTAATATTTCCACATTTAGCTTGAGGTTATCTGATCAAGGGAATGTAGGAATGTATGCATACAAAATAAATATTGCTCGGAGTCCAGTGCTCCTATGAACGCCTCTTCAGTCAGAGGGCTGGTTGAATTCTCAAACACTTATTAACCATGAAAATGTTGCAGAGGGAATGAAGTCTACGACGTAAGTGAGGAGTGCGGTAGTTTGCCCTTGACCTTGCGTATGTTGTATGTAGGAAAATTCCAAGTGTTGCCCAATGAGCCAACTAATAATGCTCTTCGTAGAACTCGACATATAAAGACCAAAATGAATGCTTCACTACTCCCATACTTTCATATTATCACTTCACTGAACAAGACAAAATAAGCGGAAGATATATTTTCCCTAAAAAAGACAAAAGAAGGATAATCATAGTAAGAGCTAATTTTTAAAAAGAGATATTCAGTTCGTATGGCTGAATATAGACGCGTGACATTCCGTGACTACTCATATTCATCTTTATCCTACTTCAGTTACCGATTCGCACTGAGTTATATAATAGCCGTCGTTTAAATGTTATCCATCGGAAAATAACTTTATTTGAACCACTTGGCATCACTTTCGTTCGTGGAATTAATTAAGAAAGCCATCGCTGCAGGGAATTTGATAGACGGGTCTCTCGATTAAATCTGACCTTTCGAAAGATTCCCCTTAATTCACGAAACCACTACCAAAACGTCATTTGCGTTTCGTCTCTCGTAAGGACAGATAAATGAGCATCAAGTGACACAATGCATGTGCGTTCCGCTGTCTTTGGCCTTATTTTAGATCACGTCGAGTTAATATTATGTAACGTAATTTATTTTATTTCTGACCCTCATAGGTTCATCATATGAAACATTTACATCATATAACACAGATTTACTCGTAGATATGATAAGTATCTTTAAATAAACTACCAGAAAATGAAAACCGTTTCCAAATCAAAATCTAAGTATTCATCAAACATTCATATCAGACCCACTGGCGGGAGATGCAAGAAAGCCGTTGCCAAGGAGATTTTTTACTTATTGCTCAGTCCCAAAAGTCAGATGACAATCAGCCATGGCCGTAAAAAATAACTCTAGACCCACAACCTTTACCAAACCAAGAGAAACCCGAGTCTTGTCAACATATCATTTATCACTGAATTATGTACACCTATAGTTAGTTAGCTTATTTTATTATTTTATATAATATTTTATGCTCTGTAAAGAAAGGAGCAGGGAATAATTATTGTTTATAGTGTAAGTAAGGTTATAAAGATATATGAAAATTCTATCTCATACGCTTGTGACACAAATTATAGCAGTCAATCATTTCGTTGGACATTCAAATTATTCGGCCGTTTTCGGTTTCATGAATCAAGTTATTCGGAGTCATCTTTTTATATCACTTTGCATGAAATCAAAAGTGAAGTGGTTCTACCAAATTCTTCCTTTTCTCAATTAATTGGCTCTATTACGCCATTTGGCTAATCTGTTTGGGCTATCACTCTATACAGTTTTCTGAAATAGGAGTCAAATTATAGCAAAAGATTTTTAGAAGAGAATCGAATCTTTACTCAAGATTCACTTAAAAATCGTTATTGTAAACCAAAAATTTAACAAAAGCGATGACGAAAAAACTAGGTGAAAGAAGCTGCTGTGCATGATAGCTGCCGATAACTTTATAAATGGGTGTCATGTATCATTTTGTCATATTTTTTTCAAATCTCGAGGGAGTCGAGAACTAAGAAGTCGGAAATTCTAAATTTATACATTTTCTTTTTGAGAAAGTCATTTATCATTCGGTGACAAGTGACAAAAATGCTTGACACAAATCACGGGATCATTGAAAAATCGAGAGAAAATTGCTCTGAGTCGATCCATCGGAAAAAAACGTCAAATTCTTTTTAATATCTGAATTTGGCGTACAGTAAATTTTAGCAAATCTAAATCGGTTCGTTTCTCAGTAAAGTCACAATCTGGATTGAATTAAAATTCTCCTGATTCAGTATCTTAAAATCTTGCCAAAGATAGTTTTAATGCACATTATCGAGTAGAACCCAATTTCAGTAGCGCGTGCCTTTTAATGACGCACGCTCGCTCGTGTTGTCACCCGCGCACGCTCAAATGCCTTTGTTTGGGCCGAGAAGGAAGAAACGCAAATATCGCCAATCGATTCTTAATTGATTTTCTTTCGAGTCGATTAATCGCTCGAAAGAAAATCAATTAAGATGTTTCTAATTGGAAAGATGTTTCTAATATGACGTTATTTATGTAATTAGATCAATCTGTATTATTACACTCCGGATTATTATTTAAGATATCGTGCGTTTATCTTTTTAGCTCTAATCTCTTCAATTATTTATTTTTTCAATTTCTTAGTTAATTGAACAGCTTTTCTTTGGATTTCAACTGCCATTAATCCATCGTGAAAACCTTTTGCCCTCTATGAACTTAATTTAAATTAAATTAATGAATAACGGCTCTTAAATACTTTTTCCGGATATGTACTGGAATCCGAATAATCTGAGGGAATGCACAAACGATTAAAATCGAATAAGTACGGATTAAACTACATCCTGGATATTCAATGCCGATGTCTCATAGCGTAAGAAATGGCATTTTAATCTCAGTTTATCCATAAATTTCACGAAATACATTTACTGTGTGTAATACATTAGGGAAGGTATCTTTGTTTGAAAAGTCTTGCAGTTTCTAGAAATATTCTCAAAGAGTACTAAAAAATGATTGCAGGTTAGAAATGGATTATAGATATCATCTAGCGAAGAAGATATAATCGAAATCATTTTGAGAAAATGAATTTTTCTCCGTATGATTCGATTCCGAGATAACATTCGTTTTCTCTCATTTCATAAAATCTTCAGGACCTCATTCGCTTTTGTAATTGCTAACTTATCACGATTACCTATTTACACAGCGGATGACGTAGGAATTATCTTCGTATAAATGTGGAGTATCCGTCGTTAATCACAGAATATCCCTTTGATATTGTACGTAGAGAATATATTTTGCAGGCTTTTAAGATCAGATTCTAACAATATTCATCGGTGATTTTCGAATAGCATGCAAGCACTCCGCAACTGAGAGGTTGGTACTAACGCTTGCTTTTCAATTTTCTGGGCAGAGCTGCTTAAGAAGAATGTCAATTCAGTTGGACAGGTATACGCCCCGATACTACTTTTGGAGGCTCATTTCCGGTTTCGCTCAACCAATACATTCAACCAAACCATCGCTCGTCCCATTTAGAGAACACTAAGTGAACATTCAATTCCAATGAGAAAAATATGCCTGTTGCGTTATTATTATGAAAACATTGGTTAACAGGGGTGGGGGTGGTTACGTTGCTTATCATCCTTATGTAATATTTGCATGTTGTCCGTCCGTCTGTCCGTCCGTCCTCTCCTAATACGTTTCCGTAAGATGAGATGAGAGTGTCCATTTTCAGACGACAAGGTATTATTCCTTTATTCATTAAAATGCGCACATTGTAACGGGTTTACATCGCAATTGCTTCATTCGACAACTACAATTATAATTGTTCTTATTTGTGCGATATTTAAGGGTTTTACGGTAGTTCAATCATAAATTCATAATTTATACCGAAAAGTATCGAATATTTCTTCCTCTTTTTGGTAAAGACCGTGGCGACCGTAATTGTTGTCTCAGTTGCCACTAAATGAACTCGAAGAGGGAGGCATCAGCGTTTCTCTTTTTTCAATTTAATTTAAGCGTCTTTAGCCGCTATGTTTTGTTTATAGCAATGAATATGTTTATAAATCCAAGAAGATAGTAAATCGCATTTCTTAATAAAAATAGTAGTAATTTAGCAAAAAAAGCAAGAAAATTTTGGTAGTATTAGCTTGATATTTCTTTGATAACTTTGAATATTTTTGTAGCAACCAATATTTTATGGATGATTAACGACATTTTAACGAAGCTATATTCACCGTGTGAAATTTGGAACCTTTTCTGTAAGCACAATCATTTACTATGTATTTATCATATTTTCAATTCGAAAACTTGAAATCATGATTAACTTTTACTAATTAATATTTTATTTGATGGGAAACTTATTTTGTAAACGTATAATTCAGGTTGCTGATGCATTATCCCATAACAATACACGGGGATTATAGACCCGTTTAGAATTAATGGAAAGAACTAACGACGTATCTTTGGGGAGGAGGTAATTTTCTGAGATTCCAGTATATGCAAATTACTTTATATAAATCGCAAGAAAAAACATACGGCCTTGTAGAAGTGTTTCTTAACAACCCGGAGGTATACTTACGCTGCTTTATCACGATCAAGATGACCAAGAAATATTACGGCGAGAAAAGGGACGCAGACGAGATTTTTAAGCTGTGAGTTTATGTAATTCTCACAAACTTTGATGAACATTTCATGAAATGTTAGCTTGAATTTGTAACATGATAAGTGTTTGTGAAATAATAGGATTCGTGTTCAGTTGTATTCGACTTATTGAGACTATATATTGAGTTCCGTTGTTTGCCCTTACAAATAGCTTCTGTGAAATGCGACAGAAAAAAATTTCAGAGCACTAAATTTTTTAAATGTTTTTCAAAAATAATGTAAGCATACAAAAAAACTTCAATGCGTAATGTTAGTCCTAATTGTTGAAATTAATTAGAATATCCTCTGTAATATTGTTCATAATCCTGTAAGGATCATTATCTGAAGGTGTTGAAATATTCGAACGGTAGCAGTTGTAAATCCAATACTGACACCGTTCTAGTTTCACCGAATAAAATATACACGAAGTGGGTTATTGTGCTTTGCTTGTTGAAGTGTTCAACTCTGGTTCCTTATGTTCCTTTGAATCCTTCTTCGTTTGGAACACCGCATAAAAAATATTATCCCGTGTTCAAAAACATCTTTCGTTGCGCTTAAGTAGAGTGTCTGAAGTTCGAAAGAAAGCATACGAAGGAAAACGAATTCATTCGCCAACTATTCCTAACCTAAGCTTAAATACCTTTTTATTTTAATATTCGATAGAGTAACTGAAAGCCAAATTTGATTGTAGACAAGTGAGACTCTATACAGCGCATTTAGAGTGAGATGGTCACGCTACATTCCCGATTTGAGACATTGCTCTTCTTTGAACATACAAATGAAAGACTAAGATCATATTTTTAACAAATATTCTTAAAACCTCTCTCTTTGTTAAGTTTATCACGTTGTCAACCCGAAGCGCATTAGAATACTCAAGCCCTCCATTATTGGCTAGCTAAATTTTTGACAGGGAATGAAGCGTAGTGAGAAGTGAGGTTACAAAAAAGTAATAAAGGTTTTATAAAGGGTTAAAATAAATTTCAATGCTAATGGTGATACCATGGTCGATTAAAACGTTCAGTAAAGTAATCATTCGAGTTATAAGGGGAATTCTCACTATCAACGAAAAGAATTAAAAAAGAAAGCCTGAATTACAGTCTTCCATTAGGTTAAGAAACTCGGTGGAGAATGGTTATGGGTGGGGGGATGATATTGGTTGTTTGGGATCGGAAGCAAAACAAATTGGGAAGAAGAGAGTACAGTTTGGAAGGTGCAAATCATCAACATTGGAAGGGACTTTAATTGAGAGTAAATAACCAAGAGACTAAGAAAACGTCGATGAGAAGCAATTTGGGATTGAGAATGGAGGGGTGAGTGAGATCAGAAAGATATTTAAAATGTTGTCACTCAAACGGTTTTAAGAACTCTTTGATTTGAAAGTTTAAGGAATTGAGTAATGAGAAATAAGCATTGTAATTTAAGTAACATGAATTTATCTAATTTCCTTTCCTTTTTATTGATAAATCACGAAAGAGGAGGAACATACGAAAAGGGATATTTTAACGATTGATTTTTCAAAAATTGCAAATATAGAAATCTTTTCTGCGCGATTTCGTTCAAATTGATTCTTTCATTTGATTCAGTCGTATGTAATTCTTCAGAATAATCAGAAGTGGAGTGACGAGTGGGACCCGCTGTCATGCCAACTTCTGTTTCATTTCACGTACCTGATTGGAGTAATCAGGTAACCGGGAGATATTATAGAATTACGAAAGAGGATTCTGTAAAAGACTAAGGAAATCTAAACCTACATCGGCTCCCTAAGCGTCTTTTTATGCATGTGATAGGAGGAGATACAAATTAGAGGTACGAAAGGGAAATGGAATTTAAGAAGAAAAAGGGTAGACATCATGAGAGAATTATGATGGAGAGTAGAAGAAATTGTTTTATTTTGGCGTAGGTAATTTTTTACGTTTGGCGTAGTCTTTCGAAAGGATTACCTGATAAAATAATAGGTAAATTTTATTCCATCAGAAATATTTAAATGAATAGATAGCACAATTCTGTGAATCTTAAAAATTGAATAGACAGTTTGACTAATGCATATATAATTTCAGTTTATTCTCAATTGTGCCAAAACCTATTTGTGCATCTTTTTGTACTTTAAGGTCATCTCTTCAGTATCTCATTCCATTCAGTAACTCCATTCGTGCAGAAAGATGAATCACCTCACGGAATTTGAGCAAAACATTTCTGCAATAGTATCGTCAAATGCTAACCGAGTTTAGTTAAAAAAACACCGTTTGAGCCCCTAGTATATTTTCTGTGATTCTGTTATTTTCCATAGGTGAGGAGCAAAGAAAGACTACCGATATTGATCTCATGTTCTTTAAGGGTGTGAAATGGCTTCACGGACTAGTAATTACAGACACGCTCGGTAATTACTCGGAATAATTAATTTCTTGGAGAGCAGTCTTCATTATTCACTCTTTGATGGAGTGCTTGTTTGATGTATCAGATGGAAAGAGAGATGAGAGACGTTGTTTCAACTTGGGAGTGTAATGTAATACTCTACGAACGGATTCGGTGCGGGGACGACTCGCCCTTGGGAGGCAAGTCATTTTTATGTTCAGTAGAAGTGGATAATCGCATTGATGAGTTCAGATCAGTTGGGTGACAAATGAAAATAAGAAAGAGAGAAATAGTGGCCATTTTAGATTTATCTCGATAGCATAGGTTATGAGCCCCCACCGGGAATTGACCCCGGGACTACTTTTACAGAAGTCGACCGACTTACCCACATGACTACCCGGTGGACCAGGAAAGAATTTTGGACATAATTCTGGAAATGGGCGGGAAATATTGATCGTTTTTGGAAGGTGAAGGCCGTTACGATCACCCAAATTTCAATAGTCCGACTCATAATTCATGCGTAAGATAAAAGATTTAATCTTCAAGTAAGTTCTCTGGGAAGTTTCCATTTTATATTCACTATTAGTAATAAATGAGGAAACATTGAAATGCCTGAGCGTCTCATGATGCAGAACCATTGCTTTGAAATTGAGCATTTTCTGACGAAAGTGGAACTGATTCTTAGGCGAACTGAAATGTCCAAGCTTGAATTAGGAAGTCTTTGAGCTAAAAAAGGAAGATACATATTTATGTAATTTCAAGAGGTTACTATCCTTTTTAAATTTCACATTCTTTCCTATTTCTGTAAGTAATCGAACAGTAAACAAGTATGAATGACAAAAATCTCAGTGAAGCGAATCGAGGAATCAGAAATTGAGTGATGAATGGATTATCTCGGCCTGGAATCAAAACAAATCTGCTATCATTTACAAATAAATAGACGCTAAAGCAGTTTTCAAAATCGAGGTCTACTGTGGGATAGTTTCGACTTAAAATCTGGTGATAATGTCGTGGATACAAGGACCTAATGACGAATGAAGGAAAAACATCTTGAGCGTGTTTGTCTCTATAAAAATAAATGGCACTTCAAAAGTGAGTTCCTCTTGAATAGAAATCGTCCTACGTGTTGGAGAAAAAAAATCAACAAGTGTAATACATAATGTAATAATAAAAGTGCAATACATTACACAGAGAATTGGTATAGAGGCCGCCACAGTCCATTAATTTGGGATGCATTTCCTTGAATAACAAATGCGCATCCGTCGAGACAACATTAAAGAGAGGAATTGACACTTATCCGAAATCCGTCGCCCTATTTAGAAACTATTTGTTTGAATCGCTATCATTTATCTGACGCGTTCTGTCTAGGAGTTCTTCGATTTTTATGCTTCAATAGAGACGTTATTGATAAATTAACGACATAGGTAAGTGTAAAAGTGTAAAGTGTTAAGCTTAATTATTAATTTAGTAAAAATGTCTTTAATTTATTGATGACTTAGCCCACTCTACATTTCATTTAACAGCTTCTGCTTTTGTCTCCCCCTCTGCTTTTACTCTTGCATTCTACCATCAATCACATTCTTCAGCAGTCCCTCTCCTCTCTATATTTGACCCACCCATTTCCTCTCTCAACTCTCAATTACTTCAATTAAAACCCTCTCCTCCCCGACTATCTCTTGTACCTCTGTGTTTGTTTTTCTATAACCCAACTCACCCTTTACATTCTACGCCATACCCACATCTCGAAGGTTTCCAGTCTTTCGACGTCCTCCTTTCTTAAGGTCCCAGTTTCGCACACATACAGCAGTACACTCCACACAAAATATTTTACCAATCTCTCTTTGATTCTTTTATCGAGACCTCGTGTTATCAGTTTCCTTCGCCTTACGAATGCTTCCTTGGCCTATACTATTCTAATTATAACCTCATCTGTGAATCCCAAGAGAGAGTACTGCCCAAGTAAGAGAATTTATGCTCTAGTTCTAGTTTTTCTCCATCTTCCTTGATCGTTAACCTTCCTTTGGTAAACCTCATTACTTTAGCTTTTCTTACGTTTATTTTCATCCTACCATCCTTGCTTTGTCACTTATTGCATTTAATAGAATTTGTGAAGATATGTGTGTTAAAAGACAGGAACCAAAAGCAGGTATGACTTTGCAGCTCAGCTTTGCGCTTTTATCGAGGAATGGTGACATCTTTACAAATAAGAACCTCTCTCGTGATATTCACTGCAGTGCTTTTGGGGAATGCATCGGCAGCCGTAACGGAGGCCATAATAACCTCGTTTCGGGTCAGCCAAGAAAAAGCCGCGAAAGGCACTATTTGTGCGGGAAATAATCACTCCGCACTGCGATAAAGCAACTGCCTTCTTTCCCCACCCTTCACTTAGTATGACGATTTCATCGTTTTCGCTAATTAGTCTGGTGAATCTATAGTTTTTAGTTTTGCCTATTCAAATCTATTTTTTTTTTTACCGAGAATCGAATAACTTCCGATATTTATCACTTCCGTGAAAGATCTATTTAATCTCGTTTCCTCCATAAACTTTTTCTAGATTTGGGGTTTAATAAAAGACTTTTACAATGACTACGGCGCAATGAAACATACCTTACATCCTGTTACGTAGAAGTAATACTTCTTCCTTGGGTGAATCCAACTGAATTCAAATTCAGCAGTTTTGTTAATGAAGCACATTCACATCCAGTTTTAAAATAACAAATATTTCCTTGTCGCTCCGATTCGCGTGAAAACAAATAGGTTTTCACAGCTAATGTTGGAGCAGTTCTCACACGGCTGATAATCTTAAGTGGCAATGAAATGGGTGACATTTGACTTTTGCTTCTTGTATGCAATTCGCTCATTTAAATAGCCTTGCTAGATTCCAGTTATGCTACAGATTTTCCAGGAGTGTAGACTAGGCATGATAGTTGATCAGTGCAGGGTAAATTCTGGAAAAGTTTACTTCACAAGTATAGGTGTATCCGATTCGTTCAATCGCAAATCTCGAGATTCTACCGATCTTCCTTATCATTCTTCAACCAAATTAAAACCCGTAGCCAACTTTTGCTGACTTTTCCACTTCTACAAAAAATCTCCTTAAGAATAGTCCAATAGTTTTCTTTTATCATCGACCGCTTCGTTTCGTCCCTTTTTTGTTGGCGGCACTTCTGTTCGTATGACTGGCTGCATTGATTTTCGGGCAGAGTGTCAAGGACAAAAATAAATCGGGCCCTCCGAGGATTTCGCCATGTTCTATATCCGAATTCGCCGCAACCTCGGTGCGTTTCTCTCGAATTTTTAATCTCGAACATTTTTACGGTCCAAATATTCCTGGCACGAATAGAGGTACGTACACCACCCGTACATTATATTATGATTGATTTGTTCCAATGCGTATTGCGGTTCGCATTGGACCGTTCTTAATTTCCTGACGTCATTCCAGATTACGTGAGAATTAGATCGTTAAATTATTAGATTAAATTTTTTTCTCTACAAACGGCAACTTCGTTAATGATGCACATTCACATACAGAATAGGTTTCCGCAGCAGTTGTTGCACTCATACTTGGTTAGTAAAGTTTTATGTTTTCGGATATATTTTAACCAACTTAATAATATTCAAGTACCTTAACATATTTGTAATTTTCCGTGACAATATTCTGCGTAAGCTAACGAACAAGTAAATATGATTCATCTTAATTCGTTTATCTCCAGAAAAATGAACCGATTCCCACGTTTTAGAGATTCTTTCGAACGCAGAGAGATGCATTATCTAGATTTCAAAATCTACAGGTCACGGAAGGTAAGGTGATGCTGGAAATAGGTCAGCAGCAGTTGACCTACATTTAGATGGTAACCCCTTTTCCCACTCTGCATTCCCTCCAACGACTGAGATTTGGACGGGCTCAATTGTGCAGTAACAGCCTCTAATAAGGAAACATATCAGCTTCTTCACTCTATTTCTTTGCTGAATTGTAACTTTACATGAAGTAAATGGTATTAACGTATATGTCTAAAGGTATAATAATATAAATAATGACTAGTAAAGGCCGGGTTGTTGAAACTCAACAGGAAAATTTGGGGAATAAAATATAAAATGTCAATTTGACACGCGAATTATCCAATGTTGAAAACTTTTTAAAACTTTGTCATAAGTAAATCCATATCAAATATCATATTTACCTTTCATAAGATTTTAGACTATAAATTCACTGTGTAAATTGCGTAAATTTAAAGCTACGTTTATTTCCCACTAATTATCTTTAAATATACCTTCTCAGACTCTTATTTTACAAAAAACTCTATAAGCATTTACGTACCTATAAATGAAACTTAGTTGCTACGTACGCTTAAAAGAAATTGAATTCAACGGAATCCTTTTGAAACGCTTAGCAACTGAATCACCCTTTTTTCGAGCGCTAAGTAACTGAAACCAAGGTGACATTAACGGTCGCCTCGGTAATTTCCGAAAAGGGAGAGAAATATCCGATATTTTAAAATATGAAATTTTAAAATGTTGAAATAATGATTAAATGATCGTTGAACTTTCCTTTGGTAAACCTCTTTACCATAAGATTAGTACTTTAGTTTTTCTAATTTTAGTCCTAAATTCTCTTGTTTCATCGTTTATTGAATCGAATCCCCATAGGAGTCCCTTCTCATATAATATCTTTGTTGTCTGTATATATTACTGACTTTTCTACTTCCCAACCACTCCCACTCTCTGATCTTTCCTTCGCAAGCTGCTTCTACCATTTTCTCTGCGTAGTTATGTTCAAAAGTGATTATGATAATTGAAACCCTTTTCATATTCCCTTCCTTAACTATTCTGATTCCCCATCAGCTATTCCAACTCTTGCTGTTTCAAAGAAGTACAAAGTTTCTACCAGTCGACTATCGCTTCAGTACAACCTTTCAGTTTCAGTATTTTCTTGAACACTCCCAACAGTTGTCGCCATTATACTCTATCGAAAGCCTTGTCAAATCGATAAAACATACATATATATCCTTCTTAAATTCCATACATCATTCTACCAGTACCCTCATTACTCACATTACTTACATTAGATGGAAGAAGAGACTTTTCAGTCTCAATCTCGCCTTTAATAAAGACCTTTATTATTATTATTATTATTATTATTATTATTATTATTACTCCAATTGCATCCCTCGTTCCTTTTCCCCCTCTGAAAACCGAACTGGTCTTCTCTGATTTTCCCCTTAATTTTTCTTTCAATTCTTCGATTCAATGCCATTAAAATAACTTTTGCCGCGTGAAATATCTTACTTATTGTACGATAGTCCCGACACTCTATAGCATTATTCTTTTTCTGTAGTGAAATCAGGATCGCCTTGATAAAATTCTCTGGCCACATTCCCTTATCATATTCTTTCCTAGGTAAATCGTAGAAATATCCTTACATTTTTCTATGAAATTTTAAGAATCTCAACTGTTATCTCGTCAACACCCGTTGTTTTATTCCCTTTCATATCATGTTTTTCAGTTTTAGCTCAGTTTTCATCATTACCAGTTTAAGACCTGAGTCTACATCAGCATCAGTGTAACTTATAACTATAAATAATAAGTGTTTAACACTGGAATAGAATATATAATTGATATAATAATAATAATAATAAAGAAAAAATAATATAAAATACATAGAATTTTATTGGACCTTGATTATCAACGGGAAGTAAAATGTAAAAAGTATTATACTAATTGTGGTTTACTCGACTCTCACAAAAGTAACAGATGGCAAATGCAACAGATGAGAGATAAAGTTTGTTATTATTATATTAACAACCGGCCAACATCAACCGATTAGGGAGGTAAAGTTATGAAACATGCACCCTCTGCCACACGCCGATAGACAGCTCGCAGGAATGATGAAGATATACTCTACGAAAAACATATTTATTCGCTAAATTATTATAAAATGCAATGCAATTTGTCCCTTCAATTCTTTTGCAACTTCGAATAGAAAAATCATTGCGTGTCTTCTTTTTCTAGCCTACCATAAATTCTTTGTCGTTATTTTTAAATGGACCTAATTTGAAGTCTAGAATTTTTCGATGTAAAAATATCTCGGCAGAAAATTTTCGAAACGTCATCACAATGTACATTTTTTTTACAAAATTGAATTTGACTGAAATAAAACGGAGCTGCAAGTTATTCTCCAAAAGGCGGGGTTTTTGCACAAACCAATAAATTGCTAACGGCCGGAAAAATAAACAGATGGAACGGCAAACAATTCAGATGTCCTTTACAACAGCTCGTCGATCGTGAGATCGGTTTCTTGTGTCATTTTACAAGTTGGAAGGACGGGATGAAATTTGTCGATGCTAGAGAATGTTTAATTTTGAAGGATGTGGTTCTATTGCTGCATTGCATGCATCCAAATACATTTTCATAGTCGTACGAAAGACGCACATAGTGTTGAGCGAATACCGGTGTAAAAATCGGTTTGGAACTGCTTTGTGTTTTAAAAAAGGATTGTTATATTAGTTTTCAGCTGACTTAAATCGGTTTAAGTTATCGCTAAAATTTGCTTTATCGCGATCGTTTCATGGATTTTAACTGTTGGAAGCTAAAGTTACGCATATCACTGTTTCTGAATAATGATCATAAAGAAGTCATATTGTAATACTAGTACTCTACATCTGCATAAACACTCAGCAAGTCGCCTTTCGGCTCATTGCCGGGGTGAAGAACTGATGGATATTAAGTATTCTTTCATTTTTTGTGAACGAAGTCTTTTTCCCACATTGAGTATTAGATTTGATTTTCATCTCTCTCATTCAGTATTAGATTTGCCTCTATTTGTTGTCAAAACGGTAATAACAGATTAAACTTTAGGATGAGGCTCATTAACTGAATGAACTAATTAACTAATACATTTATATACAAATACATTTCTCTCAATATTTTCTCATTCGAGTTAAGCATTTGACCATTATTCAAAATTAAAATATATTTCTTGCTTCAGACACGTATTCAGGGGGCGCAAATCTTTTCAGCATCCCTTTTACTACATTTAACCAACTATTCCCCTCCCCATTGGACCATCCGCCTTTTAGTTACAATTCTAGTCCTCCATCCCCACTTCATCTGTGTCTGATGTGAAACATCCCTCTTACGTCACGTAGCTGTTTTTAAACATTCATCTCTTAGTCATTACTGACTCCCCTATTATATGCGTGCGTGCGTATATTAAAGCTAATAAAACTAAAGGCTAGAGAATTATGTAGGTCTTTTCCCGTTTGTGCCAAAATATCAGCACTAAGTACTTGATAGTAACGCCCTCTTTGGTATGACACAATGTATTTACAGAATGGAAGCTATTATTTCCAAACGTCCCGAGCTTATCTATCTGGAGAAATTCCCTCCTAACATAACTCTATTTTTTCAATTGTACTATATTCCAAGAATATTAAGACACGCGTACACCTCAAATTTCTAGCAGCGTTTAATTTCGAGACAAATATTTGGCCCTCGCATTCTGTCCACAGTCAGTTCCGCTCACCGGTTACCAATGACTTACACATCTGAAGCACTCAGAGGCAAGTGAAATGCGATGTTGATTATTTCAATTGGCCTCGCGCGATCTAAAAATAATGTCGAACGCTCAGTTCGAGCTTGAAATCGACGCAGCATCAATCAGAGATCCTGCGAACCACGTGTCCCTTCGGGCAGAAAGCAACCGCGGGTTGCCTACCCAACCGTTTATTTACATCAGATTCCTATGCATCCCTTGTGCTCTGTCCTTAAAGGCGGTCACAAACCCTATGCGAAGCATTCTTGTGCACAGAGAAGAGTAAGAACAGGGAAAACTCCGAATTACTCTTGGATCACTGGGCTATTGTTTTTCATTGAGTATGCAGTTTATAACCTATTGATGGAAATGTGATTCATCATTTCTGCAGTATTTCAACATTGGTAAGTGTATATTCTTCAAAATACTGCTCCAGTGAGACATACTGATTGATTTGTCTTTCTCTCGATTTTCCGCATAACATATAAGACATGCCTCTAGTTTTACTCATTCGCTTAATTCTTCGTGAAGTTATATCGCTTAGTGAGATTTTGTAGCGTTTTTTCTCATTTAGGTCATTTCTTCTTTATTTATGTGATTTTCTACTCTTGTTAGCGATTGTTGTGAGCTGCAAAGTCTGTAAGTGTGCCGTAGAGCAGAAGAAAGGTCAGAAAATGTTGACAAAGGGGAATAATCGTGTTTTACGCATAACCAAGAACTCGACAAGGAATAGTGTTCAAATGTCATTCTATTGATTCCGAATTTTATAGTATTGCATGAGCAGTTCCGTCATTCAATTCCTAAATGATTTTCTCAAAAATAAAAACGCTATATTTTCATCGTCACAGCCATGTGTTAATAATTCATATAGTAAAGTTGAAAAATAATGTAAAGAAGGTATCGATTTAAAAAAGAACATCTCTTAATTCTAAACCAAGTAATCGTTTATGTAACTGCCGTTTCAGCTTTCAATTCAGCATTGCTTTTTATTATTGAACTTGAAATTCTGATGTGACGAAAATAATGGCAATGGTTAAAGATTGATGAAGAAGCCTCTGATAAATTTAGGATTTCCCAGACACCGCGGCATCCCGTGATAATAATTCACTACGCGTTCGACGTCAGACGGGCAAAACTCGTCATTCGGCCTCGAAATGGGGTTAAGAATGAGCGGGTCGAAGCGAGTGCCTCCCGTCAGAATGGGTTTTCAAGGGTATCGCAGCATGCCACTCTTTCAAGGGTGCGCCAACAAACAACGTCATGTAAAATGTCCATTCTCGATAATTTTAAGTTCTGGTAACACCGAAATTTTTCATTCCTATCCTCACGATCAATTAGTCCTAAGAGCGTTACGTGTGGGACTCGACAGAAATAACCGAAGAGAAATATTTTTCTATATGTGACGTTATGTTGTATGTTCTTGTGGTGACGAAAGGTATTATGACTGGGGATCGTGATCGTGGTATAATTTCCGAGGATACGATGCGTCTAAAACCCTTATTCCTTTATTCGTTGCCCTTCCCCACCTTTCTCTGATTTTCCCCTTCCATTCTGGTTCTATTTCTTCGTACTCTTCTTTATCAGATTCTTCTCTTCCAATTACTTCTTTCCTCTCTCCCACTCTCATGTCTACGTATGCGTGTGCGAGGCTACTCTGGCCTAGTCACAGCGTGTTATTGATCTCCTTCAAACAGCGTGGATGAAGAAGACCGCGGGAGAGAGATAGAATTAAAAAAGGAAGATTCGGAGAGGATGAAAGGTTTTAAGAAGTGTTTGATGAGTTACATTCCAGAAAAAAATCCTGTTTGGTTCGGGGAATACTTTCGGTCACTAAAATGGTCGTGATTTCTGAGAATAAAATGCCTTACGTGAGTATTTTTGACTGTGAGATGTTTTTTTCAAAAGAACAACATATATCCAAGATCAGCTCGATGTATTTAGATGCCAGAAGGTAACTGGAACGTGAACGATAAGCTCGAACTTTGACGAGGGCGTTTATGGGATCATGCAGGTGATTTCGTTATGTGGGTTGCGTCCCTAACATCGGAACTAATACGCTAAAGTGTGGAAGGTACGAAATTAAAAACTGTTTTTCTTCGAGAAAGACAGAGTTCATAAGTGTGAATTCTTCCGATTTAGCGCAGCCGAAAGATGGAAATTAGGGAAGTGGATCACCACGTGAAGGATTTAGAGGTCGCGACAGAGTGACTGTGGCCTAAATAGCATTAAATCGGATGTTGTCGCAAATGTGGACGTAAAAATTATAAAACTTTGAATCATTTTGAATGGAAACTCACCTTTGAAACGTGGTGACGACGACTCCGAGTGCGAAGACGCCGGTCGGCGGATTCGAAGCTAGTCCTCTTTTGGTATCTTTCCGCGGTTGCTGGTCAGATCGCCGACACTCATTTCAGAACTGAAAAAACCACAAACGGCACCAACATCGTCTCCCACTTCACCAAACAAACAAACAGCCTCTCCTTGCTGCGGGTCGCTAGTCTGCCCCTCCAGCTAAATTATTACATACAACCCCCCTTCATATGTTGCGGAGGAGGCAAACGAAACTTGTTCTTCCTCGACGGTGCATCCAAAGTCCTCCTTCGTTCAGACTACCAATGGAAAATATTGGAATTTCCTCAAATTTGCTACACCTACACCCTTTGTTAGACTTAAAAGTACCAAAGAACTAATAATTTTGGAGATTTTCTCAGACGGTTCTTATTTGGGGGGGCAATATCCCCCCCTCTATCCTGCAGGGTAATGTTTTTCTCGGTCTCCGTGGAAGAGGACAAGGGAAGTAGACACCTTTTGGTTTGCCCTCTACAATTCCCTGTATAACAGTTCCCTTTCTGACCGGCGCCTGACTTCGTACACGCGCGCGCAAAACTGCTTCTTTCAGTCCCCCCTCTGCCAGGGTCCTCCTCCTTCCATTCCCCTGTTTCCCCTTTGATCCTCTTTCCAGGAACCCTTCTGGAAAAGGCCCACCTCACCCCCACGACGACCGTGTCACCGGAAACATCGATTGGTGGATGGAGGGGTTGGAGGGGTAGGAGTTAACGCGCCTGTCTGTAAGTAGATGGGGGGGAAGAGGCGATGGTGGGGGAGAAGAGAGTGAATGAGTGTGGGTGAATGTGGAGGAGGGATTGCAGAGGGAGTGTGCGTCCATTACTCGAAGTTTGAGGTTTCTCCTCTCCTCTGTATCTCAAAGTATCTTGGAAGTAGCTGGTAGGCAAATGACGGCGAATTCGGAAACTGGGAAAGGTTGCGAAGATTATCTGTTTGCCTATAAAGGATTATATGTGAATGTATCGACATTTGGAATCAAGTCTGTAAAAAATTAAACGGTTAGCTCGTGAATGGGATTCGGAGATGACTACGAAGAGAACAGATGGTTGGCGGATCTCAGTTACTCATTCATTTGTTTTTCTCAAAAGCGGATTTGGAGAGGGAATGCAGAGAGAGAGTGCGGATATCAGAGAAAACTTTCCATAAAAGGTGATAACGATACACGAATTTTCACTTGCGCTACACACAAAGCAAATAGCTAATCTATTGCACTTAAATTCGATGTGCGATGCGTTCATTTATTGCACTTAAGTTGTTTGAGCGTCAGAAATAAATAAGCCAATCTTGAACTTAGGATCAGGAGCAACGATTCTGGCGTAATTATTGGCACAGGAAGCTGGCTAACAGAAGACATCAGCGAGTTCTAAGTCTTCGCAAAAGATGTCTGTCCTAAGGGCGGTCGGGTTGGTCCGTTGGATTGTTAATAACAGATAATAGTCCCCTTCGTTCGCACACGTTTACAAATGGAAGAATCGAGATCGTTTGGTGCACCATAAGTCAACCTGATAACCTAAATGTTTAACTTTTCTAAACTCCGAGTAACTCTTCATGCTAGGAAGAAAAGAGACCTAGAAATAATCCCAATCCTTGCTCTTGCCCGTAAAGTCTTCCAGAAAAAGTGTAGCGGAATATTCTGGCCAAAGTAGTCGCCCGGAGGATCCAGGTTCGAGTCCCGGTCCTTTAAGTATTTTCTTATGTCATTAGGGTTCTTCATGTTAGGTTTACTGTTAACTTGACACGACAAAATTAGCTTTCATTCGCGTAAAAATAAAAACACAAAACTGATTATTGGCGAGGATTTTAATCTTCGTTACATCAATGGGTTCAAATATTCTTTAAAAAAGGGTCCGATAAAGAACTTGACTACGCATCCCACTCTTATATCAGATGGTGAAAGAGCCAATCAAGAAAGTAAACAGTTGAATTCTCTTCCTTTTTAAGAGGCCCGAGCGAATGTTAAATTCATTTTGCACCCGATCACAGAGCTGCAGATTTTAATGTGATTTCTTTAAGTCATAGAAAACCGATCCACACATTCCGTTTTTCTAGAGAGTTAATTTTCATGGACTTATTGATAAATTTATACAACTCATATAAGAGATGCCAAAAAAATCCAACGTGGCAAAAAGTACAAATTAGCCCCATATGCAATCCCTTGATATTCGACTTTAACCAAAACATGACTCAGGAATATAGAAAAAAGAAAATCTCTTGGCACATCAATTCAAGTATACTAGAGGACTTTTCTAACGCTTTGTATTACATCGTAGGGCGAAAAGAGGTCAATGTTACCTCTTTCAATTATTAAACCAGTGATCCTCAAGATAGCTGTCTAATACTTTCACCGTCTACCGTACATTCATCAACACGACTGAGCCTATTTTCCTTTGTCTTCTGATACTTCTTCGGCTTAAAGGACTTCCTTTATTCTTTTATCCCTTCAACATCCCTTCTCCTTGTTATTTTCCATTTATAACTTGGATTTTCCATTATCCTGATATTGTCTTTTACTACCCAACCCTATAATTCTGCCCTTTGTACTCATCCTTTTTTGTACTTTTTCATTCATGAAAGAGTTGTTACCACCACGAAATAAAGAATTTTAGTTTATTTTCTCTTCATTTTATTATTATGCACATTGCTTCGATATATTATCTTATCTAGGTCGTTTACTTTATCTTTATATATCTTTATATATGTGTAAGAATTGGAACTTGGACACTTCTTTTGTGGCTGTCTATTTGTTGAATCCTTTACCTAAAAGGATTTTATTTTCTTTTTTTAAAAAATATTAAGGTATATAGGGCGACATTTTTAGGCTGGGACGATATCTCAATTTTATCAATGGAAACACCCGCATACTGAAGAGTCGGCATATTGAGCGGTAAAGATTGAAAATAATTTTGAGTAAAAGCACGCCGAGTCACGCAAGTACCAGAAGAAGTAAATCTAGTGGTAATCGAATGTAAACAGGCGAATCGCTTTCGACGCAAGAAGCAAATCAAATACACGTCACCATTCCGCGACCGAGAAATACGTAAATAAAGAAATCGAGCAGAAAAACGGTCGGAAAGAAAAAAGAAAGGGGGCGCTCAATCGGCGAAAAGAGAAAACAGTCGTGTGAGGAGATGCAAGCGGAGCGAGTTTTCACCACCATAATTGCGGGTGCCCCACTATTGGTGACCTTGGCTGAACTAATGTCCAAGCAAACTACTAGATTGTGGTTCGAACCCAATTCCATTGATGGATCGCTATACAATTCTTCCACTTGTTCGCCCTTTTCTTAGTACTGTCATCATTTTTCCAGAAAATTGTGAAAATTTTCGTCTGAATGAATGATGAATATAAAAGTCATTTTTGACTTATCAAATGAGCAAAACCCTCGGTCAACTCCCCGCTATTCGTATAATGGCTGCAAATAGTTTTGCAATTAAGTTTTTGTTAGTGGTATTCAGGTGTAAGTGCTGAGAATGGAGGCCTGAAGATGGCTGACGGTGACTGAGTAGCCACTGTCCGGCGTCGCTTCATATTTGAGAAGTAGCACGACTTTTTCTTTCCCTCCACGAAAGAAAGTCGACTCTACGTACGTGTGGTAACATGTGGAAAGTGGGCATTGTTTGGGAAAATTGAAAATTGCCGCTCGTAAAGTGAAAGTGTTCCAATTTCCTTCGATGGTTTGAAAACACGTAACATTCGAAGTCACTTCAATCGTTAGACGCCGTTTGGGATTATTGCTCCGATGACTTTTTTCGAAAATCAACGTATTCATTTCCAGGCTATAAATTACTTCTTATTGATCTTTCGATTAGCTCGACAACAATGCTAAGGTGATTCTCTCTTATTTTTTTTGGAAGTGGAATGCGGTTGGGAAGAGGTAAAAATTGTTACGTTATAGCATGCAATGCTTTTCTGAAATATCGGATTATGAGAACTTCCTTCCGCCCTATACTTTGCCCAAATAAGGTCGTTAATTATTAACCGCGATTTATAATAATTCTATATATAATGTAAATCTACCGTAGAAATGCTTCGCTATTAGTTTCTGTGTTGGGCTTCTCGTCATGCCACAGGCGTTTGCTTTTCTCGCAAAATGGTAAACTTGGGTTACCTACCTCTGCGAATGAGTATTTATATTTAAATTTAATTCACAAAGTGATATGGAAAAAATGAGCTGAGAAAATATTATTTGAGTCGCATAATTGCAAAGGCTTATTGGAAAAATGTATGTGTTGAAATCGTATATTGGAATAAAGAGAATGATTCCTGGCGATTTTTGTATAAGAATTTGTATATATTTTGGAAAACTAGTAATATACCTAACCCATTTAAAGATAAGAGCTTCAAAATTATAAATTGCACATACATAGGAACTACAGATTCATTAAACCGCAATTAGGTTGTTGTTTTAACTTTCCTAGTCTAATTTAATCCGGCGTTACCTAGTACTTCCAAACCGGCGCTTATTACTTTACGTACGTGCTTCTTTAAAGAGCTTATTCATTTGTTCCTTGTAATTTAAAACACATATTCTCTTTGCTGATACGTCTCGTCGTTTGACAGAATTTGACGGCGAAAATATTTCCCATTCACTTTTTGTCTATCTGAAGGTTTGTACGACCCTCAGTCTCATATCTTACCGTCGGCGTCGACCGAGAAATGAGACTTTGGCATAACGTTAAACAGTATTTTCCTGAAATTAAGCAAATTAGGTATCTGTTAACAATCTAAATAAATAATAAGGATTATTATACAGCAGACGATATACAGGAACACGAAAATACATATAAAATACTAGCATTATAGCAAATTGTATGAAAATATTAACAAAGTCTGTCTCTTGGCTGAAGCTTTTTAAATCTCTCAGAATGTGTTCTGATTCGTTTTTCAATTGTTCATACCCTACATCGTCACTTTGATTTCAATCAGTTTTGTAATAAATTCCATTTAATGTTCACAGTTACTGTCAACACCATACATTTTAGAGATTTCAACCATTTTACCAGTACGATTAAAAAGGATCTGAATACTTTTTCGTTGAGACTCAGCCGTATTTTGCATGGTTATGAATTGAATTAAACAGTATCAAATCATTTATGAACAAAAGTAGTTGAATAAGTAAAATCTTATTTATGAATTTTCATTAAATTTTCTAATTAA
The DNA here is from genome assembly GCA_000376725.2 of Ladona fulva. Lineage (NCBI taxonomy): Eukaryota > Metazoa > Arthropoda > Insecta > Odonata > Libellulidae > Ladona > Ladona fulva. Next base: position 95,181 of record KZ308324.1, on the reverse strand, counting down.
ACTATTCATTATTAATAATGGTTAACATCGACCCGAAGCACTAATTAAATATTCCGATAATCATCTTCTATCAACCAGGCTTATCATTTAGCTCAATATTTGGTAAAAGTGAAAACAATCAGAGTTTCAAAGTATGTTTTTCCGTAATTAGTTTGAAATCACTGAAATATAAATGCTAAATTGAGAATATCTCGAACTACAACTGGGATTTTATCAATCGGGCGTTTTTTTATATCATAAGAGAAGTCGATAATGACTTTTCATTACATATTTGTATGGCTTAAGTAAATTAGCTGATTGCTTAGCTCAACTCACTGACTGTTTTGGAACTTACAGTGATTAATGGAGTTTTCGATGTATTTAAAATACTATGATGAGATAAATGCCACGAAATAGGATTGATTGTGTTTGAAGAGATGTAAGTATATGATTCGTTTATTATGTTTGATAATTTTAAACGGACATGATGAAATAATTTGTGTGAAGATACTTATTTTAAATATAAAATGAACTTATACGTGTGTCTTTGCAGATATGAAATACACCATGCTTGCAAGTGTTTGCACGGGATCAGTTAGTAATCTTAATCGAACACATATCCAATGTCTTAAGTGTAATTAATTGAAGGAAGAATGTTAACATAACAAATTAAAGTTGAAGAATCATCGAAAGGTTTGTTGTATGAAAATCGATGTAATAATAAAAAGTTTAAAAGGTGACAATAAAAATGTCATCTTGGAATATATTTATATAAAGTTTCCCGGAACATAACACATCACGGGTCTTTTTGACGCCTAAACGCTCCATCGTAGGTTTATTTAGAGCGTCCTTGCCTTAGGCTACAGCAGATCGAACGAGTTTCAATTGCGAGAAAGTAGAAACGCTTTATTCCGGTTTATTGCCGGAATTGTAGATGAGTTACGATCGAAGCAAAGGTTGAGAGATGCACTCGTTCGCAGATTGTTTCGAATCTTTCCCTTTGACAACTTAATGGCGTTTTACTCCTTCCAGGATGTTTTTTTACTTCCATCCTAAATACGATAATATTGGGTCCCACATTAACTACGGTCAGGTACTATTCGTTTTGGAATCGTATTTGTATGACGAAACGGAATTTCTCATATTTTAAATCCTAACAGAAACACACGAACATGAAAATCCTTCTCACTGATTATAGGCGAGAATGGGCTGATATATTTTATAAGTAATTTTGCTGAAAGTGCTTCGACAGCTGAGGTCAGATTGTACTGATGGGCTCCCACCGGGAATCGAACTCGGGACCGATTTCACCAAAGACTAATGCGATACCCACCAGACTATCCTGGAAATTCCTATTTGATTTTAGTAATCTTGAAAGTCCACAATATGTATATTCCTCAGCATTCGTATTTTTATTAGGATTTTTATGGCTGTCTTGCGATTATTCTCATTCTTTTCTGCAAACTTACATGGGATTAAATTGTAAAATCTCATTCCCATATAATTCCGGATCTTTCGATACAAAGTCAGTGATAAAGCTAATTATATTTCTCTAAAGTAATTCTACATTCAACTCAAATATCTCCTCTTGTTGCAATCGCTACTTAAAACAATCCTTACGTACTTCAATTATTTGGGTGTCGGCGAAGACCTAATCTAAAATTAACATGAAACTTTCGCTGCATTTCGCAAAGATATCTTCCATGCGCAATATTTCATCGCCGTTTCAAGTCTCGGATCAATGGCTCGCAGTTAAAACTTGGCGAATTCCAAGAAGAGTTGATGGCGCTCCCATTTTCAAATGGCCGCATAAGTGTCCAAGAAAACGAATCGTCCTCGAACGAACTCTCCTTAGTATTTTTCCTACTGGATGTCACTAAACATGTCAGTTTCGATGGTATCTCATGGTAAGCTAATTCCGAAATGAGGAATACAAAAAGGCAAACTAATCAAATTCTCTGCTGTCGTTTTAATGTGTCATCAACTACGAGATCGGAGCGCTAAACGTGCAGTCCATGTTTTGAACGAAAGTAAGAGTTCGCACTTATACGGAATAATTACAATGGCGAATAGAAAGAAAAAATTCCTCGTCATGAATACGTTTCTGCTAGAAATATGGAAGAATTGCGTGAGATACGTGTAAAAGCCTTTATTTGGTTTGTTTTTTATTTCCCGATTATTTAAGGAATTTAGAGTGAAGCCATTTATATTGACCAAATTCTGTACAAAATTCATTTTTTGGAAATGATTTTTATACGCAGCAATGATGTAAAGAAAGACATGCAAGAGATAAACAATTTTTCATCTAAAGAATGGAAAATTACTGACGTTGGTCAAATTGAATTTCTCTAAAACACGTAACTTGTAACTACGAGTCACTGAAAGAATGTACTGCGTAATTTATCATTGTAAATTGAATAGTAAATGGTTTCTTGATAAACAGATATCTCCAAATGTCAATTACGTTAAGGAAAATCCCTACTCTGAATTAAAGATATCAGATTAAATTTAGAGTTGGTGAGAGCAATAGGAGTTGAAAATTTTAGTATACAACTTTCACAACTTCGTGGTATGAAAGCTTCCACTGAGGGAATGGTTTTTGAACTTCTCTCACTTTATATCACCCGTAACGTTATAATGAAGGTGATATGTTCAGATTCTTTATCCTCCAGTTTGCCGTAACGCAGTTTAGCTCACGCCATTCTTACATCCCTTTTTCATACCGAGAAAACTTGGAGGAAAAGAATGGATTTTCCCGGACAACCCTTTTTCGTCCACCCGAAATGGGTCGAATTCAATGAATGACCTACGTCCTCAGCTGACGGCATGCTTACCTTGCACTCTGCAGTGCAAGGCTTTTCGATCGATAGCATTGCTTTATCACTTGGCCCCCTGAAAGTCCCCTTCTTCCCCCAGTGCGTGGGCGTAGCGGTTCCTCCCCTCTATGGAGCCCTTCGTGACGTCTCTATGACGTCAGAACCCTTACAATCGCATGGTGGAGCCCCAGGGGCTTTCCCCACCCTTCGGCAAGACCCTCTCCCATCGCGTCGACACCGTCATGGCGCAGGTGGATGCGTCATCGGCAGCTTTCCTCCAGGCCAATGGGACTCTGAGGCGTCATTTACGTCACGACGCTAGATGAACGGTTGCCTAGCAACGGGGCGAGTCTGTGCCCGTGATACCATTTGTCTGACTGGTGCCACTGCGGATTTAAAGTCTCCGTTATATTGATCGAAATGATTCTTCCACTCTCTAGGTCTTCTTTGGCCCCACTCTGAAATTAGGATGAAAGTTTGGGAAGCGACAATGATGATAGCAATGGACCAATGGCCTCGCCTTCTCTGTGCACAAAGAAAGTCCATTTCCACTGAGTATGAATGACGGAAATCTGAAGCGGTCTATTTTCGTATCTAACTTACTCTACAGGCAGATATTTTAATCTGTTTCCTGTTTTCCGAGCAAAACACATCTCCGACGATTACTAAGTCGTTAGGGACTGAATGCCTTAAGTTACAGACCTGTAACTTTACACGCTGCGTTGGATTATAATGCTCGAGCGAAGCGATGAAACTCCTCTTTTTCCCCACCACTCAACCTCTTGCTAAGATCTAGTGACCTAATACCCCTCTCTTCCCCTCCCCAGCTGTGCGGCCTCGAAACTGAACAACTTTTACCTTCCACAGACGGAGACCGGCCACTTAGGAAGTCAAACCTGGCAGTTTGTCCGCCGGTGAAGGAGTGTTCCGCCGAAAAATTACGAGCCATTGATTTTTACGAGCTCGGTTCGTAGCAGACGTCCTACCTGACGTCTGCCACATTCTGTGAAACGCCATCGGCGGCTACGCAACATAACACCCGAGGAAAAAGTGAGCAGCGTTATCATAACAATTTTTCGTCCGAGTGTTTGAAGATAAGGTTGGGTGAAGAGTACGAGTTGTTTGTTTCTTTTTAAACATCAGAATGAAGTATTATTGTATTCTACCGTCCCGTTTATTTTGAAGATTGTTTACATGTGTGTCTCTTCGGTGTGATTGAACCTTCGAGTGGCATAGTGGGAATAGCTGCAGTAGGAGAAAGTGCATCTGCAGAATTTTCGTTCTTTGCAGCCTTTGCTCATGATCTTTGTTATTTTGTGCTGTGGAATTCAGAACACTTTGATTTACACCTCTGGTGGTTAATTTTTATCTTTTGACTGTATTTGATTTTCAGTCCGAAGAAAGAATGGATATCTCCGTTCTGTGTATTTTTATAAGTGTCGTCGCAGGAGTAAGTGCATTAGAAAATGGACTGGTTCGAACGCCACCAATGGGTTGGTTAGCTTGGGAAAGATTTCGTTGCAACACAGATTGCAAAAATGATCCTGATAACTGCATCAGGTGAAGTTACTTAATTTGCTTTTGTATATTCACATGCGATATTCTGATGCTTGTCATACATCCCTTTTACACCTCTTGCAATTTTCTTGTTCTCTTTTAAATAGTGATAAGTTGTTTCGCACGATGGCAGATTTGGTTGTATCCGAAGGCTATGCAGCTGTGGGATACGAATATATTAACGTTGACGATTGCTGGCTGGAAAAGGAAAGAGACTTCAATGGACAGCTTCAGCCCGATGCCCTTCGATTCCCATACGGAATGCGAGATTTGTCTAATTATGTGAGTCGTTAGTTTACTCGCACTCGAAAGAATGTAAATAATTCTGACAGAACATGCTTCATTTCATCGAATGACATTCCCTCTCAGGTGCATTCCAAAGGTCTAAAATTCGGAATCTATCAAGACTTCGGGAATTATACTTGCGCCGGATATCCAGGAATATTGGGATATTTACAAACTGATGCTCTAACGTTTGCTTCTTGGGAAGTCGATTACGTTAAACTTGATGGGTGCTACTCACACCCCAGAGATATGGACAGAGGTAACCCATACAATCACATAGCGAAGGGAAAACTCATCTTGGGTTTACATCAGTGAAACCAATATTTTATTCAACAATATACGAGGATTTTGTTTTCATTTTAGGCTATCCTGAATTCGGGTACTACCTTAATCAAACCGGACGACCAATGGTGTATTCTTGCAGTTGGCCAGTATATCAGATTTATTCTGGCATGCAGGTAATAGGAGAATAAAAACGATGTAAATTTGTTAAAATCTCCCAAAGTTTCATCGAACTTGATTGTTTTTCAAAAATTTCTGCTTCAAATTACCTCTGCATGAAAAACTTTACTCGAGTAGTATTATTGTCAACAGATTCAAAGAATACTTATGAACCATGTATTATTTTACAGCCAAATTTCAGTTCCATTATTGAGCATTGCAACCTCTGGCGCAACTTTGATGACATTCAAGATTCTTGGGCTAGTGTCGAGAGTATAATAGATTACTATGGAAACAATCAAGATGTAATTGTGCCAAATGCTGGACCAGGGCATTGGAATGACCCAGACATGGTGATAGTTCATTTATCAGTTTGAATCTACATATTTTGGGATCCCTATTTCATAGAAAATTCTTTTACAGTTGATCATAGGTAACTTTGGATTGAGCTATGAGCAAAGCAAGACACAGATGGCATTATGGGCTATATTGGCAGCTCCTTTATTGATGTCAGTGGATTTGAGAACAATCCGTCCTGAATACAAAGCAATACTCCAGAATAGGAAAATTATTGCAGTTGATCAGGATCCATTGGGAATCCAAGGGAGAAGGATCTACAAGGTGAGAGAATTCTGTGATCCTATTATTGTATGAATGTGTGAGGAAATGATTTTGCTATTACATTCATATTTTGAAAATGTGAATTTTATTATGGATTCCTCCTGTTTCACATTGATTAATAAGAAAGTTATAATTGTGGAATACTAAAATATTTCTTATTTTTACATTTTTATTTGAAACTTCCTTAAGGTAATCCTTTCCAAGTGTATGGTTGTCACATTTTAATTTAGGAAATACTGAACAATTAACAAAAATTATCCAATTAAAATTGGGCAAAAACAGCAAAGGTATAAAAAAATAGTTTTTTTCTCTTTTGTGAATAGGACACTTGTGATTCATATATTCAATGTATTGATGCGTATTAGCTTTCTATTTTCAAGAAATTTTAATTAATTAACTCACGATATTAATAATTGTTTTAATTTGTAAAAAGTAGTTTTTCCTTAGTTAATTACATATTGTATGCCTCTGTGTATGGTAAGGATGGATAGGGTAAACACAGCACAAAATCTTAACCCTTAAAATACTCTAGAATGTTAAATTATTTAGTATTTTAAGCAATGTTACTTTCATGTGGTTCTATTCTCATGAATGTATGTTAAGTCCTGAATGACATTCTGGAGCAATTGGAGGAGAAATGTGAAATAACCATGAGTCCCATGTAACAGTTCTTCATAATTGCTCAGCTCTGTTTTAACGTACTAAAATGTTTGGTAATATGTTCAGATACTGTATTTTAATTTTATATTAGTTTTGCTCCATATCTCCTCCATCGCTCTGTGCTGCGATGTTATCTGTTAATGGATTTTGTGGAAAAACTTGCAACTTGTAAACATAACTTTCTGTTCTTGATATCTTTAATTTTAGCAACTAAAAACATGAAGCCAATGCTGAAGCACACTTAAGTTTCTCACTATATTGGCAAAAGCATATCCTTGCACATGTCTATCAATAAAATTTTGGTAATAGGTGAACTAGAAATAGAAATTAAAGTTTTATTGTAGATTAAATGTTTTATTGCCAAATATATGTGAAGGTTTTCAATTCCTTTATTCTCAGAATGCTGAATCACATCAGTTTGCCTGATTTGGCTTAGTTTGTCACAAATTGGAGTTAATCTGTGTGTTGGGGAGTGCAAGGTTAAGCATCTCTAAGTTAGAACTTAGAGATGCCTCAAGAAACATTACTGAGTTGAAAAAATGAGTCAGAAATTAATTGATGTTGCTCTGAAAGTGTAGCATGTGTACTAGTTTCTTGTTTTCTTTCCAGAAAAATGGCATTGAGATTTGGGCAAGACCTATCACTCCGGTTTACCAGAGTTACTTCTCTTATGCAATTGCATTTGTGAATAGGAGAACTGATGGCACTCCTTCGGACATTGCTGTGACTATCTTAGAGTTGGGACTTGCTTTCAGAGGAGGATATTTTGTTGAGGTCAGAATAGCTATAAGTTTTGGACTCTTAATTTTGAATATTGAATGCTTCTTGAATTATGCTATTAATTTACTTTTAAGCTTAGTTGTAATAAATTAAATGATGGTCAATTCTTCTAAGATTTGCAAAAAGTTGGTGCAAATTTATGTAGAGGTATAGAAAGAATAATTTAGAAAATACAATGAATCTGCACCATGTAAATACAATTTATAAATTATGAATTTATAATTGTCTAATTTAATATGAATTTTAATGAAAAATATTAAGCGATGAAGTGACAAAATAAAGAAACAAAAATTAGTAAACATTGTCTTCTACTGTATTATAGTTTCCAATAGATCAGAAAAGAATATCTCAACAAATTTAGCAAGACAAATTCATTTATAATCACTTAATCTTGTAAATAAAGTAGAAAGTATGTGAGTTTTTGCGTAAACAGGAGAAGCAGATTTCATCCAAATTTCAGACTTAGAAGAGTGTTAAATGTCTCCTCCAAACAGATAATATGCTTCTTTTTACTCACCTAATTGTCCCTGGTTCAAATGCAAACATGTAAAAGCGTTACCTTAAGAAATGCATTTCACCTTCATTGCTTGCAGAGTTTATTTCATTTGCAAAATTAAATTAGAAAGAATAGCCTTACCGGTGTGACCTTAAATTTTAAACCGTTGCCACCGGGTCCCACGACCTAATCGCGACAGGTAATTCTTAAATAAATAATCGAGACAAAAGTCAAAAGATAGGAAATTATATGGAAATTCTAATATCTAAAATTTTGATTGTGGAACATTGCTTTCAATTTAAAATTACTTTTATTTTGATAAAATATGCAACGGTTTCTAAAATCTTGTGGTAAACAATCTGTCCCCCTGATGACCAAGCCAATTGTTGATGACAAATGAAGGAGGTCAATTAAGGTCTCTTCAAGATCAAGGAGGCATAAGTCATTCATGAGTGAGGGAGAGGAAAAGGAAATTTTAGGGAAACTGTATGAGATTTTTATAAAAAAATAGTCATTAAAAGAAAATTTCATAGTGTTCAATGCTATGGTGACTAGGTGGATCTATAATTGTATTACCACTGCTCTGTTTGAATCCTTAATTTCATACATACACTAAAAAGTGAACATTTGCATGTGAATTTGCCAGATCCAGTTATTGTTATTTTTGTTATTCTTCTCTTCCAAAGATGGCAACATAGTTGCTAAAATACATATTGAGAACAATACTGGCAAAGCAAGACCAATGAGAACATTAACCCGTGCTGATTAGAATTCTTCAACAGTTAGTTTGTTTATGAGGCTAATTGAAGCTTTGCTCAAAGTCTAATGTGAATGTGATCTGACAAATGATGGTACAAAAAATGTGCTTTTTGCTATCCAAACAGTGATTCCCCATCTGAATCGTTACATTAACTATAACTATATGTTTTCTTGAGAATCCAGCAATTTGCAATTCGTATTGTCTTCTTAAATTTTTATTTCCCCATTGAGAACCAACAGCCATTTCAGCTCGTATTTCATAAAAATGGATGTTAGGAAATTATTCTTCTTCCTCTGGCGCTACAGTCCTCCGTGGACTATGGCCTCCTTCACGACTCTTCTCCAGGCGTTTCTATCAGTAGCGACGGTCTTCCAGTTCCTGACTCCCATTTTCCTCAGATCTTCTATCACTCCATCTTTCCATCTTTTACGAGGCCTGCCTCTTGGTTTTCCCTCTGTGGGTCTCCAGTCATCGATTTTCTTAACAGATCTTGATGTTAGGAAATTTTTACTGTGATATTATTATTATACTAGCGTATAATGTTCAAAAAGTTCATGGAAGATGCTTATTGTCATTTGTGTTGATTTTCTAGAATTTCTATAAGCAGATAATTGAACTGGTAGGCGGTAAAATCTCTGTTTTAATTTAGCTTGAATGTATCCCAGATGCAATAAAACCTGATTCTGGGAACTTTTTGAACAGCCCTTCTATTAAATTACTGTGAAACATGTTATTTGTTACATAAATGTTTACCTACCAATCAAATTGATTTCATTTGGAATAAGGTAGCTTATAAATAAAATCGATATGATCAGGCGTTACTTGGTGGAAAGCCATACTAAATGAAATTAAAATCCTTCGTAATTTTCCACAGGTTTTATTCTGCGACCGGTTTCGTAATTTTCGTAAAAATTTTCCCTGATGCTCTGTCCCTACCCTCCCTCCCCCTTAAACTCCTTTACTATATATACTGTGGAGAAAATTGTTATTTTGCCTGAAGATGTAAGACCTTCTTACGAAACCAGTCGCAGAATAAAACCTGTGGAAAATTACGAAGGATTTTAATTTAATTTAAGGTAGCTTATTATTTGCAATGATTCTTCATGTTGGGGATGAGCAAGGCCATCAGTATCTATATGAGAAGCTAACCATTTGTTTCAATCTTAGGACCTTTATGAAGATGTGTCATATGGAGTTCTAACCCCTGATACAAAGATCAAGGTGAAAGTGAATCCTTCAGGTATGTTTATTAATTGCCAATCTTTGATAAGTGAAATAATCTTTTGATTAATTGTTTAATCTTATCTTTGATGTGTTATCTTTTCCCCATAGGTGTTGTGATGCTGCGTGCAGATGTTCAGATATCATACAAAGAGCGACAATTTCCCCCGCCACAGTCAGTTTATAGACCTTATGACATATTCCAAGTGACCAGGCCGATCTTCAAGAAGAAATAATTTAAAAGAATAAACTTAGTGGGGAGAGTGTTTTTCCAATCGGTGTGCAATGACTACATAATGCCATTTGAAAAAAATACAGACATGTGCACCAAAGTGGTATGAGACTATGGTTTTATGGAGACGAATTTTTGTCGTTTCCAGTTTTTATAGTTTTATTGCAAAGATGACATCTTATGCCGTCTCATGATGACTTTGAATTTCACAGGAATGGCATAGTTACCAAACAAGTCTTTGCAACTGCTAGCAATGCCCTTTAACTGTGATATATTAGAAGTGAAAAATATTTTCACTATAAGCAATTTCCAGAAGGAATGAAAAATTTTCAGAAATCTAATGAAATATGTGTTGGTTTTAACTGATTACATAAATCAGCAGAGAGACCTCATCTTTTATCACGTTTGTTATGTTCCTTGTATCAAAAATCTTTGAAACCGAGATGTATATTGTGAAACATTCCTTTGGCATGTACATCTTATGATATGCCAGTCAGCTATGACTAAATGAATATTAAAATTCTTATATACTTGTGCCATTTGGCATCTCAGGTATAACCACAAGTTATTTGTTTGGTTTAAGTTTGATAAAGGCTTTACATGGAAAAAGAATTATATATTAGCTAATAAATGTTTACAAAGCACCACATTGACTAGTAAAATACTTCATTCCCTGTACAATCAAAATTTTTCCAAGCAGTATTGGTTTTTTAAGGGTTATATATTCATCATATTCATATTATATAAAAGTTCAAAATATAACTATTTAATCAAGGAAAGGGAAAAGAGTGGTATTCCACAAAAAGTCGTGTGGTTTGGAGTAACTTTTTATGCCTGATACACTCTGAAATTAAAGTGGCTGTGATGGGCTATTTTTGTTAGTTTGAAGGTAATATTAAATTATTGATGCAGAAATTAATTCCTTAATATTAGAATAAATGAGCAGACTAAAGTCGACTACAAATGAAGGCTTCAAAGGTGTTTCTAGATGAAGAGTTGGATCATTGTATAATTTTAATATTCAGTAATATATTGGTTGACGACAGCCTTAGTTAATGACATACTTGGTCAACGACAGATGACTGTGATAAGAAAATGTCTTAGGTAGTTGTTGCATTGTAATGGCATATAATATGGCGCCATGCCTTGATTGACCATTGAAAACTACTTTTATCACTTAATTTTATTATTGATAGTTTTTGTTGCAATTATAATTGAATAAAGTATATTTATAATTTTTTATAACATTTAAATGAGTTTTATCTTCACAATTGATATGATGTATGGTTAGTTAGTCATCGAACCTTGTATTACAATGGTAATCCTGGAATAGATGACTGTGATTAACCAAGGTACACTGGCGGAAACAATTATTGCACAGGTCCTTGCCGTCTGAATGTGGCAAATGCCCATACTAACTGAAATAGCTCTTCCTCCGACAACTTGAAAACACTGAGAGAGCCAGTTCAAACCAGGAATATTCAATCAATAAAAATATATTTTATGCATCGCAAAAATACACACATTTAAGGCCCACTTTTGCGATATTTCTGTAAATTACTGTGATTTTCTCACCCTGCAGCAAGTCAAAGTTCCAAAGCAGTAGTAAATATTAATTAATAATAATTTTTAGTGCAGTGACACCTTTAAAAATATCTATCTCTATGGAAACTAAACAATTAAATGTTATCCTAAAGGACATGGCCATCTCACCCTATTCAAAAATACCAGAGGCCTTGGTTGTCAAATTTGTGCATGCAATTCATGGAGTTCTACACTAGAGATCAGCATTGGTTAAGTGTCTCGACCCATGCCCTCTGAGTGGCTGCAGACCACAGCGTACATGATAACATAGTCTCAGGGTATAGTGGACGGTAAATTGTAGATGGGTCGGTTTTGAGTCAGAGGGACTCTTTCACTCAAAGAGTACTCGGTTGATACAGAGTGTCAGAATGTGTCAGTCGGTGAGATGCAAGATGAGGCATGAGATGATCCCAGAATATAATCTCACATTCAAAGGGCAATAAAAAATCAAATTTTGGAGGAAAGCCCTATATTTTGAAAAGTGCCAACCATATGATTAATTTTAAATTGTTTTGTAAATTATATCAGTCAAATGGCATCCATTATTTTGCACTGCCAAACCATACTCCTAAAATTTCCATCATTTAGTGATGGGAATTTCTCACTTTATTCAGTGCTTAGAGAGTTCAAAGACTGTAATGATAAACCCTTTCCTTAAGATATCTCCATAAGAAAAGATTGCGCCGAGACAAATCAGGTGAGAAAGAAGGCCACCCAACATTACCTGTTAATGCCAAGGTTTAATTCGAAAATATCTCTCTTAAAATCTCAAGTGAATTGTGAGCCACATGGATAATAGCCAAGTCTTGTTGAAACCTTAAGTCCTCTGGATTATCAAATTCCTTTAATCTTAGAAGAGAAAGTCTCCCAGCATTTTTAGTACTGATTCGACGTCACAGTATCACAGTGTTCCTTGAAAAGGTCTTGTTACACTTAAATGAGATTCAGCACACAAGAAAGTCTGTGCTGTATCTATGTGCAGAGGTTATTAGTGAAGATCATTGAGGTTGTTATCTACTCAGTATTGGGAATTCAGTTTGTTCACAGCAATTGAGAGATGAAAATGCAATTCATTTCTGCCTACTGTGTAGCCATTACATCATCCTTGCTTTTAAAGAATGCTTCCATTACCATGTTGGTCAATATATGTTACTCCTGCCTGCTGCTCTGCATTACTCCAATCCTTCCAAGACTGTGCTTGAGAAACGTGGATTTCTATTCTGCCACATCCTGTGTTTATACTGATTAAAAAGTTTTAATTATGCAAGCAATTGGTTATTTGCACAATACCAAAAATGAATAACTATAAATATATATATATAATGTATTTAGTGGCATAGTACAAATCATCCATTGCTTGTGTTATTAAAGTTTAGAATAGATTACTACCATTATCATTAGATATTGCTTTAGTATATTAATTTGAATAAAAAATATTTGGAATTTCTCTCATTAATTGATAAGTTATCAAAAGTATAAATTTACTGACATTCCAAAGTCTTCAAAAAATATCTGTAATTCCCTTTAAAGCTGTCTATATAAATGTGTACTCAAAGTACTTAAATCAAAAAAGTACACCTCTGCAGTTGTTTGGTTAAAAATTATTTTTATTAGAGAATGTACTATTTCAAAGTCATTGTCGGATTAAGTGTCACTAGAAAGACACAAGATAAGGAAGAGAAGCTAAATAATGTGATTCTGGTTCATGAATCATAATTTTCATATATTGTTAGAAAACCATCTTGAAAATGATAGAATCATTATTAGTCAAAGAGTCAGTAAGGAGTGATAGTTGGAGGGAAAGTGGTAAAGTCGGTAAGATATGCATACGATAAAGCTATTGTGTGCGATTCCGAAAGGGGTTTACAAATACTAGTAAATGCACTAAACGATAAGGCAAGGGAATATGGAATGAAAATTAACGTAAGTAAAACTAAGGTAATGAGATTCACTAAGGGAAAGAAGGCTAAATTAACGATCAGGGTCGATGGGGAAAAACTAGAGCAGGTGGACAAATTCTCGTACTTGGGTAGTGTTCTATCTTGGGATGGGAGGTGTGGAGATGAGGTTCGAAAAAGAGTAGCATTGGCCAAGGAAGCTTTTATGAAGCGAAGGGAATTAATGACAAAGGGTCTCGATAAAGGAATCAGGAAAAGATTGGTAAAATCCTTGATATGGAGTGTTTTGCTATATGGGTGTGAAACGTGGACCTTACGAAAAGAGGACATCAAAAGATTGGAGGCATTTGAGATGTGGGTGTGGCGTAGAATGGAAAAGGTGAGCTGGGTGGATAGAAAAACATACATAGAGGTGCTAGAAATAGGGTTTTAATTGAAGTAATAAAGCGCCGACAAAAGAAATGGGTGGGTCAGATATTGAGAGGAGAGGGATTGCTGAAGAATGTAATAGAGGGTAGAATGCAAGGGAAAAGACAGAGGGGAAGGCAAAGGCAAAAAATGATAGATGACATAAAGGGTGGGGTAAGTTACCAGGTTGCGAAGGAAAGGGCTATGAATGGGGAATATTAGGGCACATGGACCTACCGAAAGGTTATGTTATGTTAGTCAAAGAAGAAATGATTCATAAAGCTGAATAGATAATTATGAATTTACAGACAATTTTGGATTCTTACCAAATTATCTGAAAGAGAAAATAAATATAAATGAATAAAATTTTCCAACTCGTATTTGCTAAGTTTTCATTCACTACATTAAGACATTGGTAATGCAAATCAAAAAATGTTTCAGAACCAATGTATTATGGCAAAACCTAAATGGTATGTGCCTAAAGGAATTAATAAGATTGAATAAAGTAAACATTTCTAGGACAGTTGATATCTTGCATGTCATATCTTATCTGCTTTGGTTTATACTTGAATTCAAAAAGAGGTTAGAATCATATATCTGAGAATTTGATTTTTTAAATAAATAAATGGCTTGTATAGGAAAATTGAAATTATAAGGTCGCAGTGGGATGCAGCCAGAGTGTCATAGACACTTGATATACTATAAAATAAATAACAGTAATTAAGATTGTGATAAAATGCTGCTAATGTCTCCATGAAAGTCAAGGTAAAATTTTAGGTTTTGGGATAATTCCCTTCCAAATTTATCCTTCTGTTTGGTTGATAAAGGAATGGGAATATATAGCCATAGTATCGTAGGTGAGCTGGTTGCTATCAGGTTGAAGCCATAAAACAGCATGTTTGTGCATGCTTTGAATTTCTGTGGACTAAAGTTGGTATGAGATAGTGGATAGAAATACTTAAAGCAGCCAAACCTAAGCTTGTGTGACATTTCAAGTAGCTTCTTCACATGGAGTGGTTTTTTGATAAGCAAATAAGTGAGAATCTCAGTTGCTTTAAAGTCCTGTTGATTACATATTATTGGCTTTGAGATGACTTGGAAATACCGATTCTTTGATTGTCTTTGAATGTCAATTGATATCTTATCTGCAGCTTTTAATCTAATCTCTTCTTCCTCCATCCTCATTGGTGTTGGTTAAAAAGGTGACATTTCAACCTTTGAAAACAAATAAAAGCAGGAGTTTTATTGTGTTATCAATTCTGCAAGGGTTTCCGACAGTGTGCAAGTTCCCTCCTTCTGCTAGTTGGTGAATAGAAGTTGCCAACTTTATTCAAAATGTCACTGAAAATCTGTGCTTTACTTCTAATTACATTATCAATAAGGACTGATGCTCTGGAAAATGGATTGGCTAGGACTCCTCCAATGGGTTGGATGTCATGGCAGAGATTTAGATGTGTTACCGATTGTGTCAACTACCCAGATGATTGTATAAGGTAGGTAACTAATAGCTAACACTTAAAAGTTTTATTCATGAAGAAAATTTTCTAAATCATTTTAAATAGGATGAAACTTAAGAATAGAATGTCTCTGTAAGGAGTCAGGGTTTTAAATAATAGGGATGGCACAATTTAAAGAAAATATCTGTATAGAAGTTATTTAATCAAAATTTTATTTTCTATGACTTCTAAAGTTTTCCTCAATTCTTTGTGTTCTCTATTATGAAATTTTCATTTCCAGTTCTTGAGTCTCATTATCAGAAATTAAACAGAGTAACTATGCTCTATTTCCTTGGTGTGCCTTTTAAAATGTTCAAGAAATTCATATATATCAAGCTATATATCTTGTAGTTGGTTTCTAAGAAATTATCTCAATTTTAAAAATAAAATTTCTCCTATTATTTGAAAACTGTGGTTAAGAAAAATGTCTTTACATAAGAGTTAAGAAAAGTCTGTCTTTACATTTGAAAGGAATGAACCTCATGTGAGTTTTCAAATTAATAGTATACTTGGAAGATCAAATAAGGGAGTTAAAAGTTTAAATCTGCATCATTTATAAGAATAAGGATATTTATAAGGATAGGAGGTGCTTCTGAAGTCCGCAAAGTTTATGGTTGTACCTAGCTTGGGTATTCAAGGAAGTAGCAGGAAGCTCCCTTTCTTAAAGTAATATTTGAGAAGTCTATGAGTGAAGACAAGATCCCAAAAGAATGGAAAATTGCGAATGTCTCCAATTATTTACAACTGGCTTAAAGTAGGATCTAGCAAATTATAGGCCTATCTCTTTAATGTCATTGAGTGGCAAAGTAGTGGAACAATAGTCAGCTCCTTAATGGGCTTTCTCAACACGTCCTAATTTATAATGAGAAATCAACTCGGTTTTCGTAAAACATGATCCTGCAAGTCTCAGCTGGCGTTGTTAGTTCAAAATATCTTGAAATCTGCCAAATATAAAAGGCAAGTTCATGCAATATTTTTAGATTTTCAGAAAGCATTTGATAATGTCCCACATAATAATTTACTATACAAATTAAAAGTTGCAGGTATGAATGAAGAAGTAGTAAACTGGATTAAGGACTTTCTCTCTGACAGAGAACAATGAGCAGAACTGGATGGTATTAGTTCCAACCTGGTTAAAGTTACCTCAGGTGTACCACAAGGAAGTGTAATTGGATTGTTACTATTTTTAGTGTACATCAATAATCTTAGCAAAAACATTCATACTAAAGGTAGGATATTCATGGACGAGATGGTAACTTATACGGAATTAGTTCAGATGATAGATTAATCCTGGTGAACGATTTAGATAAAATTATGAAATGATGCAATGACTGGCTTTATCAATAGTGGAATCTGTGAAACATCTTGGAGTAATGCTCCCAAATAACTAAACATGGGGCACTCAAATTCCTAATATATGTGGACAAGCTCTTAAGAAACATGGAATCTTTAAGAGATTAGTCAGTATGAGTGAAGAAAAAATCTGTGAGCGATGTTATGTTGAGTTGGTCAGGCCTCGCCTGGAATATGCATGTAGTGTATGGGATCCTACAGAAAGGTGTTGTAATAGAGAATTAGAAAAAGTATAGTGAAATAAGATATTTTTTGTAAAAATTGTTTCAAAAAATCAGTGTGTGTTACTCAAATGCTTCAAAATGCAGGATGAGAATATCTAGAAGATAGAAGATTTAGACAAAGGATAAATTTACTAAATAAGTTCAGAAAAGGTACTTTTGTAGAAGATGTAGCTGATATTATGTGCCCTCCCTGTAACATAGGCCATTCTGATTCTAAGAGGAAAATCAGAGAAAAAACGCTAGAAGGAATCTATTAAAGAATTCATTTTTTCTGCAAAGGACAAACAAAAGTAATCAATTAGGAATGTAGAGTCATGGTACATGTATCCTCTTCCATGTGGCAAAAGGCAGATTGCAGGGTACATATGTAGATGTAGATGGAATGCAGCTGGCATGCATGACCCAACAATATGGAACCTCATTTAATGCTTAGGGATAGGAAGAGCTTGTATTTAATGTGAAGCAACTAAATATTTTACTCACACCTTGGCAGGAAGTAAGTTTTCTTGCTTCTAGATAAAGCATACGAGGTTAAGGTGAAAATTTCTTCAAGTTTGGGAACAAATGGAAGTCTGAGGGTGCTAAATCAGGAGAATGGCTGGGCAAATAATACCCCAAATCCCATAGTTTTCACATCGCCAATGCATCTTTATGAGCAGGTGTGTTGTCCTGATGAAAGATGATTTTTTTCTTCTTCAAGATGGGCCTCTTCTCGTAAATTTTGGCATCCAGCTGGTCAAGAAGGTTGGAGTAATATACTCCTGTAATTGTTCTGCCTTTTTCAAGGTAATCAATTAACAGGATCCCTTTCGCATCCCAAAACACACTGGTCATGATTGCATCTGCATTCCGGCAGATGCGATCATGGCCAGTCGGGTCGGTCGGTGCCCTCTTTAATCGGTCCAAACATTGCTGCGAAAATCGCTTGCGCATTTGCTTTTGATCTGCATTCAGCAAATGTGGCACCCGCCTTGCGCAGAGCTTTTGCATCCCCAATTCTTTGTGCAAGATGTTTTGCACCCTTTCTTCCGATATCCCCACGGCCTCAGCTACCCGACTCACCTTCACTCGCCTATCATCCAACACGATATCGTGCACCTTTTCGATGGTTTCTGGTGTGGTTGCGATTTTTGGCCATCCTTCACGTGGGTTATCTTCAAGGGATGTGCGACCACGTTTAAATTCAGCTGCCCACTTTTTAGCGGTTGACATTGAAGGAGCAGAGTCCCCGTACACTTTTGTCAACTTTGGATGAATTTCCTTAGGGGTTAATCCATCCAAAATGAAGAATTTTATGACCGCACAATATTCAAGTTTATCCATTTTAACGAAAAACATGAAAGGTGTCTACTGCAACAATACGTGTAAACAAACTACTTGAGAGAACAAGTTGAAACTTGTCTTACAAACTAATGACACGTGTGCCCAGGCAGGGATCAGAAATTTTGAGTGATTGGAACATTTCTCGGCCTGACACATCTGTGTCAGGCCGAGAAATTTTCACCTTACCCTCGTACAGTTGCAGCTGTATGAAGAAACATCAAAATCAACAACATTGTGGACAAAAAACTGAGAATATAATATTTTTATCTTATCACTTAGTTTCTGCTTTTCAGATCCTCTGGACAAATGGTAGTCATAAATAAAAAAAAGACTATCATATTCATCAGGTATTGTTTTGAAAAATTACTGTCAAAAAGAATAATGATTAATTTGAAAAATGGTTGATTTTAACTACTTTAGTGATAAACTTTTCCGAACAATGGCTGACCACATGGTTTCTGAAGGCTATGCCGATGTTGGTTATGAATACTTAATCATAGATGATTGCTGGCTGGAGAGAAATAGGGATGCAAATGGCAAGCTCCAACCTGATGGTTCAAGATTTCCACATGGAATATTGGACCTCTCCAATTATGTAATATAAATTACTTACAATTTGGTTTCCTAATCATATTTCACCTACAGAAAGTGCAGAAAGTGATACTTGCTCATAATCATTTTCAGATTCATTCCAAGGGACTGAAATTCGGTCTCTATGAAGATTATGGCAATTATACTTGTGCTGGATATCCTGGAGTGCTTGGTCATTTAGAAGAAGATGCAAAGACTTTTGCTGAATGGGAAGTAGATTATGTGAAGCTTGATGGGTGCTATGCTGAGTTGAAGGACATGGACATAGGTAATTGTTTTCTGGAATAAAACTGATAAAATCTAAATACAGAATCCATTAATTTTACTTCTAAAAACTGCTTCATTCCTATGCAGAAGTAGAGCACTAGCTAAAAGGCAGTGCCAGGCAAAATAATTAAAAGTGTGTAGTGGTTCAAGTCATACCTTTGTCTGAAAAATGTTGGTGTTTTTATGCAAAAATGGCATATTAAGTCAAATTTGTCTTGAAGTAAATTTAAGTTGATCATGTACTGGTATTTGGATTTCCTTAATGCGTCCAATGATAAAAGTTTGATGTGACTTTGATCCTATTCAACTTCCTTGAGTAGAGAATATCCCCAACCAAATTCATCATTTACAAAGTTAAGTATGTGGTTATTGTTATTACACATAGGATATCCTGCATTTGGGAGATACCTGAATCAAACGGGTCGCCCGATGATTTATTCTTGCAGTTGGCCTGTTTATCAAAACTTTTCGGGAATTCGGGTAAGTTTAATCATCTCCAAAAAACTTACAAACCTCTGCCATAAAGCTTGGATATTGTTTCTTGTAATATAACTTTTGGATTCTCCCTCAAAATGTATTTCTTGTTCTTGACATCTCAATTACAATAAACCAATTTCATGTTTGAACACTTGTGAAAGAAGCAATTGGATCAGAAAAGCCTTCAATACTGTATCACAACATAGCTGCTCTTTTAGACTGTTGGGCATTTCATTACACTCTCCCAGCTGGGTAAATACAATTTCAATTTTTTACCACATAACAGTCATTCCCCCTTTGTGTGTGTCAAGTCCCATTTCTTGGGCAATACATATTCATAATGAGTGTATCTGATGATACATTTATTTGTATTTACGTCTAGTAATAATGTTATATTTAGCTAAAGACCAAGCAACAATATGGTAGGAATTTTCAAAATATAATACATATATTAAATAAATTTACGCTAAACAAATTCATGAAATTTATTCACATAAATTGTAAATAATCATAAAAAATAGTCATTGCAGAGAGTAAACTAAAATAGCCACATAGTAACAGTACAGACAACTCTTAATGAATGTGCCTAGTATTAAGGCTTAAGTAATTATCATATTATCATTACTTTATAAGTTTAAGGAATTGCTACTTAAGAAGCATTAACTGTAGAAATTTTGAGTAAAAATATTCTAATGGAGATATTTTGAAGTCTATTATTCTTCATATTTTGTGATAATTTATTAAAGTTTTTCTGATGTAGTTTTACTATTTTAGATCTTTTGATGGCACAGAGTACTTCATGTGATATGGAGGATAATTTTTCAGGTTTATGAATACATATTAGTGTTTGATTTATGCCTTTAAATGACTGGAAATACTATAGAGAATGATAAATCTATTTACTTGATACTTGCCTTATCTCATGACCAAAGGCAGCTATCAGCTCTATTATGTCGATTGCTAATACTTCTCTGTCTTTTTCTGAATTTGAAAAGTATCATTTAAATGGTAAGAGGATGCCCAACATGAGATCACAAAGATTAAGAAAAGGTGTAAATACTTATACTTTTACTTACACCATACGTTGCATGGTGAAGCTGTGTGGCTGAATGCCAAGGAATAACAAGTGTGAAAAGCAGCAACTGGGACTTGAATCCAGGTCTCCCACTTTAGTACTTACACCTTTCCTTAATCCTTTTGATTTCCTTTGGGGGTTAACCTCGTAAGACCTGCTTTTTGAGTTAGCTGCCTCTGTGAGAACCTCTGGCAGCAGTTTGTGCCTTTAAATGTGGAGGCTGCTCGCCTTGCTCACAAAGCATTCCCTTAACAGTGTGGAAGAGATGCTGCATGGTAGTTCAGTGGTTAGAATAGCTGCCCAGAAAGTGGGAGACATGGGTTCTAGTCCCTGTCAAGTCACTGTTTCTCACACTTCTAATTTTCTGAAAACTTTATTCATCTGAATTCAGTTTCCATTATGAATAATCAGAACAACAATGTCTCTAATTGAAACAAATGCAAATTCTTGCTATGAATGCTTAAATAAGGGTCCTGTGAGGGAAAGTTATCAAAGTAGTGCATCTTTATGGCGAATAGCTTCTTTTAACTGCTAATTGGGAGTTGGTGCAAAAATGTTACCAAATAGTTTGTAGAATTACTGTGAATATAGCAGTTTGCCCCTAGCCAACATCCATTGCCATGTGTACATTAAAGAAAACAAAGCCTGCAAGAGGCAAAAACAAACTTTATGTACATTTCAGATAAGAGCTATTCCAAATATTCTAGAGTTGAGTCTGACAATATTAAGTGTATAACACCACTACAGTCTTCTTTTCAATTATGCAAACCAAATTACATGCAAAATTTGGTTGAATTTGTCAAGTAAATGGTTTAGAAGTAAATGGCTATAAATGTTGTGGACAAACAGATAGGGAAACAATGGAAACTATTTTTATAACTAATTATCTCCCTTACCAAAATTGGTCGAACTTGATTCAAATGTATATTTATTATAATTTATTTATCTGATCCATCTAAGACAAAATATGTGTAGTCTATATAACTATTTTTATAACTAATTATCTCCCCTACCAAAATTGGTCGAACTTGATTCAAATGTATATTTATTATAATTTATTTATCTGATCCATCTAAGACAAAATATGTGTAGTCTATATAACTATTTTTAT
>KZ308324.1:52421-71787 GCA_000376725.2 Ladona fulva | reverse complement strand
AAGTCTACATATGCAAGTATTAAGTTTATGGTTTGATAAAAACATGTCAGAACTACATATGAAACAACCATTTAACATTATCAACTAAGTGAGCCATTTTCACAGAAAACCCAACCCAAACAATGATCAACATGGCTAGAAGACAAATGAAAATGACTAACCACGAAACCCAAACTCTACAGAACCAAAGAAATTTGTAGTCTAGCCTATATTAACATTTATCCCAACACAATTTCACTTAGTAACATAACAAGATAAGATATCATACCAATATATCACATACCCATAATATTACAACTAATTTAAATACCCCAAGAGATGTGTAGCATTAAGAGTAATGAGTAACAAATTGAATTCATACTAAGATAAAAGTGGTAAAATTAATAAAAAAATCTCCAATTTACTATAAAATAACCTTAAGGAGAAAATTTTTGAACAGCTATAATGCTACCTCTTACTGCTCTATTTTGTACTTCGGATATTAATAACAGTAAGTGCTGAAATGATGCTGTAAAACCTGCAACCAAATTAGTGTTAAACTTATTTGATTTCAAGTATGTGCCATGTACTAAAGGGAAAGTGTGGTTCTTTCAAGGAAGGTAAGGATTCAAGCACCACCTAATGTCACCTCATGTTTGAACCTGGCTGGATGCTGGATTAACACTCCATTTTCTGTCTGCATAAACTCACATTCCTACAATTGCTACTGAGCTGATTCTCATAGAACTCATGTATTAGAGCAAAGATAAAAAACATTAATTATCAAATCTAACAAAAAGGAAAAAGTGAAATATACACCATTGTAGAACATAAAAATGCCATTCTGACATAATATAAAATAAGTATAAAAGAATGAGTACAGTAGACAAAATCAGAGAGTGAATATGACTAACTTTACCATTCACTCATTCCCAAAAAGAAAACTAACATATACTCAATTCAAATCATATCAATTTTAGTTAAATTTATCATCATTTGTTAACAAAAATAATATAACTAACTAAAACCAACTCCATCACAGATGAAAAATTTTTCGCGTAAGATTTCAGAACACCCTAACCACACACAGTAGTTAATTATCAATATATTAACAACCATTACATTATTACAACAGCTCAACCTATTAAATAAACACCCTCAGCTAAATAAAAACAAACCTACTCTTATTAATCTTATCAGTTAATTTTTAATGTACAATCTAAGTGCCCCCTTACATTTTCAAAAGCTCAACCTATTATATAAACTCCCTAAGCTTAACCCTTTGGCTGCGGGAAACGTACTTTATGTTTTCCTAAGAGGACTGCGGGAAAAACGTATTTCTACGTTTGACCTGCTCTCTCACCCCAGTTCTTGTCCTCTCCCAATTTTATGGCCCTGCATCTGAATGAGACACCCAAAGGCTCACTCTTCTGTATTGTGCTAGATTGGGAAAATCCGAGGGATTTCGCATCTCGGGGGAAACACAAATCTTCGATTTCTGAATAGCGGATTAACAAAATTAGTTATATTTGATAAAAATCAAGGTATCTGCGAAGTGTTTGGTATCAAAATGATCAGCAAAGTGCAAGGAAAGTAAATTCGGACTGCTTATACAAAACAAATTTCTTATTAAATATATTATATATACCAACCATATTTTCTAAACAATAACCACTGGCCGCACCCTTAGGGAAAAGGTCGACCCAGATTATAAGGGAAAACTACCTGCTAGGACTTGCCTGCGCCTCCAGTACTCCTGTTACTTTTCTCCCGCACACAGATGTAGAAAAATTTGAGGGTCCCGCAGCTAAAGGGTTAATAAGATATTATTCACCAGAGAGTTTGATGGTTACTGGGTATTCTTCTTCTTCATGTGCCATCTCCTCTCAGAAGGTTGACTGTCATCTTAGCAACATGATGTCTTGATGTTGCTGATCTAACCAGCTTTATGGTAGTACAATTGTACAATGTTTTTGAATTGTCTGGTCAGGATGTATGTCTTCTGCCTTTCGATCTCTTGCCACAAATCTTCCCTTGCAATTAATTTTTTGCAAAGTATTGTACTTTTCTCCCCTAATAATGTGACCTAAATACCATAATTTTTTAACTTAAATTATTTTCATAACTTCTTTATTTGCCATCCTAGATACCCAACTAATGCAAAGGATTCCTCTGTGTGCCCACATTTCAAATGCTTCTAGCCTATTTATTTTCTTTTTGTTTAAAGTCCATGTTTCCATCCCAAATAAAAGGATTTTAACAGTCTAACTTTTATATTTAAACTGAGATCTCTTAAGCAAAAAGCGTTTTTCATTTTGTTAAAAACCTAACCTAACCTAAACTCCTAGCTTGACCTATTCCTGCTTTGATCTCATCCACACAGTCATTATATTCATTTACAATAGTTCCTATGTATTTATATCTTTGAACTTGTTGAACTGTCTGTCCATTTATTGCAAGATTTTCTTGTTTAAATGTCTTAGAAATCACCATAAACTTAGTCTTGCTCACGTTAAGAGTCAAACTAAATTCTTCACTTTTCTCCACTAGTTTGTTAAGGAGTTGTTGTAGGTCCTCAAGATTTCCAGTTATCAGTGCAGTGTCATCAGCGAATCTAATGTTATTTAAGATTAACCCATTTACTTTAATACCAGTTCTTTCATCTTATAAGGCTGTTTTGATTACATCTTCTGAGTATACATTGAATAACAAGGGTGAAAGGATACAACCCTGTCTTTGAATGAAAAAGGACCACAACCATGTCTTGATGCCTCTTTGAATTTCAATTTCATTTGAGAGTTCACTTTCTACTTTCACAGTGGCTGTTTGGCTGTAGTAAAGATTGTTAATGATACAGATGTCTTTTTTATCCAGTTTTTTCTGTTCAAGCAATGTTATGAGATGATCATGTCAAAATTTGTCAAATGCATTTTTATAATTCAGAAAGCAGACATACACTGTTTGATTAACTTTTAAGTGCCTTTGTGCCAGTGCATTACAAGCAAATAAAGCTTCCCTTGTCCTTAATAAATTTCTAAAACCAAATTTTTTCACTTATATCTTCTAATTTCCTAAATATCCATTGATGTATTGTTTAAATTTTTTTTCTGTATGGCTTATTAGGCTAATTGTGTTAGGAATCAATTGTATATGCCAATCACTAGACATATACCGCGTGGATGGATAAGGATATAAATCACACGTCCGAACCGCTTCAATGAACCAAGCGAACTGAAGTTCCGTTTATTGTCCATTCTTCATATTTTGTGATAATTTATTAAAGTTTTTCTGATGTAGTTTTACTATTTTAGATCTTTTGATGGCACAGAGTACTTCATGTGATATGGAGGATAATTTTTCAGGTTTATGAATACATATTAGTGTTTGATTTATGCCTTTAAATGACTGGAAATACTATAGAGAATGATAAATCTATTTACTTGATACTTGCCTTATCTCATGACCAAAGGCAGCTATCAGCTCTATTATGTCGATTGCTAATACTTCTCTGTCTTTTTCTGAATTTGAAAAGTATCATTTAAATGGTAAGAGGATGCCCAACATGAGATCACAAAGATTAAGAAAAGGTGTAAATACTTATACTTTTACTTACACCATACGTTGCATGGTGAAGCTGTGTGGCTGAATGCCAAGGAATAACAAGTGTGAAAAGCAGCAACTGGGACTTGAATCCAGGTCTCCCACTTTAGTACTTACACCTTTCCTTAATCCTTTTGATTTCCTTTGGGGGTTAACCTCGTAAGACCTGCTTTTTGAGTTAGCTGCCTCTGTGAGAACCTCTGGCAGCAGTTTGTGCCTTTAAATGTGGAGGCTGCTCGCCTTGCTCACAAAGCATTCCCTTAACAGTGTGGAAGAGATGCTGCATGGTAGTTCAGTGGTTAGAATAGCTGCCCAGAAAGTGGGAGACATGGGTTCTAGTCCCTGTCAAGTCACTGTTTCTCACACTTCTAATTTTCTGAAAACTTTATTCATCTGAATTCAGTTTCCATTATGAATAATCAGAACAACAATGTCTCTAATTGAAACAAATGCAAATTCTTGCTATGAATGCTTAAATAAGGGTCCTGTGAGGGAAAGTTATCAAAGTAGTGCATCTTTATGGCGAATAGCTTCTTTTAACTGCTAATTGGGAGTTGGTGCAAAAATGTTACCAAATAGTTTGTAGAATTACTGTGAATATAGCAGTTTGCCCCTAGCCAACATCCATTGCCATGTGTACATTAAAGAAAACAAAGCCTGCAAGAGGCAAAAACAAACTTTATGTACATTTCAGATAAGAGCTATTCCAAATATTCTAGAGTTGAGTCTGACAATATTAAGTGTATAACACCACTACAGTCTTCTTTTCAATTATGCAAACCAAATTACATGCAAAATTTGGTTGAATTTGTCAAGTAAATGGTTTAGAAGTAAATGGCTATAAATGTTGTGGACAAACAGATAGGGAAACAATGGAAACTATTTTTATAACTAATTATCTCCCTTACCAAAATTGGTCGAACTTGATTAATCCATCCAAAATGAAGAATTTTATGACCGCACAATATTCAAGTTTATCCATTTTAACGAAAAACATGAAAGGTGTCTACTGCAACAATACGTGTAAACAAACTACTTGAGAGAACAAGTTGAAACTTGTCTTACAAACTAATGACACGTGTGCCCAGGCAGGGATCAGAAATTTTGAGTGATTGGAACATTTCTCGGCCTGACACATCTGTGTCAGGCCGAGAAATTTTCACCTTACCCTCGTACAGTTGCAGCTGTATGAAGAAACATCAAAATCAACAACATTGTGGACAAAAAACTGAGAATATAATATTTTTATCTTATCACTTAGTTTCTGCTTTTCAGATCCTCTGGACAAATGGTAGTCATAAATAAAAAAAAGACTATCATATTCATCAGGTATTGTTTTGAAAAATTACTGTCAAAAAGAATAATGATTAATTTGAAAAATGGTTGATTTTAACTACTTTAGTGATAAACTTTTCCGAACAATGGCTGACCACATGGTTTCTGAAGGCTATGCCGATGTTGGTTATGAATACTTAATCATAGATGATTGCTGGCTGGAGAGAAATAGGGATGCAAATGGCAAGCTCCAACCTGATGGTTCAAGATTTCCACATGGAATATTGGACCTCTCCAATTATGTAATATAAATTACTTACAATTTGGTTTCCTAATCATATTTCACCTACAGAAAGTGCAGAAAGTGATACTTGCTCATAATCATTTTCAGATTCATTCCAAGGGACTGAAATTCGGTCTCTATGAAGATTATGGCAATTATACTTGTGCTGGATATCCTGGAGTGCTTGGTCATTTAGAAGAAGATGCAAAGACTTTTGCTGAATGGGAAGTAGATTATGTGAAGCTTGATGGGTGCTATGCTGAGTTGAAGGACATGGACATAGGTAATTGTTTTCTGGAATAAAACTGATAAAATCTAAATACAGAATCCATTAATTTTACTTCTAAAAACTGCTTCATTCCTATGCAGAAGTAGAGCACTAGCTAAAAGGCAGTGCCAGGCAAAATAATTAAAAGTGTGTAGTGGTTCAAGTCATACCTTTGTCTGAAAAATGTTGGTGTTTTTATGCAAAAATGGCATATTAAGTCAAATTTGTCTTGAAGTAAATTTAAGTTGATCATGTACTGGTATTTGGATTTCCTTAATGCGTCCAATGATAAAAGTTTGATGTGACTTTGATCCTATTCAACTTCCTTGAGTAGAGAATATCCCCAACCAAATTCATCATTTACAAAGTTAAGTATGTGGTTATTGTTATTACACATAGGATATCCTGCATTTGGGAGATACCTGAATCAAACGGGTCGCCCGATGATTTATTCTTGCAGTTGGCCTGTTTATCAAAACTTTTCGGGAATTCGGGTAAGTTTAATCATCTCCAAAAAACTTACAAACCTCTGCCATAAAGCTTGGATATTGTTTCTTGTAATATAACTTTTGGATTCTCCCTCAAAATGTATTTCTTGTTCTTGACATCTCAATTACAATAAACCAATTTCATGTTTGAACACTTGTGAAAGAAGCAATTGGATCAGAAAAGCCTTCAATACTGTATCACAACATAGCTGCTCTTTTAGACTGTTGGGCATTTCATTACACTCTCCCAGCTGGGTAAATACAATTTCAATTTTTTACCACATAACAGTCATTCCCCCTTTGTGTGTGTCAAGTCCCATTTCTTGGGCAATACATATTCATAATGAGTGTATCTGATGATACATTTATTTGTATTTACGTCTAGTAATAATGTTATATTTAGCTAAAGACCAAGCAACAATATGGTAGGAATTTTCAAAATATAATACATATATTAAATAAATTTACGCTAAACAAATTCATGAAATTTATTCACATAAATTGTAAATAATCATAAAAAATAGTCATTGCAGAGAGTAAACTAAAATAGCCACATAGTAACAGTACAGACAACTCTTAATGAATGTGCCTAGTATTAAGGCTTAAGTAATTATCATATTATCATTACTTTATAAGTTTAAGGAATTGCTACTTAAGAAGCATTAACTGTAGAAATTTTGAGTAAAAATATTCTAATGGAGATATTTTGAAGTCTATTATTCTTCATATTTTGTGATAATTTATTAAAGTTTTTCTGATGTAGTTTTACTATTTTAGATCTTTTGATGGCACAGAGTACTTCATGTGATATGGAGGATAATTTTTCAGGTTTATGAATACATATTAGTGTTTGATTTATGCCTTTAAATGACTGGAAATACTATAGAGAATGATAAATCTATTTACTTGATACTTGCCTTATCTCATGACCAAAGGCAGCTATCAGCTCTATTATGTCGATTGCTAATACTTCTCTGTCTTTTTCTGAATTTGAAAAGTATCATTTAAATGGTAAGAGGATGCCCAACATGAGATCACAAAGATTAAGAAAAGGTGTAAATACTTATACTTTTACTTACACCATACGTTGCATGGTGAAGCTGTGTGGCTGAATGCCAAGGAATAACAAGTGTGAAAAGCAGCAACTGGGACTTGAATCCAGGTCTCCCACTTTAGTACTTACACCTTTCCTTAATCCTTTTGATTTCCTTTGGGGGTTAACCTCGTAAGACCTGCTTTTTGAGTTAGCTGCCTCTGTGAGAACCTCTGGCAGCAGTTTGTGCCTTTAAATGTGGAGGCTGCTCGCCTTGCTCACAAAGCATTCCCTTAACAGTGTGGAAGAGATGCTGCATGGTAGTTCAGTGGTTAGAATAGCTGCCCAGAAAGTGGGAGACATGGGTTCTAGTCCCTGTCAAGTCACTGTTTCTCACACTTCTAATTTTCTGAAAACTTTATTCATCTGAATTCAGTTTCCATTATGAATAATCAGAACAACAATGTCTCTAATTGAAACAAATGCAAATTCTTGCTATGAATGCTTAAATAAGGGTCCTGTGAGGGAAAGTTATCAAAGTAGTGCATCTTTATGGCGAATAGCTTCTTTTAACTGCTAATTGGGAGTTGGTGCAAAAATGTTACCAAATAGTTTGTAGAATTACTGTGAATATAGCAGTTTGCCCCTAGCCAACATCCATTGCCATGTGTACATTAAAGAAAACAAAGCCTGCAAGAGGCAAAAACAAACTTTATGTACATTTCAGATAAGAGCTATTCCAAATATTCTAGAGTTGAGTCTGACNGTAATCTGTGCACAAATTTTCCAGTGCCTCCCAAATCTCCTTCGCAGTTTCGCACTCAGCGATATCGTCTAAGAAGGAATCGCCAACGTAAGTCAATAAAATGCCTTTCGCGACATTGTCTAACCGCGTTCGCCTTCTCTGTTCAGCTAAGTCAGTGTCGACCGTATCCCAACCAACGATGGGCTCCCAACATCCGGACCTTAAGCACAATGCTTTGATGCGAATAACCCATTTAAAATAATTGTCCCCGTTAAGGAGTGGACACCTTACGACCTCATCGCGCACCTCGTGGTCCAAAATCGCCGCCATGAGTTCTACGAACGCTTTCGAGTACGCAACACAATAAAACGGTTATACTCCACCGGAAACGCGATTATCTACCTTATTCCTAACCACAAGCGAATCCTGGGCCCATAACCTGTTAGGAATCAATTGTATATGCCAATCACTAGACATATACCGCGTGGATGGATAAGGATATAAATCACACGTCCGAACCGCTTCAATGAACCATGCGAACTGAAGTTCCGTTTATTGTCCATCATGGCGACTGCCGTACAAAAAAAACAAGTGACAGATGTAATGGAACAATACAATACAAGCATACCAATAGACATTTTGTTTGTATTAATGCAATAAACTTCAACAAATTGTGCAGTCGTCTTTGCAGTTTTTGGCATTGGCTTTTTTGGAAAATGTAATAAATGTTGATGTCATCCATTCTTTAGGAATGTTTCTGGTATTGTATATGTTGTTGTACAATTCTACTAAAATATCTATTTGTCTTGTTTTTATGAGTTTCAAAATATCATTCGTGATTTTGTCAGGACCAGGGGCTTTATTATTCTTTGAAAGGTTAATAGTATGCATGACTTGATATATTTGGTCTTACTTCTCTTATGATATTATTGTTACATTTTTAACTTTGTCTTGTATCTTCAAAAGTTCCTCAATGTATTTTGTCCACCTATCTAGCTTCCAGCAATATTTTGTCATTTTTGTCTTGAAATTTGAAGGTTTTCTTTTGTTGAGCCCATTTAGTTCCTTAACTTTTATGTGAAAGCTAAATTTGGTTGTGATAAAGGTTGTTAATGATATGGATATTTTTATCTACATTTTTATGAGTTTTTTGGGAAATATTATTTATGAATGTGAAAATAACATCAAAAGAACATTTATATTTTTCACTTATTGGCAAAGAAATTAGTTGATTGATGAAATGAAAAGACAACCTTTATTTACATTTTGGGAAAAATTCCATGCATGTACTTATAAGATAATTTAATAAACATGAGTATTGACATTGCATTTGGTAAATTTCTCCCATTAATCATGAAGTAACATCATTTGTTTTGTACGTCTGTAATAATTGAACACATATTTTACTCTTTACATTTTTATATGATTGATATCTATTAAAAATTATATTATGAATAAGTTATTGGTAACATCCCTAATGAACAATTTTATTAAATTTTACTGAATACTATGCCATAACCTTCATTTGTTAAATTTTCATTTTTTCACCTCATTTTTCTTTCATTCTCCGAAGGCCTCCTGCTAATAAGTCCTTGACTGATTCATACTTGAACAATTCACTGATGTGATGTATCATGGCTTCATTGATCATACAAAGCAATATATGCCTCCTTTTGAAATTCCTGCTGATTGAGAAGCACCTTTACTTGGTCATAAATGGTTTTTTTTTCATATTGTAACTAGCTGAAGTGTCTACTGATTCTCAACACGGAATGATATTGATTAATATCATACCAATTGCAATTTACACTACTCTTTTACAGATATAGAACTAAACTTGCTGTTAAATTAATTTTGCGCAGTAACCTTTGCCCAACCATACTGGCTTAATTCATAGACAAAAGAAATGTGCTCTGAAAATCTTTGCTTACATCTGGCAGGGCTTTGAGTGGTGAGAGATTTGAGCAGAAGACATTACAGCAGATTGATCTCAGAAAGTGGCTGGATCAAAGATTTTGGTCTTTAAATTTGTTTAATGAAAGACAAAGCTTTGATTATATATCTCTTGTAATACAAGACAAACATATAATCAAAGCTTTGGCTTTGGTTACATATAATCCTAGTCCTATAAGACATGTAATCCTTAGATATAATCCTATAAGAGATGCATATAATCCTGGTGTAGCCTTGTCGTGTTTGGTCATAAAATTAATTTTATTCCTTGTAAAATGTTGTCCTAATGTGCTTTAAAGCCATAAAGAAAATTGGAAATGATTAACTGTGTGTTATTTCGATAAGTTATTACACAAGTAATTTTATTCATTGTAATGAATGAAATACTTATTTGACCTTATCACAGCATTCTCTTTTATTAAATTAATTGGAATTATTTAGTATCATAAACAAGAATTGAAATAATGATTACATAATCTTCTTTAAATTTCCAGCCAAATTATACAGCCATCATAGAAACATGCAATTTGTGGAGGAATTATGGTGACATCCAGGATTCTTGGGACAGCGTTCTCAGCATAGTTGAATTTTATGCTCTTACCCAAGATGAGATAGTTGAATATGCAGGACCAGGACATTGGAATGACCCAGATATGGTGAGTTGAAGCTGACCTTTGGCTGCTAATCTGTAATGGAAAAAAATACAGCATTTGTTAGAAAAAAACTCTGGAAAATACACTTTTGAATTTAAATTTATAAAGGAAATAAGGAAAGGTAATTAACAAAGCATGTACAGCATGCAGATGTAAGCCCTAGGAGAAAAAGATGTGAAAAATATTGAAATGACTGGGACCTCAACCCAGGTCTCCCACTTTCAAGGTAGATATTTAATTTATTAGCTAGGAAACAACAAGGAAGTGCAAGGAAAATGTGGGATCTTGGTTTTGAGTCACAGTCATCTCAATATTTTTCACATCTGTTTCTCTTTGAATTTATACATTTTGTATATTTTGAGAATGTACAGAAAACATCTACATTTTTTTCAACACAGACAATTTTTATTGTTTTTCATGATTAAGAAAACATTAACTTTTAATGTTTTAACTTGAACATAAACAGTTAGGCAAAGTAACATAAAAATTCAGGATATACATAAAAGTTTCATTATGGTGACATTGAATGAGCTTATTATAATGGCTATTATAGATTATTTCCTTATTCATTTAATTCAAAGTTGATAATTGGTGATTTTGGGCTGAGCAAGGAACAAAGTAAATCACAGATGGCTTTATGGGCAATCATGGCATCCCCGTTGATTATGTCCAATGATCTTAGAACCGTTGAACCTGATTTCAAGGCTATTCTGCAGAACAGGAAAGTGATAGCCATAAACCAAGATCCACTGGGAATTCAAGGAAAAAGGAAATTAAAGGTTAGTATGTGTGACCATTAGTTAGTGGACAGTAGTTTACTTATGAGAGAAAAAAGTTTGTAATCAAAATGATTGGACCTTACTTCATGGAACACCATTTAATAAATGAGAACAAGAAACAAATATATTTTTTCACATTTATTATGAAAAGGTTAACATTTTATTTTTCAGGCAAACAACATTGATGTGTGGGTTAGACCAATATCCCCAATCGTCAATGGGAAATATTCATATGCTGTGGTAATCTTTAGCCGGCGGACAGACGGAACCCCTTACATGATTTCTGTCAAACTCTCTGATCTGGGAATGGATAATGAAGCTGGATATGATTTTGAGGTAGGTTTATTGGATGGTTTATATTTCTCATTTTATGTGTTTAAGGCAGTGGTGGATTGGAAAGGAAAAAGTAATAATACCTTCAAACTTTGGTTAGTACTTTTGTCATCATTTAATCAATTTTTTATATTTTACTGTGCTTTACTTAATTCAAGCCAATGAGTGGTTAGGATGAACTCTATATATAATTTTGAGTAAAGAGTTGTTTGGCCTCACAAAATGTGTTAAAATGAAATAGGAAGGAAAAGATTTTCAACTAAAGCAGCTTTTAATTTCTTGTTCATTCATAAAAGAAAAATTTTGTAAATTTTCCACCATTTTCAATACTCTTGACTGGTTACCTGAAAGCAGTAAAGAGTATTAAAAAGTGGAAAATTTAGTTTTTTCTCTTCAGTGACATGGAATTTCAAAAAGTAACACCTGAACATATTGATTTTATTGTACACTAGCTTAGGTGTCTAATGATTCTCAATAGAGAGACATAAGTAAGGTTAAATATAATAGTCCTATCTGTAAAGAAGAGAATTGAATCTCTCATCTTAGATTGGTTCAGTGCAACAGTTTATCAGAAATAAAAACTTTTAGTGAAAACTGTATTAAGGAACACTTACCAAAGTTCTCAGAATTTAGAGCAGAAATATATACCATATGTAATATATACAAGACTATAAGAATATGAATATCTATAAAATTTTATTCCTATAAAACTTTAAAATATATGATTCAAATGGTTAAAATGAACAACATCTACTTCTTATGAGAAGAGTTTGACTTATCTAGGATCAAACCAGAGGCCAATAGATACTTGTACAAAAGTCTACTGTAAGAGGCTTTTTATTGATGTGCAAGTTTTCAATTATACTTAGTTGACAGTCACAAAAATGGTAGACAACCACCTTAGCACTCACAATGGCAAAGTTCTTGTAGAATTACATTCAGGTTCTGGGCCTTGCATTGGAAATCTTTACCCTTGTATTTCGAGACACAACAGGTGTAAGGTATAGCCTTTTACCCTTTTGATTACACTTTAGTATGGCTGCTGACCCTTCCCTTGGAAATCACAAGAGGACAACTCTTGCATAAGCTAAATCTTAATCCCTTTCACAGCATTGGGCTGAGAAAATTTATATGCTCTTAGAGTTGTTTTGCTAAAAAAAATTATCTGTTGTATTTAATGTCAATATTACCTTGGAAATTAACATATTGTATTTTGGTGATAATGTACAAATTTTAAACAAAACTATACTGTTAATATTAACTCTTATGCTGGCACATGCAAATTTACTACAGAAAATCCCAGATATTTCTTTACAATTATGCTAATATATTAAATATGTTGATATTACTGGTAGAATTTCATTTAAAATTGCACATTATCAGCAAAACACATCATATTCATTTCCAAGGAAATATGGACAAAAACTGCAACAAATATTTATTCAGCAGAACAATTGCAATAAGATTTTACTTTCTATGGCCCCATACAGAGAAAGGGGCTGCAAATCAGTCCAAGGAACCCTGCATTTTCTGCATGCAGTTTCCGAAGGAAGGATCTAGATCCCCACTGAGATGAGCCCAAAATGATGAAGTACTATACCTGAAAGTTCCCCTCCTGCCTTTGCCCTCCATTTATACCTGTGTTGTCTTAATATGGCATTCATTTGTTTGCTTAGGAAAGTCTCCATTGTCTATAGACAACATTCATTTGCTTGCAAAGGGAAATCTCCGTCGTCTATAGATGACAACAGGAGCAAAAGGGTTAATAAATAAGATGTGAAATTTCATTATTACTTGTTTAATCAACTATGGAGATACATGATACCAACAAAGAAGTAGTGTCATGTTACATGCACCTCTGCCACACGTAGATAAAAGCTAAGAATATATTTAGATGTACGAGTATATTCAGTCAACAAAAAGCATATTTAGTCGCTTCATTATTTTGAAATCCCATTGGCAAAATCAAACTGTAAGAAGCCACAGAATGGTCTTAAGAGATAATTCATGATCTTGGATTCAACAATTTGGTTGTCAAGGGGTTGCCTACAACTAGGGTACCCAACAGCATCATTTTGTTCCAAAGACTGGGTTTAGTGTCATTTCTACAGATTTCCGGTTTTTAATAAATTTATTTGGGTCTGCAGCTACTAATTGTACAATATCTTTTGAGTTTGAAGAAGTAAAGGTTTTCTATTTTTTATTCATCACTCATTAGGTAATTTTCTCATGTTTATTGTAAAATCTGCTGTTCTTAAAAATTTCTATTTAATATAAACATGATATTCTGTCAATGAAAGAGAATGAGGCACTCAAAGAACGAAGAAAAAGGTGGTTAACTGTAAGCCCCTTAAAAATTCATTTTGGAGCCTCATTAGAAAAGACTGAAGTCATTTAAGCACCAATTTTTATACCCTCATATCCTTTGGTTTCAAAAAGATTAAAAATATTATTAATTAATCTTTTGTTGTATAGATTATCCATGACTAATTAAATTATATCTTGATGATATTTAAAAATGTATTAATGTCATTTAATGTATTTATTTGTGCAAGCATATTCCTTCAAATTCTACAGTAAAGCAATGTTTGAGTGAGGATGCCACACAGTTGGCAACCCTATTTACAACTATGAAATTGCACAACATTTCTGTGTACTTTCATTGAACTTCTCTGTTTCTAATTGAAAGCATGATTCAATAACCGAAACAATTATATGAATTCCCCTTTCTTTGGTGCCTGTCTTTCTATTACCTTATTATTAACTATCCTTTCTAATTTAATTGTGTGAAAGAGTGAAGATATTTAACAATGTTTAAAGTTTGAAAGTCATGCAAAATCTACTTCTCAGGTTGTGCTGTTTCATTCATCCATATATATATANTTCCCCACAATGAATTTCAAAGCTCTATATGGTGGGCCATGATAAAACCTATGAAGGCTTATACTCTTTCCACAGATACCACAGTGAAATTTTTCAAAATACTTTATTTCTTGACACCATCTCATAAAATCATAGTAATGTTAAGGAGTACATAAATGATAAGTTAGGAAAAAGTCTGCATATTTAAAGGGCAATGAGTCTTTATTTAGAATGCTTAAAAATAACTTTCCTGTAACTTAAAAATAACTTTCCAGAAGGTATGTTACAACATATAAAATCTTTCCATTGCAATCATTAAGAAAATCATTTTAGAGCTTAACTCATAAAGATAATGAATAAAATTAGATCCATGAAAATTATTAAATATTTGTTTTGCCTCTCAATTCAGGAATTGTTTGATGAGCAGTCAATGGGAGTTCTGAAGCCATCTGACACTCTCACTGTGAAAGTAAATCCCAGTGGCGTTAAAATGTTCAAAGCAGATATAGTTACCTTGGCAGCAGATGAAGGAGTGAGACCACAAGTGATGAAATATTTTATTTAACTTTGATAAGATAGAGCTTTTAAGTAAAAATAAATCGAATATTTACAAATAAATAATTATTTTATTGATTTCCTTTTAAATGTATACCTCAAGTCTTCTTATCAATATATTCAATAGAACCAATCTTTCAAAGTATATGTTTAATCTCATGATAAACACCAGGAATCTAATCTCCATGAACATTCAACTTTAACTTGCCAGTTTATGTAATTAACTTTGCTCAAAGAAGTGAATGCATACTTATTTGTGGAAAAACCTGTAGCCATTCAGGATTATGATTTACATTATCACTTATCCCCATTTGAGATTATTTTTTTTTATAATAATACCCAGTCAGACATTTTATACCCAACCTAACTCAACCTGACCAAACCCAATTCAACCCAAACAAACCTGAATACATCTGACCCAACCCATCCCTGGAGAATGCTGTTATGCAACTCCAGCGTGCAGACTATATGGAGGGTCACTGTTAGTATGGAAGCCTGCCAAAGATATCTGGATACAAATGCTGCTTTCACATTATGACTGCTAGGAAACTTAACCAGTGTTACCTAACCATTCCAAAAAAAACAATCCAACTTTATATTGGACCAACAATCCAACTGTTATATTGGATAAGAAATTTAAGTTTTTCATATATGTGATTTTGGAAAATGCAACTTTTCATAACTTAAAAGCCAATTTTCTCCCTTTTGTGAAGAGATATGGCGAATATATTGTTAGAATTGAGTATAGTACATAATTTTCCATCTGAAAACACTCCAGTTCTCAAATTAGATGAATAAGTAATATTATGGATAAATAACTCTCCCACTCTATAGCACCCTTCACATTTCACACTTAAATATAACTGAACAGAAGCTATCAATTTTAGAAAATCAAAGGTGAGATATTTATTCCTATCACTCCAGCAGTTTCCAACTAACTTATCAATTTTGGAAAGTGTTGATTTATGGCCTTGTAGGAGAGTGACATAGATACCCAAAATTTACTGCTAGAATGTTAGATACATATAAATAGATATTTATAATTCAGAAATCCCTATATTATCCTTTTCTAGGCACAAATTTCCACTGAATGATAAAGAAAGATAAATACGTATAGTTACACTTTCAATAAAGATTTCACTGAGAAGGGAAATAATGATGCCTAGTAAAACCAAGATTCATAAACAAAGCCAATTTAAATGAAGAGAGGCCCTACTCTAGTGAAACCCATCCCTGTTGCAAATAGATATATTTGAATCATAGATTTGGAGGGAAATTACTGAAAGATTGTTTAGGGACTAGAGAAACTTGTTTCAGTAAGCGTAAAATTGCCATTGACAGCTTCAAACTCGATACATTTATATTACGTTGTTTTATAAATATGTAGAATTTGAGACAAAATTAAGAAGAGTTGTTTGTGTTTTATGTTAGCAGTGATTGGAATGAGATTATCTATCACTACTATATATTACCAACAACTGACCACTTTCTGCAATAGGATAACTAACAAAAGTTTAGGAATATGTGCTCTTTATGTACTTCTTAATGGAAACACAGACATATGAAATGTACCTACAACAATGTCAGGCAAGTTTTCCATGTAAATTGCATGACAGCTACTGAGCAGACCAAAGGAAAAAATATTTATTGTGTGGTGAGCCTCCAGATAGCTTTGCGTTCAACTTCAGTGAAAGTGGTTCTAGGTTCGATTCCCAAGGAAGGCTTACACGTCAAATTACCTTAATTGTCAAAGCACTTATTAAATCACTACAATTGTAGTAGGCTAGAAAAACTATGCTGAAATAAACTATTCAAAAGGGAAAAAACAATTGATTTAAGTTAAAGTTGTTACTGTTCCAGCTGTCTTTGATAACAATATAATTATCTTGGGGGGCAAACAGTAAATAGTTTTTCTTTAATGACATGCCTATGGAGCCAAAATCTCTAACATTCAGTAAAAATTAATGTCCTGATACTAAGAATTTATGATCTATGATCACTCATTAACCGCTTTTATGCTATAAATTCAATCGTGCTTGTATTTAGCTTTTATACTCGTGCTAATATATAGCTTTTATACTAATTTCCTTGCAATGTAGCTTGGATAAAGTAAACATTTTCTTTAGAGTTAGATCAGGATGTAGATATTTATATTAGGGTTATGAGATTTGGTATAACGGGATTCAAATCTGAGGAAACTTTGTTGATGATCTGAAAAGAAAGCCCTTCCAAACATGACAAGTAATTNAAACCATATCCAAGACAATATAAATTCCTTTTTATAGTTTGAATATTTCTTGGATTTGAAGAATTATATTTCATGGAAGCAAGACTACAAGAATCGATTCACTCGATAGGAGGAAAGCTATGCTGTGGCATTTGTTTCTGAAACCACGAAAAGAATCAAGAAAGCTTTCACAGAAATGTTTTAAATCAAAACGTTTTATGAAGTGTTATATTCCGCATTATGCAAAAGGAAAACCACACAAATTTTCTGCACGGTTACCTCTGACGTAAGAGACTTCGTGACCGTGAACTAGTTACGGAAAAGCTGCGCTATTCATTTATATACATTTTCTATGCCTCACAGATCGATGAACTGTTACATTTCTGCGTAAAAAATTGACATTTTGCAAATATACGGTAATATCTACGGTATGGTAATAAATTCAGCATTTTCATACCCAGACACTATAAATAAATGAGCGCATTTTTGTTTAAATAACTTTAAATTTTAAACAGTAGCAGTAATTATTTCTCACAAAGGAGCAAAGTTGAAATTAAGCTATCATAAAATTAAGAATAAGAGACAAAAATTGTGACTTATAGCAATGATTTTATTGGTGACAACCTGAAGTGCCCGTTGATTCTCAACGGAGAAAATAGAGATAGGATTAAATAAGTAGTCATATTTGTACAAAAGAGAAACTAACATCTTTCATCTTAACTTAGCTCAATGGTTCAGGTTATCAAAAACGAAAACTTTCAATTCAAAGTTCTTATAATCTGGAGCCAAAATCCTCCAACGATAATAAAATATGATTGCATAAAATTTCTTTCTTATGAAATTTGTCTCCAGTTTGTATGATGATTCTTTTTTCATTTTGCTATAGAAATAGAGGCCGAAAAAGATTAATGTGAAGTTAACATGAATATCTTATGGGAATGCATTGACTCATATGGGGTATAATCTTATACCAATAAATACATGAAAAGGAATCTGTATGTTGTTGGTTTTAAAAAAATATGCAAGTTTGCATGCTTTATAACAACTGCTTCTCTAGTTTTAGGCAAACATTACATTTACCCTTATACATCCATTCAGAATAGCTCAACTGCCCATTAAGAAACGATGAGAGGTAGAAATTGATAATTCCATACTATATATGACTCACTAGACTCTCAGGATATAAAATAGATAGTCAATGCAGCAAATGAAAAATGAAATTTCGTTATTATGTACTCTACATTCTTCTATGAAATGTGACAATGGTTGAAGCAGAGTCATGGTTAAACTTCTAAATTGATC
This sequence comes from Ladona fulva, assembly GCA_000376725.2. Taxonomy (NCBI): domain Eukaryota; kingdom Metazoa; phylum Arthropoda; class Insecta; order Odonata; family Libellulidae; genus Ladona; species Ladona fulva. The sequence continues at coordinate 53,452 of KZ308324.1, read as the reverse complement.
TTTGGTTCGATGCCAGGGCAGATTTATATTATTAATATTCTTCCATAAGAAATGTACAGGAAATTCAAAACCTATTCTACTTACCAGTACATTATTGTCATCAAACCTGAGGAATAGTTACTGGAGAAGCTTCTAAACCGTGAAAAGGATGGGCTTCTACCACAAATATCCTTTGTTCAATGTTAGGCCAGATTAAATATTGCCCAAAAGATGTACATAGGGTGGCTTTTAAAAATTTTTTTCAGGGCACTTTCCAAAAAGCCAAATTGCTCAAATTTGGCATATGAATAGGATTAATGGGTATAGTTCATATTCAAGCTTAAGAACTTCTAAATTGATCCTAGGTTTGAAGCCCAGGTTCATTTTTACTCCATAAGAAATGTACTGAAAACTTGGATAATATTTTGAACTACTTTCCGATACAATTTTGCATTGATACCTGAATGTTAGTTATTAGAGGAGCATCTAAACCAAAACATGAATGCCATCTACCACAAATACAGTGGCATATGGCAGGGGGTGAATTAATACCTTACCTAATCTATCAGCTTCTTTAATGCTATGGTTGCTGGAAGAGATTCTGTTCTACAGTATTTCTGCATTCTAAGTACATACCTCCTAAATTACCCTGGATTCGATGCTAGTAGTTCAAATTTCACCATTTCAGTTTACACTTGGTGGCTTTTTAATAATTTATTTGGATCACTTTTCGAGAGGCCAGATATATCTGTAATTTGATATGTGAATAATATTTGTGACTATATTTCGCACTCAAGGTTTACCGCTTTCAGATTGCAATTCGAGCAATGGACCATAGTCCATTGCTTGAATTGTTATATTCCTGCCTGTTTTGTTATATTCCTACCTGCCCTGGATTCAGGGCTCGAATCCAGGGCAGGTTAAATATTCTTCCATATAAATTTTACAGGAAAATTGGTACATATTTTTAGCTACTTCCCAATTAGATATCGGCTTAAAACCTTAAAGATATATAATGGACGAGCTTATATATATATATATACTTTTCATAA
>KZ308324.1:0-37979 GCA_000376725.2 Ladona fulva | reverse complement strand
ATTTGAAATTCTTTTCTTGTAGATTTGGAACTAAGGAAGCCGAATCCGCCGTTTTTTCGCTCTAGCTCTTCAAATAAACGAGAAAATCCACTTCAAAATTTTGAGAAATTAGTTTTCTGAAAACGCGAAATTCCACAATTTTTTAAATGGTTTTCTGGATATTTTGGACCCCCGGAACCCGAATTCTGCTTTATTTTCGCTCTAGATCTTCAAATAAGCGAGAAAATCGACTTTAAATTAAAAAAAATGAGTTTTCTGAAAATCTTTATTTCGAAAATTTGAAATGCTTTTCTGGTTGATTTGGACCTCCTGGAATCGTATTCATGTTCATGATGTTCATCGTAAAATGTTGAAGTCGATTTTCTCTCTTATTCGAAGAGATATAGCAATAATAACGCCGAATATGGGATCAGGAGACGCAGATCTACTAGAAACGTTTCTTAAATTTTCGAAATTCGCATTATGAGAAAACTCAGTCTTCAAAATTTTGAAGTCGATATTCTCGCATATTTCAAGAGCCAGAGCAAAAATAACGGCGGATTCGGGATCAGGAGGTCCAAATCTAATATTTTGAAGTACAATCCCTCTTGGCAACATAATTAGTGGCGAGGCGCTGCTTTATTCTTTGGCTTCTTTTAAAACGATCTACCTAAGACTTTGACGCGGAAAGCTTGAATTCATCCGTAAGGAATTGAAAAGTCGCAACCATAGCCCACTGCTACAGAGTTCTGGTTGTGACGTTTTCGCGTGATGCTCTTATTTTAAAAATCTACCATCAGTCCATTTCTCAATTATTGAAAACTTTTCCATTTTAGATCCACCTTGAATAATATCTTTTATCCAACGATAAATGGTGTCTTTCCTTCTCAGCATTAGGGAGCCCCTTCTCCTTTGCACTGTTCTTGCAGAATAGCTTCTGGTAACTAATAACTCCCTTTGGAAGAGGAAGAACCAACACTCGATTAACATATATATTATTCAGCTAACAAAACGTTTTCGCTTCTTTTTGTTGATACCCGCTGAGGTACACGATCAGTAAAATTTCAAAGTCGACCAAAAGAAATGGATGCTGCATATAATAGCTTGCTTGTAAGGGATACTGTTATTTTTTCCGACAGTATTTACGGGCATTTATTGGGGGCTAATTGATAACCGCTTTGCCGAACGCAATCGTCATGTCAAGTAAAAAATTTCTATCATATCTGAAACAGCATTAAAAAAATGTCCTCAATTATCCGCAAGCCATTTCTTACGGGAGAATTTCGTGTTGGCCTGGCGTCGACCTCAAGACCATATTGCAAGAAATACTATCACTTTCCGGTTATTTTGGAAACGCACAACTACCAACAGTATCTAGATTCGAAATTCTCTGCAGTCCCGGGAAGTACTCTAAAAATTCTAGAGTTCTAAAAATACTCTAAAGTTCTAGAATTGACCCTACAATAGCTAGGATCGAAATCTCACTCTTTTTCACATAAATTCTCTGTTGGAGTCATACGATATTTAAAAGGCAAATGACGCTTGTAATTTAGGTCGACGATGTGCAGTATGTGTATCTGAGTGCCGACTATACATAATAGATTACGGAGTACTTATCTAACTTATATTTGAATAAATGTTCACGGAAACGGTTAATAATATCTCAAACGTTAGAAGTTGAAATTTAATGGCAAAAATATGAGTTATTTGTAAAAAAATTGAGAGAAAATGTTTTCTGCATGGAAAATTTCGCGATATCCAGGGTATTGCGTGGTTGCCTAACTCAGATTTTCAGATGCTAATTTGGCATAAACAAAGGATTGTTGGTGTCAAAAATCGATGAAGTGTATGTTATTTTAGAGCAGGAAACCTACCCTGGAAATCTCAAGCAAATCCCTGTTACGCAAGTCTGGTGTTCCCCTTGTCAGAAGAAAAGAAAAGCATTTTTATTGAAGTTGAAACTTATGGCAATCCCTGTACCTAAAACGAATTTATTATTGGGTTGTGATACATCATCTTGTTTCTGCACATTTTTATTATCTGGGATAACTACTTTGATATCTAGCAAAAAATATCTAATGACCCTTTAAATTAATATTCTATTGAATTCATAACTAAAGGTTACGGCCTATCGTATAAATGAAAAATTATTTACAATGAAATTCCACTTTCGCACTTATTCTAATTAATGACCTTATGGATTCTCTGCGGGCAAGTATCGAGCAAGTTGCGGCGTTACTTAGGTATTCTTTCTTCTCAATTTCAGGATTAAAAGGCTCAATTTATGTCTCTTATCCAATCAATTTATCCCAGGAGTAAACATCGCAGAAGCATGTCGTATTCTCTTTTGTTGTTAAACAGAAAGTTTCTACGATTGTCGTTAACTTTTACTCCATATTTTTTGTATGCAGATCTACATACCATTTTTTTCTTTAGCATTCCTCTCTTAATTCTCTGTTTGAGTAGGGGTAACTTCGTGTACAGGAAGTAGTACATAAGATCGTTGATAACAGACAAAACATTAAAATTTATGATTTGATTTAATATATGTTTACGGCCGGTACGGAAGAGAAACTTATCAAATTTAGATAAGTTTCTCAATGATTTGATTTGATGATATGATTTACGACTATGTTGAAAGGGTAGAAGAGTAAAAAAATCCTGTTCAAATGCTACAAATCCATAGGCATTCTGACACTTTCATACTGAATCGATACACCAGTTTATCCGAAATCAGAAAAGAAGCTCATTAAAGGAAATATGAAGGAAAGACGGTTGTTGAGGAACGCACTCATATAATTGACGTATGTACGTAAATGAAAGCATAAAAGAGCATTAGGAAGGAATATGTGAACGAAATAAATACACGATTGCCGCATAAAGTCGCTCCTTCCTGATTGTTTAATGCGCTTTTGACGGAGTTCAAATTCCGATTCTCGGTATTACATTAGTGAGTTTTAATCGATTTCCACTGTGGTAAAAAAATACCTCAGGTAGGGTGTCGGAACCGTTAATTGGGAAATAAATGACGGTAAGAGATTATTATTTAGATCTACGGTAGTTACGTATGTACGTAACGATCTCATTTTCTTGAGAACAACGTCTTTCAGGGTAAGAGAAAAATGTTCAAGGTTGATTGGTGATATTTGAATGAGAGCTACGGACTAAATCACGAAAAGTGGAATGGAATTATCATTTGGCCGATGGACTCTGGCGAATGATTTCACACGAATGTATGAAAATCATAGTAAGGAATCGGTTTATGAGAGTGCCTCGAATGGGTGTCATAAAGGAGTATCACTTCACATCATCATCTGTCCCCACCTCTTTCTTCTGCTTTCCTCTTCACCAATCAAATCTCTTTTCTTCAACAATCCGTCAGATATTTTTGCATAGAAACAGATTCAAACTGATGCGATACCATTCTTGTGAGACAAGTCGGGACATAGTAGTTTTCAAGCATCTTTTTGTTAAATAATTGTTAATAATTATGGGATTTTCGGCGGGTGGAAGTATTTTCACCACCACTGTATGTTATTTCTTAAGCCTTGATGATGGATCGCATTAGATTCAAATGAGCATTCCACTTTCTTCATGCTTTAAAACGAGGAATCAGCACCGCCATTATGTAAACGCACAGATTTTAAGCATTTATTTCTTTTATGCAATTTTACCGTAATTCATTTTCAACTGGAGCATTACTACTTGCAGCTAAAGCCAACGAACGACTCTGAAAACTGAAACGCTTTTGAGTTGGTCTATACGCGCATAAAATGAGAATTGCACCAAATCAGAACGTCTAAGAAAATCCAAGTAAAAGCTAGATATAAAATAAATAAATAAAAGCTAAATAAAAATATTTACATCCAAGAAAAATCTGCAGCATGATATAGACATGATGTAACTATTGACCAACCATGTTGACGTATGTTTGCTTTTGCCACCGATTAAAAATACACCAGTGATATGTGTCCATTATGTAAACAAGAGCTGCATCTCAAAATTTAAGTATTCCTCGTGGTATTGGCTACCGAAGGACCAGGAGTTGTATTCAAGAAACATTACTCCATCAAAAGTGATAACAAATGCTGAAGCTCTTAGTGGTTCTTCTGTTAGCCAATCTCAGCGACATGAAAATGACGCAGCGAAAGCTAATGCTGCTCTTTGAGAAGACCAGATGAACAGACATCGATATAAATAAAAAATTGCGTTACCTCGAGAACAATTGGAGCGCAAATGATTTCTTTTTATCCAAAAGGCTCCAAGGCAGTTATTTCCGGAGAACAGTGTCCCTGAAAATTGCGTTTCTAAGAAAATTCCCATAAGCACTACTTCGTCCATCGGACAATTGAATTTTCAGTGGAAAAATAAGAAAGGATAGTATCGCTGAGAAAATGTAAGCATAGGACCTGTCGAACCAACTTAACTCAACCATTAGCCAGGTTCCTGTCATGCGTAAATTCAAATGCCGAATGGGCTTCATAAGCTGATTTTACAAAAATGTGATTTAACAAACCCATAAAAGTCTGATTTTAGATATTTAGTCACCATTGTTACGTACTTAATTAAGTTTGGAAGTCCTAGCAGCTGTATTTTGAATTTTAAAATTTCGTCGAATTATCGGATTTTGAAGCCCCCAATGAAGCGAGATGACCTTGGGATTTCCATCAAAGTCTGCATGTGCATGTGCGTTGGAATATAAAATCAAAACACTGCAAATACTTTTGTGACACAGAAGAGAATAAAATTCTTATCTATTGCGGAATAACTCCATTTCAACAACAACTTTGTGATCCTAATGGCGTGAGAGACTCGTTACACAACACTTTCATCTTCAACGTGTGTTTTATGGACATTCTTCCGTCATTATCACTTCTTCTTTCGTCACCATTACTGTCGTTATGCTTTCAACCAGCCTCTCCGAATTCCAAATGATATTCCTTCCTTCCGTTTAGTCTTGCACACTTTTTTCTAGCCAAATTATTTTGCATACATATTCATTCGATATTTTCGTTTGCTTTTCCTCGGAATTTCCTCGTTTCTCTTATTTTCCATGTTCTACTGAATTAACATTTGTCTTGTATTCCCCTTCAACTTTAAACATGCATTCCCTTTACTGCTTTACCCATCTTGTTCACTGTCGTATTCTCTCCATCTTACCTCATTTCGTCTCTATCTTATTGAAGTCTCTGTCTTCCCCCCCTCTATCGCCAACTTGCTCTTCTCCAAACTTTTTCTCCTCAAACTCTACCTTCCCTTCAACCTTTTCCCTATTTTCATGTATTTTCTTCTTATATATCCCTTCTTTCTCATTTACATACTCTTCGCTTCTTTCTTTATATACCTGTCAATTCTCATTTCCTTTCCTCTTCAAAAGACTGACTTTGACAAGTTCCATTCTTAACATGAGATTTTTTGAGATGGAGTGCGCTTTATCCATTCCTCTCATCAGCACGGTATTGCACCAAACAGTAAATTTATATCAAACGCCACGCGCCATGAAATAGAATACGCGATGGTCATAAAATGTCTACGTGCCTGATTTTCGTGGGCTGATACAACATGCTTATTTAACTTTTACGCCATTCCTTTTAAGGAAGTCTTAAGGAAGTTTGCTGCCTCCCTCTTTCGCGATACTTCCTCAAGGTGTAGATATATTCATACACGTTATCACACTTTCCTTTTTTTTATCGTCACGCTATGTTCACTAATACAGGCCGCGGTAGCAATTTGCGTGCTAGCGCTCCAACTCTCCAAGTTCTCGGATTCGAGTCTCGGCTCGAATCGAAATTTTTCGTGTTAGGGAAAGTTTTAACATCTATGTCCGTTTTTCCCAACAGGGGTCGCCAGTTTCAAGAGCATTCAGAAGTAAAAATCAACACCAAAATCATCATCATCATCAATTATTAAAAATCATAATGTTATAAGTTATGAGGATAAGATCAAAAAGGAATATTCGAGTAAACCGATCTCTTCATGGAGTTGGAGTGAAAATGTTACCAATTGGATTTTAACCTTTTCTCTTCTAGTATATATTGTGTTCTTCATGCACTCGTAAGCTGTGATAGAAATACTAAAAATCTAATAGTTTTCTTTGCTTTCAAAGTCGATATTTATATATGCAATTACTTTATGCGCCGAGGCTTGCCAATATTAGGGACGTATCTTACTAATAAATATTCTTACAAATGAAGATCTTTATTCTTACAAATAAAGATACTGTCAAAATTGAGTGACAAAAATTCCAAAATCATCGCGTAAAATGCCGAACGTTTTAAAATTGAAGATCATAATGAATGAAGTCTAAATTAGGAATGCGGAGAAACTTCGTAAGGAAATATCTCACAGGATTTTATTCCATGTCATTAATGTCTGAGTTTTTTACAGAGGAAGGTTTCATAAACTGAAGACGAATGAGTTTGCTTTAGAAGTTTTATCGAATGCAAAACCATTTTGTCTATTAATTGTTCCAAATCAAGGCTGAATTCTCTCGGGAAGCGAATCTTCAAACTTCGAAAAAAAGCTGCAAATGAATTTATTCAACGGTTTCTTGCAAAGTGAGACTGTTTTCTTTCCTCTCCGTCAAATCACATTCAAACTGCGGTCGTTTCTGCTAAGATTAGTTTTTACAGCATCACTTGGGGAGGCAAGGTTCCCTCTCATTTAGGTAGGCTGATGAAATAGAATTTTAACTTGTGCGTTTTCTGCCGTTGATAACGCACACCTGGCTCTTCTGAATGCAAACGATCATAAAGAGAGCGCCTTTTATTATTTAAGGTTTTGTCTCGTCTCGTAACAGTTTGCGGACTAGTCAATAGTGGAGTGATGTGATCTGCTTTTTATTCTGGTCCATTCCGGGAGAGATGCTCTAGTCGTCCTATATATCTGTTAGTTATATAGGTTAGTCACATAATTTCTTGCAAATACTTTTGCAATGATCCTCGAGATAATATTAGACGGATATCTTATAATTAACTCGTTTTTTAATTAAAAATGGATAAGCGTGGTTTATTTTTATCCTATGAGGTAATGTATAATGTAATGCGGACTTTTGTGATGCAACGAAGAGTGTTTGGATATCAGTTAAATTAGTGCACATTAGCGATATTCTGGTTAACATAGAATGTTTAAGGATTGAAGTCTAGTTACTTGTGATCATGTAGAATTTTTAGGCAGGAAACTGTGCACTCTCGGAGTAAAAGATTAACCAAAATGATACCGGTTGAGATGGCTCACCCAGAATTTTCATCTGTTTTTGGAAATCATATATTCGACAGAAAATATTATTCCATCGATCCGTTGAAATTCCTCCGTGACGTCATAATTGGTAGTCTTCCATTTTCTTCCTATTTCATTTTTAATTAAATAGCTTCCGTAATAAGTTTAACTCCTCACGTTAATCGTCAAATTCTTTGCTGTCGTAAGATTTCAAGATTTTGAATGCCGTGTGGACCACAATGATATATGCAGTAAACATATTTTCCTAAATATCAATCTCTGTTGTTCTTAATCTCTTCCGTTCCTTTTTCAGTCCCTTTCTTCAGCTCTCCCCAAAAGTCCTTTTATCAGCCTGTCCTTCATCCGAAGCACTTCCTTCTTCTGAGACACTTCGCCGGCGGTCTGACATGTAGGGGAAGGAAGAGGGATTTGAAAATCTCTTTCCTCTCAGAAAGACACCTTCACTCTTTCTTCTTGAGCCTACGTCGATTGTGATGTGTCAAATGGGTGTTAAGAGTTATATAACATAATACATTTATACTCATATATAACATATATACAATTTGGTCAGGACGATGTTAGAATATGCCTCTAAAATCTGATATCGATATGAGTCGCACATATAAAATTAGAAAAAGTTCAGCGTGAAACTGCTACATTCGTATTAGAGCGTTTTAGCAGATAGGTTCAATAAGGAGGGTCGTTCAATAAGTCAATAGAAAATCCAAGAGATGTCAATCGCATTATCATAAATGTTTTTTTTTAGTAAGCATCATTACTCACTAGATAGCTGTTAAAGTCTCAGTTATATCCATTACATGGTTTAATTTTTACTGTCGATTGAAGCAAAAAAAAACTTTCGCTTATTTAGAAAAACGGAATAAAGTGAGTTTTGAACATTGATTAAACACTTATATTTGAAAGGCTTAACACTGAAAGAGATCAAAGGTGAGTTGGATGAAGTTCATGGCACATCTGCTCCTGTGTTTGCAACTGTTTACAATTGGGTAAATGAGATTTACCCAAACATGGCTTAACATCCACAAAAGATGAACATCGTTCGGGACGTCCAGTGGAAGTGACTACCTCCGAAATGATTGACAAAATCCAAGATATGGTTTTGAGTGATCAAAGAATGAAAGTGCGCAAAATAGTTGTGGCCGTATGCATATCGCAAGATACAGCGTTTTCAATTTGCACTAAAAATTGAGAGTGATAAAAATTTCGGAAGATGGGTGCCGCGTTTGCTCTCAGAGGAGAATAAACGCAATCGCGTGGTCAACTCTAACTGGCGTCGCGTCGCAATCCTGACGAGTTTCTGCGTCGAATTGGACGAAACATGGATACACTACTATTCTAGAGAAAAAGTAACAGTCAAAACAGTGGATTTTTGAATGCGAACGGGTTCTGAAGAAATCGAAGACGGTGAAATTGGACGGCAAGGTGGTGGCTACGGTTTTTGGGATGCACGCGAAATCATCTACATCATTTACTTGGAAGAAGATCAAACGATAACTGGAGAGTATTATGCGTCGTTATAGCACCGGTTTAGCGAAGAAATAAATTCTCATTTGAAAAAAAAAGATCCTCTTCTATGAATAAAATGAACAGGTGCGATGGCCAAAATTATGGAATGAATGTTCGAATTATTACAACACCAACCGTATTCACCGGATTTGGCCCCCAGTGACTTCTTTTGATTTCCAAACTTGAAAAAATGTCTCGGGGAGGAAGGGGAACGAGGTCATCGCCCAAACAGATCCCTATTTTGAGCACCTTCCGAAATCCTACTTTTTGGGCGGCTTAAAAAGTTGGAGAAACGCTTCGAAAAGTGTACAGAGTTAAGAGGAGATTATGTTAAAATAAAAATAAATATACACAAAATAATTTGTTTTCGTATCTTTTTGTTGAACGACCCTCGTACGACAGCGTAACTGAAATGTTTGCAGAATTGGGTTGGGTTCGACTGAAATCTCGTAGGAAAGTTAACAGAATGTTGGGATCGTATCAGGCGTATACAGGTAAACCGAATTGGAAAGAGATTCAGAACAGGTTAAACGGCCCAAGATTTATAGGTAAAAATGATAATTCCTACAGGGTATATGTCGAGCCATCTAAAAAGGACTTTGGGAAATATTCTAGCGTAAACAGAACTGTAAAAGAATTTAATGAATTACCTGAAGATATTCTAAACCCCTTTCCAAGTATAAATTAAATGTACAACAAATAGATTGTTAATATGATTTAGATTTTTACCCTGCATGCCGCCACCTAATCTACCCTATTATATTCTTTGATGCTATTCAGAAAGAACGACCAAAAGTAACTAGAAGGATTAAATGAATCCACCCTTTCGGATGTTGTTTTGGAGTTAGATAACCATGATATTCTATGACCATGAAGTGAAGGCCTGATTTAACTATTGGTTTTATTATTGTCATAATTAAAGGGTCGTTTTAGCGGAAGGCCATAATTGCACATAAAAAATAAAGTAGTGGCTGAATGAAAAAGGCCGAAACACAATTGGTTATCCATTAAATTGCTTTTTTCGTAAGCGACACTGTGTGTGGGCGGATGACATGGCACTTCCTCGTTGAGCTTTTGTTTTTATTTTTGGTCGGAGATTCTCTCAGAGCCGAGAGAAGCAAAGGACGATGTGATTTATCTTCTCATAATGGGACGACGGGGAATTTCTACTTCGGTATCATTTTGCGTGAGATGGCTGGAGAATTCCTTCGGGAGGAATTCTGCATTGATAGTCAGGCAGTTTTAACTGTACATCGATTTCAGAAATTGGCATGTCTGTTTAAGTGATAAAGTTTTGTCAGGGGATTCTATCCTACGTGCGAATTCAGAGGAATCTATGAAAATTTGGCATATAAGAGAGAATTGGGCGTATTTGGTAATTTTATTGAAATCAAAATACGATATAAGGACACATGGAGAATTTATGGCCAAAGAGATGCAGCTGACGACAGTGAAGGAGTGAAGAGGATGGTGACTGGAGAAATCGACGCAGAAACGGGCGTAAGACGAGAGAAGAGGCAACATACAGATTCAATAGACAAAGGTAAGGGTATTAGGCGTCTTCAGGTTAACTGTAGAAGTATATTAAATATAAGAGAGGAATTTGTAACATTGATAGAAGCGTATAATCCAGATGTAGCCATAGGGACGGAAACTTAACGGTTGAACTGTAATATATTTTCAAATGAAATTTTCCCGCAAAACTTAATGGTGTATAGAAGAGATCGGGATACTTAGGGAGGGGTTGAATCTTAGTAGGAATTAAAGAGGAAATAAGACATACGTTAGAATGAGTAAAGGATGACTGCGAAATAATATGTGCTTGAGTAAAATCAAACAAATCAATAGCATTAGATATAGTTGTAACTTATCGCAAACCTGGGGAAGACTTAGGAAAAGCATACTAAATTAAAGGTGTTTGAGTAAAGGCCAATTGAGCCACGGAAATATAAAATTTATCTAAAACTAGTAAACGCCCCCGTCAAGCATGACGGGACTTAATTTAGTTTAAAAATATATCTATTATCATATATTTCTGTTCGTCCTAAGCACAANTAATAACTCAATATATTTCTTATCATATAAATTATTTATAATATTTATTCTACTGTTTTCAATGCATAAAAGCCTACTTTACGTACATTTCTAATAAAAATTATAAGAACTGGTTATCCCCGTATACTTATATAGGATAACTCATGAAACCAACTATCAACAATTCCCTTGGTCGTCAAAGGGATGGGTTGTTTATTTCCCAAATATTTTACGAAATTTCCGTGTGCTTTATCAAAATCTTCAAAAGTTCGGATCTGTATCAATATTTCACGACTAAAATAAGAATCTATGATCATTTTCCTTTCTTTAGATACTTCTCTTAATTTCGTAGGACCATTGCTTCTAGTTTAATTTTGTAAGAGAAACAACCTATGCCAAGGCTCCTGGATAGCCAAGTGGGCAACGCGTTCGACTTCGATGAAAGCGGTCCCGGGTTCGAATCCCGGTGGGGACCCACGTGAGAAATAAATAATAATAATAAAATAAACCCACCTAAGATGTCGAAGTACTTTCTCTACAATACTACTGCAACCTCTGCAGGTAACGAAAACCTATCTGATTACCTAATGCATTGCATTATTACCATTACATTTACCATTGCATTTATATGTGAAAACTCATGAAATCCATGTTCGACAATTGCTTTGGTCGTCAAAGGATGGGTTGTTTATTTCCCAAACAAATTACGAATTTTCCCTCTATTTTATCAAAGTTCTCGCAATTTCGAATTTATATGAATGATTCACGACTAAAGTAAGATTTCATGATTATTTTCCTTTCTTTTGGCACTCGTCTTAATTTCGTAGGACCATTGTTTCTAATTTAATTTTGTAAAAGAAACAACCTCTGCAAGTCATGAAAACGTAATTTACGTACATCTCTTATGGAAACGTATTTTGTGCTCCTGGGTTCGAACCCGGACCTTTACAGAGATGAAAATAGTTTTTTTCTGGGGTGTTCAACATTGTAGAAACACAATGCAGTTTGTTTCAGATCTCTAAGTTAAGCTGAACTGGGTTCAGAACTGTTCTCAGAACAAAACTGGGTTCAACTGAAACTGTTCGATATTTAAACGTTTTATTTCAAGTGATTCCATTCCGGAGGACTGGAAAAAGGCAACGATTATACCAATCCACTAAAATGGAGCTAAAACAGATGTAGAGAATTATAGGCCGATCAGTTTGACATCCGTGGTATGTAAGATAATGGAAAGACTAGTCGCCGACTATCTCAGAAATTCTTGAAAGGATACTTGGTGGTTGTGTTAGTATCAACATAGGTTCAGAATGGATTATTCGTGCGAAAGGCAGTTACTGGGTTGTGCTAAGATTTTTCAGAATCGTTGGAACAGAAAAAGGAGTTATATGCCATTGTCGTAGATTTTTCCAAGGCATCTGACCTAGTACCGCATCGATTACTGTTAGGAAAACTTGAAGAAATGGTAATAGATAAGAGGGACGAAAGTTGGTTGCGAAATTTTTTAATTGGTAGGTCTCAGCGAGTAAAATTAGGCGAAACTTTATCCGAAAAAATAGAAATAACGTCAGGAGTACCTCAGAGAAGTGCAATCGAGCCTTTACTTTTCTTAATATATATAAATAACTTATCGAAGGACAAAAAATAAAAAATCAGACTTTTCGCGGACGACTGCATAATTTATAGAGAGATTAACCGTGATAACGATAGCAAATATTACAGAAAGACATTGAAGCTGAAGAAAACTGGGCATTAGTAAATAGAATGCAAGTAAAAGCGAAGAAAAGCAAGCATATAACATTCACAAATACCTGGAATACCAATACCAATATCTCTGGAAAGAGATTAGTAATGAGTTTAATGGAGAGAAAGTTCTCAAGGTGAAAAAATGTAGGTACATACTTATTGTTAGGGGTTATATAAACAAGATAGTATCTTAAGCATTTAAAATATACATTACGTGCTGAAAAGCTTAAAGGAAAGTAGTAGAGAAGCGAAAGAGTAAGGATATAAAGCAATGATGAGAATATGCGACAAATGTATGGGATCCGCAAGATAAAAATAATATCAAAAAGGTCGAGAAAGTGCAACGAAAAGCTGCTAGATATGTATTACGGAGATATAAGAAAGAAGATAGCGTAACGGAAATGTTAGAAATTTTTGGTTGGGAAAAATTAAAAAAAGGCTGCAATCGATTGGTGGCGAGGCTTGGAATGAGTTGAGAAGCAGAATGAAGGACCGATTTATATTGTTGGAGGGGATCATAAGTAGAAGCTAAAGCTGAGAAAGCGAAGAACAGGTTTTGCTAAGTACTCAGTCATAATAGAGGGAGACTAGAAAAAGATGTAAATTTTATTCAGATATAGAAATGTAACTTATCGTTTAAAAGGCACATCCAAGACGTAGCGGGGTCAGCCGACAGGACGTTGAAGCTATGTATCCGCGTTCTCAGGGGTAGTCAATCGGGTGTCAAAGAGGTGGCTTATTTCTCGCTCGTTCGTCCATACTAGAGGATTGTTGCGCAGTATGGAATCCACACGAGAAGGGTCTGGAGCTAGAGCGTGTACAACGCAGACCGGCTCGTTTCGTTAAGGGAAATCATAGTTTAGATAGCAGTGTATCAGAAGTGATCAAAACCCTCGGCTTGGAATCTCTTACGGATAGAAGAACCGAATATTGGCACAAGTTATTCCAGAAATTTTTAAGTACTGATTTGCATGACGAAATACGCGATATCGTGATTCCCGTTCTCAACCAGCGCGATTTCCGAAACCAGGTGACAAAGAGATTACGCGAGATTATAGCGAGAACGGATAGCTATTACTGGTTTCTTTTTTCTGTTAGCATTAGGAATACCAATCAGGTAGCTTATTAATAGGTTCGGTGTTTTCACACTCCCTGCCATACGCCATACGGCTGCTTGCGGGGTACTAATGTAAATGTAAATTGTGTCAATATGTTATTTAAATTTAGATTCATTGTAATATAAAGGGTGATTTTACATTATATTTTACTAATAAAATCGATATTGTTAGGTGTGACTTCGTGGAAAGCCATAATGCAATGAAAGCAAAGACTTAGTACTTTTCCACACTAACATTTATTCACCAGTCGCAGCAGAATAAATTTAGTGTGGAAAAGTACTAAGCCTTTGCTTTCATTATATTTTACATTAGTACCCCGCAAAAATCCGATATAAATGTACTGTATGTATCGTATTCATTAGATTAACTTTGCCGATAGCATTGAGTTATTCTGAATCGACATATAGAATTGTACGGAAGAGGAAATTACATTATGAAATAAATAAGGGCATTGAGGCAATGGAATATCTGTCAGTCATCGTTCCGAAGGCAGGATCAGCCCTTCCGCTTTAAGCTACTTCGGAGCTTACTTAGCAGGATGAAGAGTGAGTTCTCACCTTCAATCTATGAATGAAATTTCTCATAGTTTTCAGTAAGTGTTAATCAAGATGAATGTCACCACGATCCATTCTACATATCCCTGCATTGTCTTTCTTTGTTTTCCCACCGCGAACGCTGTTTAAGTGACGAGGTTTCGCCTGCGTGCCAGCGGAGTGTTCAGATCGATGTTGAGGGTCTCTGTCCGACTTATAAAGGCTCGCTCGACTTGTTGTCTCTCTGTGATTGGTGGACTCCACGATATGGTTTGATTTGTTAGAAGAACTCCCTTCAGGTCATTATTTTTATACCATCCTTTTGGTTCATGTTTCAGAGCGATTTTAATATTCTTATTGAATGTAAATTAAAGCCGTGATTACGTTACATAACTAAGGAAAAACGGGCTTGAAAAAAGTCTGACAGGACCAAGACTTACGACAGACGTTTTATTACAGATCAGACTCCATAATCATATAAAAGCAGGATGGAGTTCTCTATAAAGTTGTCACAAATAATACCTGTATAACAGTATCTATACCTGTAACCATTCTCCATCAATAACACATCTGAAGTTTCTGAAAGAGAAGTATGGAATCCAGCATCCTCAGAACATATTCTTAGAAAAGGTTATTCCATTTAATTGTATACCTTGAATGATTTTATTTTGGGGATCTAAATTAAGGTAGAAATCTATACGTATCTGAACCACTCGCCACGTTGGCATTGCGAATTTTAAATTTGATGCAATTCCTGAAATGAATTCTACTTGAAACTATAGGAAGAGTTAAAAGTGGAGATAACAGAACGCAATAGACAACGATACCAAGTAATATGGACATTGGTTCTAAGCCAGGCCGCTTTCTTTTCTCCTTGGAAATTACTTTGAGGTATACCACTAGACTTATTTAAACAGTCCACTTAGACATACGTGACCTCAATAAGGCATGAAGAGAAAAGAGATTTTTAATACATGTATAGGAATTGCAAAAAATCAAAGGTGACCTTTCTTTCGACTCTAGTTCGATCCAGATGCTCTTCAATTATAAATCACAGAGAAACTTGGAATAAGTTATCCGAGATGCTCAATCCTTCGCTGGAAACATGGATGTTTACTTGGGTCCAATGTGGATTTTGACATATTTTTATGTTTTAGCTCACCAGAGATATTAAAATTCCGCTTTAGCTACTCATCTTAAACAGAACAATTTTGAAAGATATGCTTTTGAAACAACGTGGATGCTTCCTTGGGTGTTCTAATGGCCCTTTCTAAATTTGATCGATGCTTTGTTACGAAAGACCAGAAGTTGGGTCCCCGAAGCATCACCGTGCATCTGTGGTAAAGTTATAAATCGCGGCGATTTGTATGTCGCCGCACACTGCCAGTCGTGTATGGCAGGATGTGTGTTTATTCCTTACCTAATCTACCCTATGTGGTATTTTTCAAAATGGTATTATCTTGAAACCGAAAACAGAATTGTAAGTCTTCTCAAGCAGACGCAGGTGTATAGTAGGGGATGTATTAATTCCTTACTTAATATACCCTATTTGCTACTTCCATATATGGTGTCACCTTCAAATCCAACGCATGGATTTAGATTTGTAAGTCACCCAAAACAGCCAATGGTGTATGGCAGCGGGTGTATCAATGGCTTACCTAGTCTATCCTATAGTAAGCTTGTAGTCTGCAAGCAACTTTTACTCGTGTGTGGTGTGATATATATATATATATATACTTAAAGGAAAGCAGTAGAGAAGCGAAAGAGTAAGGATATAAAGCAATGATGAGAATATGCGACAAATGTATGGGATCCGCAAGANATATATATATATATCTACATACATACACCATTTCTTAGATTCCCTTCTGGACTTTCAAATCCTCCACTTTAATATGCTGTTTTTTTGTCACTTCAGCTCTTCGTGGATCGTATATTGTCTCGTTGTATTCTTCTCACGCACCCATTTCCTGCGTAGATTCCCGACTTTTCCTCTTATTCGGAGCACGTGCGCAATCGCCAGCTTCGGCCACGTAAGTGTCCTCTTTCTTGGGAAGGACTCTACTTCAATCTATTTCGTTTTGCTTCGCGCCATCTACGATTCCTTTTTCTTCTTTTGGCGCTGGAGACTATTACTATCCTTTCCGTCACTTAAATTTTGTCAAGAATCTCTCTTCCATTAGAATGAGTTGGACCTGCATCTCTCTAGAGCCTATTTCGATTTCACACATAATATTCGCTCTCCCTCATAGAACTTGAGAGGTCCTTTCATGCCTTATTTTAGCACAAGCTATAAAATGAGTGGCGGAGTTTTCCCAATGTCGAATCCATTCCGTGAGCTTAGTATTTGTCATTCAGGTGGACATCTGTGTGTTTAGTCTAAATGACATAATGCATTGTATGTACAGGCTACGAAATCACCTAAAGTATCCATTCTGCTCTAAGTAAAAAATACTTTAATCGGAAAGCTGAATTAATGACGTCGTTTTAGGGCAATGCGGCTGTTGTGCACATGACTTCGAGGAGTGATAATGTTGACAAACTCATTCATTAATCTCACTCTGTGGATTAAAGTTACAAGTTTCAGCAAATATATTGCACAAAGTAGGGCTAACGGTCATGTGGTTAGCCGAATCTCGGTCATGGATTTCGTTCACGAAATATAAATTTTCCCGCAAGATTTGTTCCAAAGAATCAAGTTTTGCAATTTATTCTTCATTTATTGAGAATTTTATTTACTTTTTGTATGCAAGGAAGTGCCACGGAATTATGAATGACATTTCGATGTGGAAAATATTCATAAAAACTTTATCCTCAGGTTCTCATCTAATGGGAAAGTATTATATATCTTCCTCGTGAGAAAAAAAACGGGGGATGTGGAACAATGTCATTTGAATCGATATTTGTGTATATTCAAGCGAAAAACATCCAGTTTTAGTAACATAAGTGAACAGATGGAAATAGGCAAGGAAGACTGATTCAAGACCGACCACTGAAATACCAGTTCCTTTATCATGGAGAACTTTTGATATTATGCAGGAAAATATTGGTATAACATTTTTCTAATACTGTCCATCCGTGAAAATATGAGTGCCTTTTATTGTCCAACAAGTCAATAAAAGACACTCATATTTTCACGGGTTTTTCAGCCTTTCCACATAAAAATGCTTAATCTCCTGGATTACGGAATCATAAAGATATGAATGCGCTCTGTGTGAACTTTTATGAGTGCATTCTTCACTTGAGTATAGGAATTCACAGTGGGAATGAAATCTTACCTGCGTTAGCATGTGGAGCAATTCCTTAAAATGAAGCAGCAGTCCATAGTACAGTGCTGGCCAAAATTAACGCAACACCTCGCGGCGTGAGGGAGCGGGAGATTTAGGTATTAACTGTGCTGAGGACTTTACAGTGCACTCTGACAACAGTGTCAGGGGGGGCAGCCCATTGGGGATGGGAAGAAGGCGAGGCCTAGATGAGCTTAAAGTCGGGAAATTCGGAAATCAGTATTCCTGCGTATCTCTACATGCGAAGCATTCGTGAGAACGGATATGAATATGGGCTGCGCATACGGGAATCTCGGAAGGAACTGCCGACAAAAATTTTTGCGAAAAACTATGCCTAATCGAGTTTAATGAAAATTTAAGATTCATCCTTCTTTCGCTTCAGATATGCAACGCGTTCATTTTATTTAGTATTCCGTTCTTATTTCATTGTTTTTATCTACTGCCGAGGGATACGGACAATACGAAATCTTCGAAAAGGGAACGTTTTTCAAGGCATATCACTACTATTAACGTTCCTTTAATGGCTGAGTCAGCTGTTTTAATTCGAGAGAAAAAACGATTAACGTCTTTGTTGAACTCATAGATGGGCTTTAATAAGGTTAAATGAAGAGCATTCCTTATTGTCGAGAATCGTGTTAACTGTAAATCTGATACTAATTTCACAGACATCTTATGCAGTTGCTTCATCTGATATCGCTATTTCATTTTATTAACTAATAGTATTATTATTTTAATGCTTTTACAAAGGACGAACACGTGACGCTGTAGGCTATCCCGGAGAACATTTCTTTAATAACTCTCAACATTACGTTACTATTTCTTTTCCTATAAAATATCTCAAAGTCGAAAATTATTCATGGAGTTTCTATGGAATCACTTCGCACAATATAGAATACTGGACTAATGACCACCGTGTGCACGGCTTACGAGGTAGATATACGTGTGATAACTGAGGAGAAGAAGCAAGGCTGCTCGACGCTTCACCTTAGCCCACCCCTCTCACTTTGTTTTCAATACCTCATGGCTGTCCTTGATATTAGAGCGTCCGTGCTATGAGAGTTCGTCATTATGCCTTTGGAGCATCCATCATAACATTCTTCCCTATTTTTAGGGATAATACGCATGCGATGAACCATCCCCTTTTCCCCTAGTAGAAAATAGAATCGAGTGCTAAGATACGGCGAGAGCTCGAGGAATTTGAACTACTGTCCCATGAATGAACCCGCCCCACCTTTCTAAATGGCAATTCCATTGCCTCCTTGGGATCTATTCTCTTTCGTTTTCCAACGTGCAACAATTAAAAACGCGGCTCCTAAAAAGTCTTAGGCGGATTTCATTGTAATCGTAAGATGTTGAATTAGAAAAAAGAGTAAAAGAAACTCATTGCACATTGGTCGTCTTGAGGACACGGCAGACCATAGAGGATAGGAAACCCTGCATTAGAGCAAAAGAGGTGTGAAAAGGAGGAGAATTTTAAAATGGATTTTCCGAAGGATGGATCCGAAACATCAACATTTCGTAAAGTTAGGTTCCTAAAATAACTCTGCCTGCTTTAATCACAAAAACGTCTTAGTCTGGTGTGAAGGCTTTCACTAAATGAAGATTCCATAATGTGATGATTTTCGGGAATACAGTATTTGTCAAAACAAACAGTTTTACTTTGTTAGTAAAATTATTTAAGAGTAATATCATCTTCTTACGCAGACGTCGCGAAACGTCGATGCCTTATTTAGTAATTTTATCGAATCATATTATCAGAAATTGTTTTGAAGATGTTTCTTGTGTATGTTTAAGACAGTCATTAATGAAGTAAAGAACCTAGTCAATCGCAAAAAAAATTCATGGCAATTATTTAATTTCTACGCTCGGATTATAGTTCCATGGCCAGAATGACGACTCCTCAAGGCACGGACGCTTTAAAATCAAGAAAAAGCCTGAGTTATTGAAAATACAGAGGGAGGGGTGGGCCTTCGCAGGTGAATTTAAGAATTCCCACGTCATCTAGCAGCCCTGCTTCTCCTCAGTTATTGCACGTCTATCTTCCTCGTAAGCCGTGCACACGGTGGTCATTAGTCCAGTATTCTATATTGTGCAAAGCGATTCCATCGAAACTCCATGAATAATTTTCGACTTATTGTTAGAGATGCTTTATAAGAAAATAACAGGTTCGCAATGCTGGGAGTGATTAAAGAAATGGTCTTCCGGATAGCGTAGGGCGTCGCACGTTCGTCCTTGGTGAAAGCATTAAAAAAATAAAACTATCAGTATATCAAATAAAATAGCGACAACAAATGAAGCACCAGTATAAGATGCCTGTGAAATTAGCTTGTCAGCTTTACAGTCACCACGTATCTCGGAAATAAGGATTCCCTTCATGAAATCTTAATAAGACCCGTCTTTGAAATACCTCAATTGTTTTTATCTATCGAATTAAAACACCAGGCTCAGTCATTAAAGAAACGTTAATAGTTGCAAAATGCTCTGAAGAACGTTTTGTTTTCGAAGATTCTGTATTCTCCGTATCTTCTTGGTAGTAGATAAAAATAATGGATAAAGCCTAGGAAATTATCGAATAAACGCGTTGCATATTTGAAGCGAAAGGAGGATGAATCTTTTATACCTTCATAAAATTTGATTAGGCATAGTTTTTCTCCAAAATCTCGTGAGACTGTTCGTCCTGAGAATCCCGTATACGTATGAAGCCCCTATTTTTATCCGTTCTCGTGAACGCTTCGTCTGTAGAGTTACGCAGGAATACAGATTTTCTAATTTCCCGACATTAAGCACATCTAGGCCTCGCCTTCTTCCCATCCCCAATGGGCTGTACCCCCTCCCCTATCACACTGTTGTCAGAGTGCACTGTAAAGTCCTCAGCACTGTTAGTTCCTAAATCTCCCGCTCCGGTACGTCGCGAGGTGTTGCGTTAATTTTGGCCAGCACTGTACTACATTAAATGAAACTAACATATACACGTTATTTCCTATCGTTGCCTATATCTTTAATTATTAAGTTTTTGAAGAACTGAAGAGAGCATCTGGGTAGATAAGGAAGAATTGGATGAGGAATACTTACTGTGCCTTCAACTCAGCAAATTAGTTAATTGGTAAAGATTCTTTCGTGACTGAAAGGATGATAAAGTCGCTCTATTAAAACCAGCGAAGGGTGGCAATATCAGATTGTAGGGGTAATTTCTCTCTTGAAGTCTCTTGAAGTCCCAGGAAGACGACTGAAATATTTATGGGTTATTGAAATCAATTACAGTGCCCAAAGAAGTTCGTAGGCTCCCACCGGGAAAAGAACCCGTGACCGTTTTTACCGAAGTCAAACGCCCACTAGGCCTCATTGCTTTCCGAGAGCCAAGTAAGTAAGAGCCAAGGTATTTGCCTTGTGGCAAATAATTTAGCTCTTACGATCCATTTTAATCGGTCGTTATATCAAAGTCGTAGTGCTGTTTCTTGAGCAGGGAGGGCAGTTACTTAAAATTGTTTAATGAAGTTTAATGAAAGTTCTTTCTATAGGAAGATAATAATCACAAATTGTGACATGCAAAATTAGGTTTGTTAAATCTTTAACGGCTGAATATTTTACAGTTTTGTCTTTCGAATAAAATGCGCCAATCAGTTGAAATATTATGTAATTCCATTAGCATACTTTTGAATGCAGACCTACCATCCTCTTCAGTTCCTTCACTGCATTCAACAAAATGGTTTATCTTCCGTTTCTTGCTTCCGTTAGAAAGATATTTTATTTTGAGAGGATACAAATCTACTCGCTGTTATTTGACTAGCATTTCCATAAGTGCAGCACTTCGTCTCCCTTCAGCGGCAGTTCGGATTTGAAAGCAGTCGCAAGAAAACAAATTTGGGTGAGCGTAGGAGGGTTTTTTTGTGAAGTGCTCTCAACCGCAAGAAAGAAAAAGTTACCCCAGTTAACTTTGCTCTTTCAGGCGGATTTTGGTCTTTTGACTATCAACTATGTATTCAACCTTAAATTTTGTCTTCCTACGCTCCGCTTTTTTGGGGAAAATATATTTAGAAGATTAAAGGTGACTTAAATTCATCACATAAGGGTTATTCTTGGACATTTTTGTCGAAACCAGGTACAAGATTTTTATTATTTTGCGTCCCTTTCTGTCTTCTATGTTAGGTCTATATTAGCAATTAGGGCCTTAATAGTAATCTTGGGAATGCTATATACAGACGGTCACAGTCCAGACACCAGCCCTCTATACAACCGATCATGTCAATTGATTTGCTCATATTTGTGAAATTTCTTCTCTTTGCTAACGCAGCATTACGGTGATCCAGATTATACATCAAACGTGATATATCATCATACCACAGCGACCTTGTTAAGTGAGATTTTTTCGCAGCGGGGGTGCATGAAAGTAAATTTTCAATGTAGGATCTGTAAGAATAAGTGTTGCTAGGCGATAAAACCAATTTTTGATTCAAATAAATATCCACTTGTAAGAAAAGAGGATGTAAAAAGTTTTTTACTGGGCCGAAGTTGTGTTCTTCCACAATATGACTCCCGTCAGTTCTGATAATTTTTACGACCACTTGAGTTAATGTATATCCTTGATCGATGTATTCGTCACCAGCACTACTGACAACAAAGGGTGAATCGTCAATGATTAACGATAGAGGTTTGTAATATGTAATGTAATGTAATGAATTCCTGTTCTACAATATCACAGTATACCAGTATTTGATGCGGAAATCCTAGGAATAAATTGACCGGATGATGTGAAACGCTGCCCACTGAAACTTGAAGTTCTGGATCAAATCGGAGATGAAAGGTTAAAAAGTGAAGGTACGGTTAAAAAGTGAAAAAAGCCATGTACGGCTTCTTTGACTCTCCCCCTATAATAATCACAGAGTCACGACTGGTATCAATAAAAACGCGATTGCTATTTCTATCGATTTCAAAAATGTAGCGAGAAAAAAATTTTATCTATACTATTTATCTCATGTAAGACGTGCGAAATACTTTCGTAATTTGATTCGAAACTTTTCGTCCCCGCCTTGATCGTTCCACACCCTTATGATATTAATCTCATTGCTTTAGGAAGGAACATGGATATTGGAATTCTACCAAGGCAACTTTCCATTCGCTATTTAGTTCGATTCTCAGGGGCAACTGCGTTCGAAACCTAGTCGTTGTGTTGTCAGGAAATGAATTCATGCTACTGTTGCTAGGCAGTGTTATATAAAACTGATCCTTCATCTCAACTTTTTGATATATTTGATATTAACCCAAGAGTTGAAACCATCTGGGTATCCTTTCCACTTGAATAACCCCTCTATTCTTCTTTTCCCCTATAACCAAGTATTTTATTTATTTTTTAATCGCGCGTTTTAGAAACTCTGACGCATTGCAGTTTCGGTTCGTAAAATCGACCTTCAATATCATCACCCCTTTGATCTTCCACGACGTAAACTACAGGTTTTCTATTTATTACTTTTCGTACTTTAAATATTTCCTCAGGTTAATTGCTTCGGCATCCTTTATCACACGTCGATTTAATTCTGGATAATCGTACCATATCACCAATATTCAATTTAGGTTTAGTGGCTTTATCTTTCACAGTGCCATATAAATTTTTCCTGATAAACATTTTTCTCGTTAACATCAATTGGTGACATTTTGATGCTAGAATGGTAGGCATGATTGTAACCGTGCAATAATTTTGGTAAAATTTCTATGTATCTGCGAGTGTTATTTTCCGTAAAGTAACGCCGCATTCTTATATTGAGAGTTCTATTGAAAAGTTCCTCTATGCTTACTTTCACATCGGGGTTTTGCGTTACGTAATAGTTAAAGCCATTTTCTTTGAACAACCTTTTTACGAAGCGTGAGGTAAATTCCTTTATTTCCACCTTTATTGCTCTGTATGTTAACAGGTTTTCTTAAATGTTTTGTTAAATGTTTTCTGGAAGGCCGATTTAACATTTTCGACCGTTTATAACTTAAGCGGTGTAACCCAGGCGTGTTTACTAAATGTATCAATCACAGCTAATAGGTACTCATCGTTGTGTTGCTTTAGATTACGCATGCCAATGAGATAGAATTGCTAAAGAGTCAAAAGAGTCTTAACCAGAACAAATTGAATTGAAAGTAACGGAAAATTTTCGTTTTTATAAAGTCCACAAATCCTATAAAAAAGAGAATGTCGAAAAAAGTTCTTAAATGATAATTGTCTATAATAAAACAACTTGATTGAGATTACTTTTGTCATTACCTTCCCTAAATCTTATAGCCTCTTTATCTTGTATATTGTTTTAGTGGAAATTCCACAGGAAAACATAAGATCAGTTGCAATATCTCCCCGAAGACTTAGAACTTCCTCAAATTGTTTTCACGCTCAAATAATTTTGTAAGCTTTAATGTGATTTTATGCACTACAGGTTAATTTCCCAATATTCGCAACCTACAAAATGCTTTTTTTGAAAACATCTGCCTTGAAAATGAATGACGAGTCCGGAGAAACATTAATGCTACTAATAATGTGTCTTTAATGGGAATTTTCTTTTAAAAGGCATTGGGATGAGCACGCCAGCGGAACGATCGAGGAAATAGGAATAGTAAAAGGACCTTTCTTCGCCTCCATCGTCTAATGAATCTCGGTTGTGATGGAGCTCGAGTAAAATTTCGTCTGAGATGACTCGAAGGTCGAGATTAGCTAAATAAGCGACTAAATTCTGGAAACTATGTTCTTGATTACGAACTTCGGCAGCAAGATGCAGCTTTAATGTCACAACTTCCCTTTCCACGTATTAGGATGTCTAATCGGGTTCATCTATCCAATTCGGGGAATACCTAATTCCTACGGTCTATCTGTTTGCCAACTCAGGAGGAGTTGACTCCGGGGGTTGTTTGTTCCAAGAGTAGTGAATTCAGGAAGATTATTAAATCTTCAACTTCTGTAGGATATGTATTCTACTACAAATAACAGTATTAACGCGGAATTTGATCATAATTTAACCGGATTTTCTCAAAGATGTAATGTATGATGATATAACGCGATTTCCGGACAGAATGACAAAAATTACCCAGAAAACTTCCAAGGCATTACTTTTCCAATTATTACTCTTCCAAATACTAAGCGGTTTCATCATTATTAAGGCTTACTCCTCAAAAAACTAAGCGGTCTCATCATAATTTAACCTTACTCTTCGAAAACCTAGCGGCCTCATCATAATTTAAGCTTCCTCTTCCAAAAACTATGCGGTCTCATCTTAGTTTAATCTTACCCTTACAAAAACTAAGCGGTCTCAACGTAATTCAGGCTTTTTCTCCCATAAACAAAGCGGTTACATTATATTTTAAGTTTAATATTTCAAATACTAAGCGGTGTCATAATAATTTCTGCCTACTCTTCCAAGAACTAAGCAGTGTCATTTAATTGAAGCTTTGAAAATCTAAGAAGTATCATCATATTTAATGCTTTCTCTTCCAATAACTAATCGGTCTCATTATAATTTAAACTTACCATTTCAAAAACTAAGCGGTATCATCATAATTTAACCTTACTCTTCCAAAAACTAAGGGGTTTCATCATAATTTAAGCTCATACTTCGAAAAACTAAGCGGTCTCATCATGATTTAAGCTAACTCTTCCAGAAACTAATCGATTTCATTATAATTTAAGCTTACTGTTCGAAAAACTAAGAGGTCTCATCATATTTAATGCTTTATCTTCCAAAAACTAGTCGGTCTCATTATAATTTAAACTTACTTTTCCAAAAACTAAGCGGTCTCATCATAATTTAAGCATAATCTTCAAAAACAAAGCGGTCTCATGATTTATTCTTACTCTTCTTAACGCAAAGCGATCTCATCATAATTTAAGCTCACACTTCGAAAAACTAAGAGGTCTCATCATATTTAATGCTTTATCTTCCAAAAACTAATCGATTTCATTATAATTTAAGCTTACTGTTCGAGAAACTAAGAGGTCTCATCATTATATAAGCATACTCTTCAAAAACAAAGCGGTCTCATGATTTATTCTTACTCTTCTTAAAGCTAAGCGATCTCATCATAATTTAAGCTCACACTTCGAAAAACTAAGCGGTCTCATCATGATTTAAGCTAACTCTTCCAGAAACTAAGCGGTGTCGTTTAATTTAAGCTTACTCTTCGAAAAACTAAGAGGTCTCATCATATTTAATGCTTTATCTTCCAAAAACTAATCGATTTCATTATAATTTAAGCTTACTGTTCGAAAAACTAAGAGGTCTCATCATATTTAATGCTTTATCTTCCAAAAACTAATCGATTTCATTATAATTTAAGCTTACTGTTCGAAAAACTAAGAGGTCTCATCATATTTAATGCTTTATCTTCCAAAAACTAATCGATTTCATTATAATTTAAGCTTACTGTTCGAAAAACTAAGAGGTCTCATCATATTTAATGCTTTATCTTCCAAAAACTAATCGATTTCATTATAATTTAAGCTTACTGTTCGAGAAACTAAGAGGTCTCATCATAATATAAGCATACTCTTCAAAAACAAAGCGGTCTCATGATTTATTCTTACTCTTCTTAAAGCTAAGCGATCTCATCATAATTTAAGCTCACACTTCGAAAAACTAAGCGGTCTCATCATGATTTAAGCTAACTCTTCCAGAAACTAAGCGGTGTCGTTTAATTTAAGCTTACTCTTCGAAAAACTAAGAGGTCTCATCATATTTAATGCTTTATCTTCCAAAAACTAATCGATTTCATTATAATTTAAGCTTACTGTTCGAAAAACTAAGAGGTCTCATCATATTTAATGCTTTATCTTCCAAAAACTAATCGATTTCATTATAATTTAAGCTTACTGTTCGAAAAACTAAGAGGTCTCATCATATTTAATGCTTTATCTTCCAAAAACTAATCGATTTCATTATAATTTAAGCTTACTGTTCGAAAAACTAAGAGGTCTCATCATATTTAATGCTTTATCTTCCAAAAACTAATCGATTTCATTATAATTTAAGCTTACTGTTCGAGAAACTAAGAGGTCTCATCATAATATAAGCATACTCTTCAAAAACAAAGCGGTCTCATGATTTATTCTTACTCTTCTTAAAGCTAAGCGATCTCATCATAATTTAAGCTCACACTTCGAAAAACTAAGCGGTCTCATCATGATTTAAGCTAACTCTTCCAGAAACTAAGCGGTGTCGTTTAATTTAAGCTTACTCTTCGAAAAACTAAGAGGTCTCATCATATTTAATGCTTTATCTTCCAAAAACTAATCGATTTCATTATAATTTAAGCTTACTGTTCGAAAAACTAAGAGGTCTCATCATATTTAATGCTTTATCTTCCAAAAACTAATCGATTTCATTATAATTTAAGCTTACTGTTCGAAAAACTAAGAGGTCTCATCATATTTAATGCTTTATCTTCCAAAAACTAATCGATTTCATTATAATTTAAGCTTACTGTTCGAAAAACTAAGAGGTCTCATCATATTTAATGCTTTATCTTCCAAAAACTAATCGATTTCATTATAATTTAAGCTTACTGTTCGAGAAACTAAGAGGTCTCATCATAATATAAGCATACTCTTCAAAAACAAAGCGGTCTCATGATTTATTCTTACTCTTCTTAAAGCTAAGCGATCTCATCATAATTTAAGCTCACACTTCGAAAAACTAAGCGGTCTCATCATGATTTAAGCTAACTCTTCCAGAAACTAAGCGGTGTCGTTTAATTTAAGCTTACTCTTCGAAAAACTAAGAGGTCTCATCATATTTAATGCTTTATCTTCCAAAAACTAATCGATTTCATTATAATTTAAGCTTACTGTTCGAAAAACTAAGAGGTCTCATCATATTTAATGCTTTATCTTCCAAAAACTAATCGATTTCATTATAATTTAAGCTTACTGTTCGAAAAACTAAGAGGTCTCATCATATTTAATGCTTTATCTTCCAAAAACTAATCGATTTCATTATAATTTAAGCTTACTGTTCGAAAAACTAAGAGGTCTCATCATATTTAATGCTTTATCTTCCAAAAACTAATCGATTTCATTATAATTTAAGCTTACTGTTCGAGAAACTAAGAGGTCTCATCATAATATAAGCATACTCTTCAAAAACAAAGCGGTCTCATGATTTATTCTTACTCTTCTTAAAGCTAAGCGATCTCATCATAATTTAAGCTCACACTTCGAAAAACTAAGCGGTCTCATCATGATTTAAGCTAACTCTTCCAGAAACTAAGCGGTGTCGTTTAATTTAAGCTTACACTTCGAAAAACTAAGAGGTCTCATCATATTTAAGGCTTTATCTTCCAAAAACTAATCGATTTCATTATAATTTAAGCTTACTGTTCGAAAAACTAAGAGGTCTCATCATATTTATTGCTTTATCTTCCAAAAACTAGTCGGTCTCATTATAATTTAAACTTACTTTTCCAAAAACTAAGCGGTCTCATCATAATTTAAGCATACTCTTCAAAAACAAANGCCAACTCCTGGCTCAGGTGGACCTTATTGTTTATACTTTCTTTTTCCCCCCCCTAAATATACTTCTTAATATGTGACAAATGTAATGAAAACCTTCTGTGCAATTATTGTAATTCCACTGTCTTTGTTATTAATGTAAGTGTAATGGAGATAAAGGAAATAAATTCAAATAATCAAGCTTTGCAGGAATACACACATACCATAGATAGCGCAGACATAACTAGTTACGGAATTCGAGAGAAAATTCTGTTTTAATGAGCAGGATATTCAATAAAATGATGGGATTGGAATAAGGGATAATATATGGGAATAATAATATAGGAATAATATGAAATGTTCACGATGAAATTTTACCGACCGAACTTATGTCCGTTTCTCATAAAATAATGCTCCTCATAGAAACCTAAACCTTAAATTATTAAAACCTGTTCTATAAACCTTGGAACATAGTGAGTCTCTCACTATGTTCTAAGGTTTCCACCACGAGTGTTATCTATAGTCGTAATTCAAAAACATTATCCTCTAGTTACGATAATTAGAGTTATCGATAATCTATCAAACAATTTTGGGAAAAAATGAGAACCATCATGTAATCGGTCGTAAATAAATAAGTGGACTTCGGAAAGCGTTACCCATTCATTGAGAGAAGGAAATTCAAAACATTTTCAATTTTTGTGGGGTCCCGGATAGCCAAGTGGGCAACACGTTCGACTTAGGTGAAAAGGGTAGCGGGTTCGATTCCCGGTGGGGGCCCACGTGCGAAATGACCTAAGCTGTCGAAGCACTTTTAACAATACAACTACTACTTTCTATTTTGAAGTTCTGTTTACTTTAAATGTGATTAATTACTATTTTAAGAAATTTTACTAATTTAAGATTCTTCTCATAATTCCCCATAAAGTGGCTTGAATAATTATAGCATTTTATGTCTCGGAATGTTGAATGGAATGTTGAACGCGACAGAATTCTTAGTGACCGTGGAGCTCAGCAGGACCATGCCGCGGGATCGAAAAATCCATCGCAATCTCAGGGTAGCAGGTGAAACGAAACAGTTCTTCACATTCTGTATTTAAAAACCTTAAAAATTGATGTGGTATAAGGGACTCGGTAGTTTAGCGCCGTTTTCCTAGTTGCTTTCCTCACTTTGTCTCAAAAATTGGCCGAAAAAAGGTGTCCGCTATTTTCTTGCGTACAATGAGCAGAGGTCCATATTTGAGCACAAAACTATAACTAATCAAAAGATCAGAAACAATACCAAAATATGGTATAAACGGATTTTCCATCAGTTTCCTTTAATCACGTCTGCATTGCAGCAAACTTGAATGCTTTTCAGAAAAATCCGACAACATTCTTTCCTGCGAAAATTTCCCACGTTTGACACCCTGTATCTTTTAGACGCGCACAAATAACGAAAAATAAAAGGCGGAACAACAAAATTCAATCTTTTCTGAATACCTACGCGAAGTTTCACGTTCCTCACTCTAAAAAACCGTTTTTGGCCTCTTGGCCAGCTTTTTTCGATTCTAGCCCACTGTGCATCGTTTAGGTTTGACGAAGAAATCGTATCAAGAAGTACCTCAAATTATTATCCAAGTTTCCTGTACACTTCTTACGGAGAAATACTTAATCCGCACTGGTGTCGAACCAAGGATCAGTTTAAGAGTTCTTAGGCTTGGATCTGAAACACAACCACAATACTCTTCATTTGCCGAATTATAGCAATTTCGCTTTTCGGTAAGTGGCCAGAAAGATATTTTGAAAAAGACCTTTTGTATGTTCCTTAAAGGAGCAATTAGGTGCGTCCTAGCATCGAACTTGTGACGACAAGAGCAAAAATCTTAACGCATAGGATAGAAATCTATATCTACTATCGATGTCGTGAAATTCTACTCTCTATCTTAAGGGAAAATACCCTAAACGAATTTTTGAAAATTCGGTTATACGATTTGTCATAGCATCGAACCTGGGTCCATTACGATAAAAATCCTTACGCCATACGATAGGATGCTGCATCTTCCAACGATTCTGTAAGTTTAAACGTTCTATCTTAATTCAAAATACATTAAACGAATTTTTGAAACAAATATATATGAAAAAGTTTATAATTCATAAAATATATAAATAACTTTAAACGTATTGTAGTGTTAACTACACTACAGAACAAGTGCAGAGAGCATACCCGTAGAAAACGTGGGGCTTAAGATCGCGAGATATGTACATCATCGCTACCTAGGTTCAGTAACTAGGCATAAAAAATGAAGCTTACTCTTCCTAAAACAAAGCGTGCATATCATAATCGAAGCTTAATCTAACAACAACTAAGCAATCTTACCATAATGTAAACTTACTCTTCAAAACACGAAGCTGTGTAATCATAATTTTAGCTTAATATTAAAAAAACTAAGCGGTCTCATCATAATTAAATTTACCCTTCCTAAAACTAAGCGGTTTAATCATAATTTAAGCATAGCCTTCCAAAAACTAAACTGTCCCATCATAATTTAAGCTTACTCTTCCAAAAAACTAAGCAGTCTCATCACAATTTAAGCTTACTATTTCAAAAACTAAATACGGTCTCATCATAATTTAAGCCTGCTCTTCTTAATGCTAAGCGGTACCATCTTAGTTTAAGCTTACCCTTACAATAACTCATCGTAATTCATGCTTTTTCTTCCATAAACTAAGCGGTCTCATTATATTTAAGTTTACTCTTCCAGAGACTAAACGGTGTCATAATAATTTAAGCTTACTCTTATAAAAACATAAGCTGTGTCATTATAATTTAAGCTTATTCTTCCAAAAACAGAACGGTCTGATCATAATAACGCTTTCTCTTCCGAAAACTAAGGGTTGTTTTTATAATTTCAGCTTACTCTTCAAACTACTAAGTGGTCTCATCATAATTGTATGGTACTCTTACAAAAAGTAAGCGTTATCGTCATAATTTAAGGTTACTCTTCCAAAATCTAAGCGGTCTCATCATAATTTAAGCTTACTCTTCCAAAAACTGATCGGTCCCATTATAATTTAAGCTTACTGTTTCAAAAACTAAGCGGTTTCATCATAATTTAACCTTTCTCTTCCAGAAACTAAGGAGTCTCATCATAATTTAAGCTTACTTTTCCAAAAACAAAGCAGTCTCATCATAATTTTTCCTTACTCTTCCAAAAACTAAGCGATCTCATCATAACCTGAGCTTACTCTTCCAAAAATTAAGCGGTCTCATCATAATTTAGGCTTACTTTTCGAAGAACTAAATGGTCTCATCTTAATTTAAGCTTACTCTTCAAATACAAAGCGGTCTGATTATAATTTAATCTTACTTTTCCAAAAACTAAGCGGTCATATCATAATTTAAGCTTACTCTTCTAAAAACTAAGTGGTCTAGTCTTAATTTAAGCTTACTCTTCAAAAAACTAAGCGGTCACATCATAATTTAAGCTTTCTCTTCCAAAAAATTAGCGGTCTCATCTTAATTTAAGCTTACTCTTTCAAAAACTAAGCGGTTTCATCATAATTTAAGCTTACTCTTCGAAAAACTAAGCGGTGTCATCATGATTTAAGCTAACTCTTCCAGAAACTAAGCGGTCGTATCATAATCTAAGTTTAGAAACTAAGCGGTCGTATCATAATCTAAGTTTACTCTTCAAAAAGAAAGCGGTCTTGTCATCATATAAGCTAACTCTTCCAATTCGAAACGGTCTTTATATAATTTATTATTATTATTATTAGTCAATACCGCCGCAGTTAGACGTTTAGTCCGGTGGTGACGTTTAATTACCGTGCATTACAGTAATATTACATACAATATGGCTTGGTTACACATAAACAAATACAGAAATTTGGGATCTATCTACCCGTCAGTTAACTACAATTGTTTAAAAACTACTCTAATCACAATTACCACTTCAGTTATACTTTTATATCACAACCACTACAAACACTAAAATATATACATTACAATATATACAATACGTATACATTAACGGAAAATTACCTCTAAACAGCATTATAGCAACTTGTCGATAACACTTATCACGTAAGATTTTTCAGGATTCCTGATAGGCCTTCACGGCTACCGTAGCGGCCACGGGGCCCACGAAATTCCCATCGTACATCACCCTACCAGGTGATCCCCTACTCTTCTCTCGCTTCGTCATCGGTAGGCCCACTCGTCATATTATTAGTTTTACTTATACATTATCATAAAACATTTAACATTTTTTGGGAAAGGCTCAACGACTTCTGCAGGTGGATTGTTCCATTCCTCGATAGTTCCATTTAAAAAAGAATATTTCCTATTATCGGTTCTTTGCTTAATGCATCTCACTTTGTATTTGTGATCGTACTTACTCTGGTCATCTGCCTCTTTTACTCTATCGCGTATTTCCTTAAACGCAGTAAATCCCACGAATGACTTATAAAATACCGATAATCTCTTTTTCTTCCTCCTTGTTTCTAACTCTCCCAACCTAATTCTTCTAACATCTGTGAAACACTGCTACGCTTTTCATATCTTTCCAAAACGAACCTAGCCGCCTTTCTTNTCCAAACACTAAGCGATCTCGTCATAATTAAAGCTTACTCTTACAAATACTAAGCGGTCTCATCATAATTTAAGGTTACTATTCCAAAAGCTAAGCGGTCACATAATAATTTAAGCCAACTCTTCCAAGAACTAAGCGGCTTCACCATAATTTAAGCTTACTTACAAAAAGGGTTTATTATAATATAAGCTTACTGTCAAGAAGTAAGCGGTCTTATCATAATTTAAGCTTACTCTACTAAAAACTAAGCGGTCTCATCATAATTTTTACCTTACACTTCCAAATATTAACCTGTCTCATCATAATTTTCGCTTACTCTTCCGGAAACTAAGCGGTCTAATCTTAATTAAGCTTACTCTTCCAAAAACTAAACTGTGTTATCATAATGTAAGCTTACACTTCAAAAAGTTAATCAGTCTCATCATAATTAAGGCTTACTTTTCCTAAAAGTAAGCGGTCTCAACGTAATTTAAGCTTACTCTTCCAAAAACTAAGCGATCTCATCATAATTTAAGCTTACTCTTCCAAAAACCAAGCGATCTCATCATAATTTAAGCTTACTTTTCCAGAAAATAAGCGGTTTTGTCATAATTAAAGCTTACTATTCCAAAACCTCACCATTCTCGTCATAATTTAGCATACTTCTTGAAAAACTACTCGGACTCATTATAATTAAGGCTTACTCTTCCAAAAGTTAACCGGTTTGATCATAATTTAAGCGATATCGATGGAATGTATCATTATCAAGAATAACGTAACATTAAAGCTAGCAAGGCCTCAATAATTCATGATAATACTAAACAATTGAAGCATAAATTAATCTTTTCTCTGATAAGGTAAGCGAACCCAGGAAAAACCAAGGTAAGGCGTTGTAAAAAAACTCTAGTCTTTAATTTTTATGGACATTCATCAGAAATTAGAATTGTCAATATAGTAAGTAAATAGTAAGTTTCTTTCTCGCTTTGTNCACTTCAAAAAACTAAGTGGTCTTATCATAATTTAGGCATACTCCCCCAGAAACTAAAAGGTCTCATCATAACATATGCTTACTCTTCCAGAAACTAAGCGGTCTCATGATAATTTAAACTTACTCTTCCAAATACTAAGCGGTTTCATCATTATTAACGCTTACTCTTCAAACAACTAAGCAGTCTCATCATAATTTAACCTTACTCTTCGAAAACCTAGCGGCCTCATCATAATTTAAGCTTACTCTTCCAAAAACTATGCGGTCTCATCTTAGTTTAATCTTACCCTTACAAAAACTAAGCGGTCTCAACGTAATTCAGGCTTTTTCTCCCATAAACAAAGCGGTTACATTATATTTTAAGTTTAATATTTCAAAAACTAAGCGGTGTCATAATAATTTATGCTTACTCTTCCAAGAACTAAGCAGTGTCATTTAATTGAAGCTTTCTCTTCGAAAATCTAAGATGTCTCATCATATTTAATGCTTTCTCTTCCAATAACTAATCGGTCTCCTTATAATTTAAATTTACCATTTCAAAAACTAAGCGGTATCATCATAATTTAACCTTATTCTTGCAAAAACTAAGGGGTTTCATCATAATTTAAGCTTACACTTCGAAAAACTAAGCGGTCTCATCATGATTTAAGCTAACTCTTCCAGAAACTAAGCGGTGTCGTTTAATTTAAGCTTACTCTTCCAAAAACTAAGCGGTCACATCACAATTTATGATGTGACCGCTTACCCTTCATAATATTAAACGGATTCATCATTGTTAACGCTTTCTCTTCTATAAACTAAGCGGTCTCATCTTAATTTAAGCTCACTCTTCCAGAAACTTAGCGGTCTCATCATAACCTTAGCTCACTCTTCCAAGAACTAAGCGGCTTCACCATAATTTAAGCTTACTTACAAAAATGGTTTATTATAATATAAGCTTACTGTCAAGAAGTAAGCGGTCTTATCATAATTTAAGCTTACTCTACTAAAATCTAAGCGGTCTCATCATAATTTTTATCTTACACTTCCAAATATTAAGCTGTCTCATCATAATTTTCGCTTACTGTTCCGGAAACTAAGCGGTCTAATCTTAATTAAGCTTACACTTCAAAAAGTTAATCAGTCTCATCATAATTAAGGCTTACGTTTCCTAAAAGTAAGCGATCTCATCATAATTTAAGCTTACTCTTCCAAAAACCAAGCGATCTCATCATAATTTAAGCTTACTTTTCCAGAAAATAAGCGGTTTTGTCATAATTAAAGCTTACTATTCCAAAACCTCACCATTCTCATCATAATTTAGCATACTTCTTGAAAAACTAATCGGACTCATTATAATTANGTTTTCAGACGCACGCCTGAATTTGTTAAGTTAAAGGCCTTCTTTCTTTAATATTATTATTGCTGTGTGTATTTGATTCTTCTTATATTAAAATATCTTTTAGCCTTTTCTGTTCAACGAAAACAGCCGAAAATAACAGATTTCATCTTTTCATAACTGAATCTTTATTTCTACAAACAATATTCTCAAATTTGAGAAGCGAAATTCGGAAAAAATAGTTGAAGACGAGCCCTTTAAATGCCAGATTCGCATTAATAAGATATAATTTTGCATTCAATAGATTTAAAGACGGATTGTCGTAAAAAAAGATAATTTATTTGGAGAATATCACGTGAATATCTAATTATGTTATACAATGGACATCGATTAACCCGAAATGCAGGGGACGAAACTACACAGTTTCACCAAATTTCGTATTAACCGAATATTTTGTTAATGCAACCCGCTGCGTTGGGTTCCACAGATGGGAATATTTATTGTCACTTTAACGGAAAAGAATCATAAGTTGGCATTCATTGAATGAATAAAAATTAAATCACTGATTTAAAATAGAATTAATTATGAAAAATCACTTTTTGATAAAATAGATGTAAAATCTATGAACAAAAATTTAACACTGCTTAAATACACAATGACAATTATTATGTTGATTGAAATCCCTCCACGAGCGTCGTTCCGTGTCATGAATAATGCGTTAATTTTGCTGCAATATTTTCCCTGATTATTATCCTTTTTTTGTTTTCGCGGCAAACAAATTATCATACATTGGTATTATGATTCGTAACGGACCCAAGCAGATCTTCGTGTTAAACGATACTTCGTATTATCCGTATTCGTATAAACCGGTTTCCACTGTAAAAGCAGTGAGAACTCTATTCGTTAAAACATTTGAAAATGCCATTTTTAATGACTAGCAGCGAGTGAACATAAAATTCTCGAAATCAAGATTAGTGCCTAGAGAACTTTGAAACAATAAGATTGAACTGAGCGTTTAAACAGCGTTATAACGCTTAGTTGCATTTTACACTATTGCATTGTTGAAATTATCCAATAATGAATGGTATGAACTAATTCACGAGCGTGGCTGTGAGACGCAAAAATATCTTTCCGCAAAGAGCGAGCGAATGAAAAAGTATGCGGTACAATAATTTCTCATCTCCAGCGTCTTTAGTTTTTCCTTGGCTTTTCTTCCAAAGTGGGGTTCCGAAAGAAAACTACGCTTCTTCATCCGCGGAAAGTGAAAACTTATAGAGCGAATCTCCCCAAGTTTTGTACATTAAGGATAATTCTTCATCTCCCTTTTCGCATTGTGTCGCAACATCAAGGGGCCCAAATGGAGGCACTCATTAACTGTAACAATTACTTCTCCCTCTGCAGACCCCTTCACTGGAAAACCTCACTCCCTCCTCCACCTGCCCCGTGCATTATGTAACACTCCCCCCTAACCTATTTAGCCCTCTCCTCTAATCCTCTGACACTTCATCCCCGGATTATCCCTTGTCGTTCTCTCCTTTGCCTGTCTTCTGCTACCCGATCCAGTCCCTGCAAGCGTTTTCCCAGAAGTCAGATGCCGTTGTGTGTACAGTTAAGCAGATCAGCTCAAGTATTCGGCCTAACGATCCAATGGAACGGAAGTCCCGTCTACTGGATCGGCCGAAGGATTAAACCCATCGCGGCTTTATATTGTTTGAAAAAGAGCGCCTCTTGCGGCAGCCCCTGACACCTCTGTTTTCGGATGTTTAACTTGGCTCTTTTTATGGTCGACAGGAGAGACTGTCCGATGCTGATAATAATTAATTTAGGCCGCGGAGAGCCTTGTTAAGCGTATGGAGCACTTTGATTATTGCGTCACTGATCGGAATAAGGCGGTTTAGTCGACGCACCGCGGCCTTTCGAAGGAAACACCATCAACGCCACTTGCAGAAAGGCCTCTTGAATTTAAATTTAATTTTAAACGTATTGTAAACTGATTACCCGAATACACAGCAATGTCACGAGTCGCAAGGGAGAGGAGGAAAACATACGGCACATCCAATTGTTCCATTAAAATCCTTGTTAATGATATCGGATATCGTATTTGATATGTTAATTTTAACAGAATATTTCTTTTGATCGAAAATCTACGATTTATTTAAACGATTAATTCTAAGATATGTTTGCATAAGAAATGCGCGTTGCTGCAGGTAACGAAAATGAGCATTGGATCATTTTTTTATTCGTGGCTTTTCAAATGACCTGACATCGAATCTTGGACGGTGTGGAAAATAAGAATTACGTAGCTGATGTGTCTCGTGGCTGCGATATTTAGTGATTCGCAACTTTTTAAGCTACGAGACCTTCTCAAGTTTGCATAAGTCCAAGAAACGTATTAATTCCTAACAGTTGTCATACAAAATCATTTCCATTACATAATCGAAATCATTTCCATTCCATGCATTCCTGTAACCAAAAAGACAACGCCAGAAAGGTTAAATTAAAAACATGGATTAATGCATAGCCACGTTATTCCAGCGTAATACAGTGCAACCATACAGTCATACAAATACACTTTCGTAATACTTATTTACACACGTTTATGTTCAGTATGTTACATCTAAACCAATACTTTCCTCTCCATCAATTTTAATACAACAAAAGTTTAAAATCATAAATTCATCATTACTATTTGAGTATATCTAAGAAAATTATCGGTCGAATCGATTTTTATGAATTATAAACACCAGTTTGGGTCCCTACGAAGGTTTGCACCCTGGGAAAATACCCCCCTCGCCCCTCCCTCACCGCGGCCCTGGTAAAAACACAGAAATGAATGTATGTATCGTCTTACCTACAGATGAGGATGGATGCAGGCAGTAATTAAGGGAGACAATTGTAGCAAGGTACACCGGCAACACTAGTTATTCTATTATATTATATACATATTAACACTATTTTTTCTTATGCAGTGAATGGAAGTCTAGGGCTGTGATAAGTTATTATTTTATTTACCTCGCATCTTATACCACATTTATCAACTAGGTGATTAGTTGAGATGTCGTTTGTGAAAACGAATGTATATTGCTTTATCGCAAACTAATCTTAATTATTTTACTGTAGTTACTCTTAGCTCTCTTTAAAAAATGTAAGTGGAGAGATTTTAACCTCCATTTATCAAAAGACGAGGCTCCTTTAATCAAAAAGCTTACAGAAGCCTAAAATCTTAACGGCTCA
>KZ308323.1:968517-1098940 GCA_000376725.2 Ladona fulva | reverse complement strand
ACATCGGAAGTGCCCTTCGTTAAAAATTCATTCACATTATAAAATGCTTCAGCAAGGAGATATTCTTTCAATTTCTTACAAAAGGGTACCTTTCTGTTATTTTTTATTGACAAAGGTAATTTGTTATAAATTTTTAAAGCCATTACCTCAAAGCTTCTCCCTGTTAAACTGAGCCTATGGGATGGGGTCCTCAAGTTGCCTCTTCCTCTAGTTAAGTGGTCATGCTGATCCTCTTGCTTCAAGTACCTGTCTACATTCTGATGGATGTAGGCAGCACATGCATATATATATGCAGAGGGCATAGTCATTATTTCATATTCCCTGAATAAAGGTTTACATGATTCTCTCCTGTGTACCTTAGCCATGACTCTAATTACTCTCTTTTGAATTATAAAGATATTTTTCCAATGGGGGGAGTTTCCCCATATCATGATACAATTTCTCATTGTTGAATGAAAAGTTGCAAAGTATGCAACCTTCAGTATATTTGCTGTAACAACCAGAGCCAGTTTACTAATTAGGTAAGTGAGTCTACTTAACTTTGATCCTAGGTTTCGGATGTAGTCCCCCCAGTTAAGATGTTAGTCTATTATGATTCCCGGGTAGTTCACAGATTCTTGATTATCATTTACTAGGTTTCTGGCAAGAGAGAATGTAATATTTTGTTTTTTTCCAGGATTATCATTAAGTTGGTTTTGATTGAACCAATTAGTTATTGTATTCGTTTTAGCCTTTATTTGAGACTCTGCAACATCTACTTTTTTATTTTTTACTAAGATAGCCGTGTCATCAGCA
This sequence comes from Ladona fulva, assembly GCA_000376725.2. Classification (NCBI taxonomy): domain Eukaryota; kingdom Metazoa; phylum Arthropoda; class Insecta; order Odonata; family Libellulidae; genus Ladona; species Ladona fulva. Next base: position 1,098,145 of record KZ308323.1, on the reverse strand, counting down.
AATTGAAATACTTTAGCATTGCAGGAATGACTCAGATCATTTACATATATTAGGAAAAGGAAAGGTCCTAGGACCGAACCTTGAGGAATCCCATATTTTACTATATTTTTACCAGATAGTTTATTGTTAATAGACACACACTGACATCTGCAGCTAATATAACTCTCCAAGAGCCTCAAAGGATTACCTCTTACACTATAGGAACATAATTTTGAGAGAAGCTTTGGGTGGGAAACACTATCAAAAGCCTTAGACAAGTCACTAAAGGAAACAAGAGTACTTTCATTTCCTTCTAAGGAACAATATACATCACTAATCATTGCCATGACACATTCAATTGCACCTTTAACTAATGGTAACCAATGTTCACATAGGCAGGTGATATCAATATCATACTTCTTTAACAACAACTCAAGTTCATGTACCTTATTTCTTAGTGATTGGACATTTAAATGTAAAAACCTTAGGTTATAAGGAGAACATTCTTCAACTTTGGTTAAATTTTTAGCCACACCATTAACATTACCATCAACATTACTATGAACATCACTGTTCACATTTCTATTAATGTTACCTGCCATATATATTCCATCTACTACTGGATTCAATGGTTTCCCTAATGTCTTAACAAAGTTATTACATTTCCAATTGCCCTACCTAATTTGTGGGATCCTTTATAATTTAGGTGTAGACCATCTTTACCCAAACATGATTGATCCATACATTTGTTAACCTCCAAAAACAACACTTTTAAAGCTTCACATGCCCATCTTATATTTTCGTTTACCTTACTTATAAATTTAGGATTGATATCCCTTCTGAATACAACACCATTTACAATTATATTTGAATTTGGAAATCTTTTCTTAGTAGCTCTTATGAGACGATAGATTTCCCCCATAACACCTTCAGGACATCTAGCAATTTTCAAATTATTTGTACCTACATGCAACACTACCGTATCAGCTTCACTGGAACCTCCATCCTCTAGTTTACACAGCAACTGCTCTGCCCTGATCCCTGGGAAAACCTTTCACAGCACCTTCCACCTCCACATGTTTTAGCATGGAATCACTCAGTAGCAGCACGCGGTGATTTGATTATGATTGTGGAATGTGCGTCTTCTTCTCCACATCTTCCTTTCTTGAGGGGGTCCCTACATAGCGGGTATTATTTACACCGTCCACATCATTTAAGGAATATAACACTTCATACTTGTTATTAGTTCCGAGTCCTTCGTTGTCACTCGCACTTCGAGCTTGGTTGCTTGCGACCTTCTTTTTTCGTACTACCGTTGCGAAAGTACCATTTTCCCTACACCGTTTAACTTCATCCTCTAGAAGACTTTTCTCTTGCTCTAATTTATTATTTCTTTCTTTTAGTGCTTTAATCTCTTCCATTAGAGATGAGATGGTATTGTCTTTCGTTTCAATTTTCTTCTTCCTCGAGGCGTCCTTCTCTTGCTGTGAACACGTCGTACACAACCAGGGATTGTCCTCATTTATTTCGTTAATATTAATCTGCGCACACTTAAAATGAATAAGAAATGAGCACACATCGCACCGAATTCCTTTTACAGCACGCTTGTTGCAGAATCTACGTTTTTTCGTGATATTCTGCTCGTTCTTGTGGTCACTAAGAACGGCAACTTCAGCACTTGGCGCCATCTTGATTTCTTGTTAGCACGTTTCCGAATAGAGTGTTGCAAAAGTGTTAAAATAATGCGTATATGCCGTCGAATGTTTTCCCTACACTCACGCGAAACCTCAAAGTTATGAACTTTTGATCTAATAATGAATAATTACGAGGAACCGCACATATAACACTTTAAATTCACTAATTAACTGCTTTACTACTAAACGCGTCCAGTCCCTACCAGCGCCACCTATCCTCCAGTCGGACGGACAAATAATGACGGACTACCAGGTTAACATGTGAAAGAATGTTACATATAAAACAATATATATTATATATAGTATATGACAAATTAAATTTTCTTGCTATTACTCTTGTATATATTTTTATAATTTTCTTATAATTATTTAATGTAAAAATGTTTTTTATTCCTTTAAAACCCAAAATTACAACGACAGAATTGGCAGCAGCAATCATATTTATATATTCAGCAGTGCTTGCGACATCTTACGCGAATTAATATTTTTGGTAGTAAAAGTTCGATGATGAGACAATGCCTGGTAGGTCGTACTTTTGTATAAGTGGTGCAGTATACGTAGATCGAAGTAACTCTTATAACTTACGTTTCTATAATCAAAATGATTATTAAATGATATTATAGTAGAAATTTAGCACGTCAGAAGGCATCTATAGAAAATTCGCGCCTTCATAACCTTTTCATGATAAAAGAATTAATTGATTCCCTCGACCCTAAAATTTGAAATTCTTAAACGAGAAACATGAATTAGCAGGTACAGAGATAGAGAAGTGGGTAGCGCGTTCGTGAAAGCGGTTCAGTTCGACTCCCGGCGAAGGTTCATACCTAAGTGCAAACTGACCTCAGCTTCCGAGTAACTTTTAAAAGTACTACTACTAATGAATTAGTAAGAAAATAATCAAAGCTTATCCGAACCATGGTGCAAGATTAAACAAAATGCTCAATTTCGGATACTAGCTCCAACATTGTCAATCATCGTATTGTGAATTACATTAAATACAACCAGTTCCTATAAATAAATAATGGGTGACATTTTGCCATGCCTTTTTATTTACAATGGAATTCTACTATTTCAAGGAATATCCTCAATCATCAAACTGTAATCAACAAAATATTTCTATAGGAAAGTTATGCCAGGAAATTATGAATCTTCTTCTTATTGCTGCTAAAATTTTAACACCTGCATACAATGAAAAAATCAAAGGGTAGTATAAATTTTATCAATTTACTCTACAAAATAATGAAATGAACATATTCTATCTGTGGCTCGCTTTTAATTGATAATATAAAAGAGATCAAGAGCTGTTCTGAATACCCGAAGTACAACGACAATAAATAGTCATTCGTCCAATAAAAGATGGCCCCAATTACTCTACGCTCACGTAAATCGCGAATGGTGTATTCTTTCTCAGACTGCTTCTGCCAAGAAATAGAGAAGACGCCTGACGACTGCAACTCAGTAGAATAAAAAAAGGATGAAATGGCAAAAACTCATGTCCTCGAAACGCTACTCCACTGTGTTTGTGATCCGAAACCGAACTGCACTGCAAATAAACCGCAACTGAAAAAAGTAACCGACGTATTTCCGAAATTGGCAAGCACTACAAGACAATGGAGGTTACGAGACGCCGCTAAGGAGATATACGCTGAAAGTTAACCTTAAACTAGAGGACGCAGTTGGAACGGCGAGGGATTAAGATAAATCGGGTAGCGATTTTTAACGTTCCTTAACGGGAATGATTGCCATCTGCAAAACTTTCGTTGGCCCAAAAGAATGAGGCCCGAGAACTAAAATGAGAATTAGTAATTCAAGATTAGACTGATTAATTCCAAAGAATTCAGTGACGCAAAAGGTTAGAACTATTTCAGTTGCGCACAATCCCACCGTACATCTTGCGGTGTTAGTCCTAATACAGAGTTGGTCGCAAAAAAAACAGAAAACCAAAAAATTTACTATAGAAAGAAAGCATAATTAACAATCAGAGTAGATGGTGAAAAACTGGAAAAGGCAGATAGTTTCTCTTACTTGGGAAGAGTTCTATCTTGGGATGGAAGGTGTAAAGATGAGGTTCGAAAAAGAGTAGCATTGGCCAAGGAAGCTTTCGTGAAGCGAAGGAAACTGATGACTAGAGGTCTCGTAAAAGAAATCTAGAAAAGATCGGTAAAACCCTTAGTGTTGAGTGTTATGCTGTATGGGTGTGAAACGTGAACCTTACGAAAGGCGGACATCCAAAGATTAGAGACCGAGGTGTGGGCATGGCGTAGAATTGAAAAAGTAAGCTGGGTCGATAGAAAAACAAACACAGAAGTACTAGAGATGGTCGGGGAGGAGTGGTATTTCATTGATGTAATTAACAGTCGACAGAGGAAATGGGTGGGTCATATATTGAGAGGAGAGGGCTTGTTAAAGAAATTAATCGAAGGTAGAATACAAGGGGAAATGTAAAGGGGAAGACAAAGACAAAAGTTGTTAGATACTATAACATTAAGCGTGGAGTAAGTAAGTAAACCAGGAAGGAAAAGAAATGGCGTTGAGTAGGGAATATAAAGGGTACAGGAACCTACCGAAAGGTAGAAAACTTATGTTTGTAAGAGTAAACTGGCATTTTTGTGCATAAATATCCATTCAAGGACCTCACAAGTGGACGTAAAAGATCCATGCATCTCATGGGTTATTTCTACTAATCAGTAAACGAGATCTCTCCGTGCGATCCGAAACTAAATCATTGAGAGTCTTGTGCCAGATTACTGAGGAAATTACTCTTCGTTACTTTTGACAATAATAATGACTCTATACCAACTCGAAATGATTCATTTATGTGTGCATATTAAGAGCAACAAAGTTTCGTTCCATTTAATCGCTTGTTCAAAGATATATTTTTTTTTGACTGAAATTAATTCTCATTAAACTGTTATAATATCTATATAAAAACGTATCTGGTAAGAATAAGCGTAGCTTTATTTCATAACACAGCAATAATCATTTATGCCTAAGGATTTATTTTTAAACCAAGATAGAAAAACATAACTTGAATTACATTAAATACTATACTATAATTCTCATCCCAATTCACAACTCCCTTAAAACAGCTATTGTTCGTAACACTCAGCGAGGATGTTACCTACCGATTTCAGACCAACAAAGAAATATTTCAGAGTGTTTTTATTGGGAGGAAGGTTTCGAGAACGCCCCTAAAGACATTCGCAGCTGCATCATTAATACTCTTGATGTGGCGTGATTTGACTTCTGTTTTCTTCGACTAGAAAATAAACTCTACACGGAGAGACTTCAAAAATTATAACATTCGTAGTTCTCTCGTTCTTCTTAATTAAAATTCCTCCAGGAAAAGAGTAACAAAAATCACATTTTCATGTAATAGATAATTAAAAAGTTTCGTAGAAAAAAAAATAGCTGTGCATCACCCAAATTAGAAAAGCCACTAACTTATTTTCTTGAGGGTCATTCATTACCTGCAAGAGGGTAAGATTCCAGAAGAGTAGAGTTCTCATTCCATGAGTTACCCTAGTAACATGTCATTTCAATGATGAATAATTAGTTGAATAAGAAATGTAAATAAAAATTCTCGTAAAGTATCTTTATGGCGAGTCAAGACAACGATCACAACATTGCCGGAATAAGGGTATGCCACATATTGGTACTTGGAAATGTGTGCTTATCATTACCGAAATTCCTTATGAAAGTTTTAACGAAATAATTCATACTGATTGGAAAAAAACGAGTAATTTTTTTCAGCAACTTAATTAGTGATTCCAGAGGAATTCTGATAGGGTTGAAAAATAATTGAAACATTTCTTAAGTTACCAACTTTTAGTCTATTGATAATAAATAATACAAAGTATATGAGGGATAAACGCGTGACTTTGTTGAAACAACCGAGTGTGATATTACGCCAGGGGTTACAATTTCTTGCCACCCTAATATCTCAAGAATACTCCAGCACTTTTTATTAAATGACTAAAAAAATAAATAACGTGAATTCTTCGGGAACGTTCTACTTCACAAGCCAACATTCTTTCATCTACAACTATCTAACGTGCACCAATTCCTAAAAACACCTCCTTTCCCAGATCTTATCGCATTTTTCTGAAAAACTTCACGTGAAAGAATCCACCCAACAGAAAAAAAATCGAATACTGACGACATAAAAGCTCGCGGCGCTTTCCATCATTTTTGCGAAGAATCCCAGAAAAGGGAAAAAATAAAGTAAGAAACTTCGAGACCTCGTGCCCCCTTCCCCATCCTGCTGGAAGCATCATCAATCCGATAGGTTGGACACCCTGATTTCGAGAGCGATGTCGTAAAAAAGCGAAAAAATCGCCCGAAAAGATAGGGTAACACGGAAGCGTTAGGGGCTTTTCTGTGCGGGATCCTTGTCCTGAGGGAAAAATCCATGAGGAGAGCGATTCTGCGAAGGAGGCGTCGAGGGGAGGAAGAAGAGGCAACGTGCAAGATGGAGGTCGGGTTAGAAGAAGTCGTGAGGTTAAGGACAGAGAAAAAGGATAGAGGGAGAGAGATGAAAATAGTCCGAAGAGAAAACGGTATAGGGGGCGGAGCGGTATATATATAACGAAAATGGCCCGAATTGGGAGAAGACAGACTGAGGCAACTCCGAAAGGCACAGGCAAAGAAACAACTGAAGAAGAAAGAAAGCGACGAAAGACTAGGTAAATATGGGCGTGAGGTGAATATAAACAGCTATGTGAGAAATCGTTGAAAAGCGACGCGCGATAAAACAAATGAAACACCTTAAGGCTCGTGAGAGAAGTTGCAAGGGCCTGCTTTTCCATCCTGAGATATGACGGATGGTTGCAAACGTTAGTAAATGACCCGTAATATAAAATTTCCTCGCAGAAACCCGTTTAATCATTCTAAATATTTTGGGATGAATACCAACAATAATACGAACCCCATGAACCTTTGATTCCGTCGAAACTAATTTAAACAAACACGCAGGATACCATTTCGCTAACGGGAAAGGTAATTCCCTTAGGGTGTAGTAGTAAGATTAGATTACATTAGGAACTTCTTTATTTCGGACGAGATTGGGACTACACTAAGTGGGGGACCTACATTTTATTTGCTATCGCAGAATAGAATAAATGAAATACAGGTGATGTTATGAAAATTCCGGGAAAATATAACGTGTATTGTGAATACTTCGCAAATTATTCAGAATACGTATTACCATGGTAGTAATTCATAGTTCTCTTTTGGAGAAATGCGTGTTCTTAAAACGAGAGATGAATTGGTTTAACTTAGATAATATTTTTTTCTCTGTCCTTTAATGGCTAATTCAGCTGATATTAGATTGATATATTCATGATTGTTATTTCAAGCAAATGGATATAATAGCACTTACTGTAGATGAAAATCAATCAACAACAAGCAATCTACAAGAGTAAATTAATATCGAATTCAATTGACCAGCTTTGATGAAGGATAGGCCGCAGGAAGTTGTCAACTTGCCTCGGGGCTCTCAGATCTCTGAGACCATCATGGATTATTCATGTGTCAACTGGATCACCTTAAGGGATTATGTATTCACTAGACCCTTCTACAAGGGTAATTCATGGCCACAAATAACAGCATCAGCTCTGAGAAAGGTATTGTGTGTGACAATGAAATTAGTAACGATTCACGGTTTAAACCAGTTTTCAGAAAACCTTTTGGTAAAAGGAGAACCAACTTGATCCCTTCACATACGTCTGAAGGTACTCTGTCAACGAAGAAGTGCTACGGCAATTAGAATTACACAAAGACGCATAGAACATTATAACCTTTGAGTATAGGATTTAGGTTTCATCGACTAATGCTCTTAATCAGACCTGAAATAAAACCTTTTTTGAAAGATAAACGAAAATGTGAAGTAAAAATACGCGTCAATAAAATTCCTTGCATAAGAATTTGTTCCGTCTTTGAGGCCTACTCACTGAACAATAGAGAAGTAGTCACATGTTCTCCTTTGTACTGAAGTCTCGGTTAGAGTTCTATCGACCTGTTAGAACGTAGCCTGATGCAACAACAACTCAAACGTAGGTAATATTTCACGATAACTTTTAAACTGGACGTTTAGGTAACAGATGGAAATTTATAAATAAGAACTGCAGACTCCAACTACACTCCGTCTAATCGAGGCCAAACCAATCACAAACAAAACATATTTTACTAAGACACTAACTATACCAAGGTAAAAACTACCACCCCTCTGTGCCTTCAATTGAGAAATATATCAGATCAAATTCATTCAACAGAAATACAGTTGAAGATTACGTAATATCGAAAATATAGCCCCGATGGAGCGAAAGAAGTTTGATCTACAGATGCAAATAAACAATGCGATTGTATTATAAAGCAGTGAGAGAGCGAAAGTGAACTGATTTTAACGTCAGAATTATGATTATAACTGCTGCGGAAGCTTCGAAACTTTAAATTTTATGAAAGAGGTTGTTATAATTTTTCAAAAACATTTTATAGATGGAGATTAAATAGGCGTGACTAAACCTGAAGATAAATACGTATCATACAAGAGAGAAAACTACATTTGTATACCTCTCTGCAAATAATAAAAAATATTGTCGGGTTATAAACATAAAAGCTACCCGAAAAAGGGCCAATGTTGTTGATATTATATAGTTGATTTTATCAAGGAAATAAAAATTATTAGAAACTCATATACCTCTAGTACTTTCATTTCCTGTTATACAATTGTGGAATTTCCTACCTTGCCGGACAAGTGCCTGGCAGATGAGATAAGTTCGCCGTCACTTTCATGCATTTGAAGTAAATCGTTATGGCCATTTATATTTGTTTCCTGCATTGTACCCGCAATTACAAGGTCTTCCTCTTTAAGAGAAGAGCTATAAAGAAATACAAATGCAGTATTACCTACGAAAATATCTCCTATCGAAGATTAGTTACGTTAAGTGCAATCAGCACACATTAGTAAGATCTTATTCACTAGGAGACGTCATTAAGTCCTTCGCCTATTTGGACAAATCTTCAGACACAGTTAATCGAATACAACAGAAATTACATTAAAATTAGTCAAACTGTCAGTAAAAATACACTAACAAGACTAATAATATTTCTGACGAGAAGATTGATGAAACATTAGGAGGCTGCGGAAGACAAGTTAACCCACCAAAATATCGGCACGATTCCCGCTAAAGGTGGGAAGCGAAGGATAAACCGAACTAGTGAAATCGGATTAACTTTAAAGGGCACGTGGAAGAGCAGGAGATATCGAGGTACGTCAAATGGAAAATTGCTGAGAGGATTAAGTTAATGACAATGAAATGAAGGGATTTGAGGATGAGGAGAGAATCTGAAAAGAATGGAGAGAAGTTTTAGAGAAGTCGAACGAGAGGGGAAAGGAAGGGAACTGAAGATAACTTTCGTGGAAAATGCTCTCTGGTCTTCCGATTCAAAAGTACAGAAGGCAAGGGAAAAGAAGAAAAAAGACCTTAAGCAATATAAACGAAAGCTTTTCGGAAAATTGATCGGTTCAGAGTTTCTAGGCGAAGTAAATGAGATTGTAATTTCGGTAGAAAACAAGAGCGATCTCCGAAAGGCATCGACAAAGCTTTACAAGGAATTGATCTCTAAAATAGATGGTTACTTCATTTCGTTCTTTCAGGATAGCACCAGAGAAGCTAATAGGATATTTTAGGTAAGGTTTTCAAATGCATCCTGCCATATACCACTGGCTTTTCATAACGAAATTCTTGATTTCCAAAGATATGACACTTGATTTCCAAAGATATGAACGGGGAAAATATTAAAGAGAAAAAGCTCGACGAAGTCAGGAATCGAACCCGGATCCATCACTTACCGCGAATGGAACATTTACTTAATAACTACAAAAGTTTCAACCGGTATCATTCTTAATATATTTATTTTGTTACTTTCCATTGAAATTATTCCGCATTTCTCGGCTGTTAAAATTTTAGAATTTATACCCATTTTCATGAGAACCTCACTATGAAATTCATCAACATTTCTAGCCGGAAATATTAACGATACATATATAATCATTTTCTCGCTGAGTTTGTCCCAAAGTTATTCAATATGTCTCACTTTAAATATTTACAGATTATTAGNATATAAACGAAAGCTTTTCGGAAAATTGATCGGTTCAGAGTTTCTAGGCGAAGTAAATGAGATTGTAATTTCGGTAGAAAACAAGAGCGATCTCCGAAAGGCATCGACAAAGCTTTACAAGGAATTGATCTCTAAAATAGATGGTTACTTCATTTCGTTCTTTAGGATAGCACCAGAGAAGCTAATAGGATATTTTAGGTAAGGTTTTCAAATGCATCCTGCCATATACCACTGGCTTTTCATAACGAAATTCTTGATTTCCAAAGATATGACACTTGATTTCCAAAGATATGAACGGGGAAAATATTAAAGAGAAAAAGCTCGACGAAGTCAGGACTCGAACCCGGATCCATCACTTACCGCGAATGGAACATTTACTTAATAACTACAAAAGTTTCAACCGGTATCATTCTTAATATGTTATTTATTTTGTTACTTTTCATTGAAATTATTCCGCATTTCTCGGCTGTTAAAATTTTAGAATTTATACCCATTTTCATGAGATCCTCACTATGAAATTCATCAAAATTTCTAGCCGGAAATATTAACGATACAAATATAATCATTTTCTCGCTGAGTTTGTCCCAAAGTTATTCAATATGTCTCACTTTAAATATTTACAGATTATTAGATATATGTCACAGAAAAAAGTCGTTTTTACTTTCGCCGCGCTGTAGTAGTATTGTTAAAAGTGCTTCGACAGCTAAGGTCACTTCGCACGTGAGCCCCCACCGGGAATCGATCCCGGGACCGCTTTCTCCAAAGTCGAACGCGTTGCCCACTTGGCTATCTGGGAGCCCCAATGCGCTGTAGAATTTCAATACTGTATTATAATATCAACGATGACTTACCCTTTAATTAAATTTGTGAGGATGAAGGAAAGGAACATGACATTATCCCCGAACTGTGCGTTTGAAAGTATCTCAGGTGAAGAAAAGTTAAAATGAATTGCTGCACTTTACCTGTATGACTCGGGTAAGCAACTTATCCACCAAATAGGGCCGTATTAATGAGAAACTTGGTCAAAAAACGGAAGTTTTCAAAGCATTATCTTCTTACTTTCTCTCACACTACAGGTAACAACTATCTGAAGGTAGAGGGCACTTGAACATACGGACCATCATCCCCATTTGACATCTCAAATATTTGAACCTTTATTCTTAATGCAAACTGTACAAATATTCTCACTTTTCTCCAATATATTGGGCCCTGAAAAATGCAGGAGATACATCGCGCGACGCAACCAACGCATCCTTTGCCGTTTCCCAATAATCGCATGAGCAAGTCGAGAGAAATGTTTCGTTTTTTTATTATTGGTTTCATGCGAGTTCGGTCGCAGTCACGCCAGCGGATGGGCATTTGCAGTTCATTATTGAAAAGTTTCCTGTGCAACCGCTCGCACGGTTTTGCGAACTCGCTTTCCGTGCGCGAGTGGACGATGCGCCTGAGTGTTTTCCGAGCAATTATTCAAGGCTAAATATAGCTGACGTAAAATGATAGCATGGTGACGCTCTTTTGAGTAAGGGTCGTTAGAACTGTATGAGCGTCATAGAGGCAAAACAACGTTACGGATGGATGGCAAAGGATTACATTGCGAAGACAGATGGGAAAAGTAAATCGATCGCATGGATCACAATTCTCTTTGGATGAGCGAACTTCTTCGGAATAAATAGCGAGATAATTTCGTTAAAATAGCCTTGCTTCTGCGGTGAAATACGTCATGGGAATATTCTGTATCTTGCTCGCGGCCAGCGTGTATGAGACACTTGACGCTCATCCATCGCTTAATTTTTGTTTCAGCAGAACTGTGCATTCCCGCGAATCTGTTTCATATGATCAATTCCCCGGTCGTTAGTTTCTTTTAAGTAAGTTCTATGTAATGAATCGCGATATTTACTAAATAATTTCTCCTGTGTTTCTACAGAAAGGAACTATAACTAAAATTAATAAACAGAATGTTGATAACAAAAATTGCAATTTCAGTAAATATTCTAAGATAAGGTTTACAATTAGGTTAGAAAGATATAGAAACGGATAAAAATATTAGCAAAATCATTATGTATGTGCAAGTAAATCATTTCATCTTAGAAAGATCAAAAGGATCAAAAACTTATTATCGGAAAACAGGTTAGAACTTAGGAAGAATAGAATTTCAACGATAATGATGTGCGCATATCCGTAAAGCAGGTGTGCTTTTGGCCAAAATATTTCCTGTGTTCAGCTTCAGTCATCGATCGGGTTTTCAGAGAATTTTCTTTAAGCGATAACCAAAGTGAATTCAAAGCAAATTATATTCCATACCAGTATAATCATATATTATAAGGTAATCCAATCGTAGTTAATTATTCATGAATTATCTTTATTCCCAATCGTTATTTTAAAGGCAAAATTTCAAAACGCCGCAACAAGGTAATTACATTACTTGAATCCTCCACCTTTTTTGCTGAATAGTCTAAGAAAATTGGCTGAAGGTTAAACATTAAAATGGAAAAGAAAAGGGACAGGTAAAAGTAGTAAAATAGTACAGTAGGCAAGATCACACAGAGCACCATTTTGCCTCTAGGCACGAAGTAGTTAATAATGTTTACTCCTAAGATGTCTGCAATCCAAGCTTATATTTTGATTTTCCTTATCTCTAAAAATTAAGATTTCGAGTGGAGTATGACGGTGTGGATGTGTGATTTCGAGTGGATGTACTTGATAAACTTTTACAGATGAATAATAAAGCTCCCAAGCAGTTGATTCTATGTCTTGTAAAATACCCAAATATGGACTACCTCAATGCTTAAACTTAGAAGAAACGTTTAATGTATAGGCGGAGCTTAATTATTTGTTAACATATTTGGAAATTTTACAGGTATTCAGGAAGGCTAATGCAAAGTCAAACAAAAGTATAACATATATGTAGTAACTTTAAAATATCTTAGAAATAAATCATTTGTTATTCCAAGTTATTCAAAGGAATTCTGTTGCTCAAGTGATTAATTGCCCGTTATAAATTATCAACGTATTTTTATGCTACTTATTTAAAATTTTCGTGCCCTATTTTTAAATAAAGTTAAAAATGTGACTATCGAAAATCAAAACAAAACTGAGAGACAATAAAATAATTGATACTGGTTTGAGTTACGCATTTTACGTTATAAAGTTAACTTGAATCATACTTGGGATTTGCATACACAGCAATTACAACAATACACCTTCCATCGCAGCTTATGGAGCAATTATATATCTCAAGAATACACCCGAACTTATTTCAATTTGATATCGATATTCTTTCGTCCATAGATGTAATATATATTTTGCAACAAACTCCAGAAAGAAAGGCAAATGAAAATCTTTGGGTAACTCAAAAGAAAAGCAATACAATGAATAATAAAGGTAATAAACACTCAAATGGTACAAAAGAGAGGCTGAAAATAAAACTAAATTGAAGAAAAACATAAAACGACAGCAGCCTAAGATTAGTCTCATGAATCAAGATGGTTAGCTGCGTAACACTTAACTAAGGCTGAAGTGAGGGCAAGAAAGGTATGTGAGAGCTAAGAAGAGAAATGGGACGAGAGGAAATAGGGAAAAATAACGGTCGGAGATAGAACCGGAGAAAGATTAAAGGGAAAAGGAAATGGGAAGGAAATGATGGAAGGAAGGGTAAAGGAGGTAAAGGGCGATGGAGGGTGAAAGATGTCGGTAGATAGAATTAAATGGTGAAATTCTATGATAATGGCGGAAGATATTCTATCCGGACAATATCTCTTTCTAAAGAAAAACCACAAGGAAGTCAAGGGAAGATAATAAATTCAGTAAAGCGAGGTTATTCTATGTCATTACATTAATGATGGTGCTCATGAAGGATTTCATGGATGTACATGTACCATAAGAGCTGAAGAATTTCCTTTTGAATGCAAATATAAAAGCTGAAGATTTTGAAGCATGACTTTATTTTCAATAACCATTTATTGAATAATCGCTATAGCATAATACCAATGAGAGTTTTAAAGTTCTTCGGAAATAACTTCCAAATTCACTCAACAGCATGCTTATTCTTCTATTTTAACTACCCTACGAAATTGCTAACAAATCTTGATTAATAGAATTTTCATTTAACTTCTGCTTCAGAATAAAGGAAAAACGATGTATCCTTAATCACGACTTTCTTGAGAATTGTTCATATATATTACTATATTGATATGAAAGACTTCTAAGTGTGAGTGATGTTGAGTAATGGCATTTATCTTGGTCACATTTTAGGGAATAATGTTAAAAGTGTAATTTATAGAATCAGTGCACTGTATTTGCTTGGACTACTCAGCATTCAACCCCCGTGACGCAAATAAGGACAAACGACACGCATATCACACTCCTGATCTTGCCGAATAAGCCTCATTCCTTCTCCAAAGCTTTTAGAAGCTAACGACGAAGTGGTTGAGATTAAAACAGGTCCTCGATTGATACTTTACAGACAGATTCTGAAGCTAGTACTCGTATTGTTCAATACACCAAACGAAGGACTTATGGATAAAATTAAGCGTCAGAAAAACTTATACATAAAATATTCTGTGTGAATGAAAGGTCAATGAGCAGTAAATTATCATTAGTTATCAATAAATGGTGAAACACCAGGACGAGTCAATATCCCTACTGGGTAAACTTCTTACTTGTGATAAAAGTGAGGGGACCACCAATATGATAATTTAATTAAAGGATAAGTCATCGTTGATATTATAATACTGTATTTAAAATTCTATAGCGCAGCCGGGCTCCCGGATAGCAAAGTGGGTAACGCGTTCGACTACTGTGAAAGCGGATCCGGGCTCGATTCCCTGTGGAGGCCTACGTGTGAAATTACCTATGCTGTCGAAGCACTTTTAACAATACCACTATGAACGTAAGTAGCCAAAGCTGATTCCATGAAACTATAGGAACTGAATACGAAGAGCCCTGGAAAAGAAATCATGGGAAGAATACTTAATTCCTTAGTCTGGAATGTTTAGCTGAATGTATTTGAATCGTGGATGCTTGTATATACTTTTGAGACTTGAAGTGACGTATATTGGAGTCGGTTCATCTAAAACGAAACTTGAAAGTACTGGAGAAAGTTGGAGAAGAAAGAGAAATTTGATAAAAGTAGTGAAGCAGAGGCGGAAGAAACGAGTTGGTCAGACATCGAGAGAAAAGTGATTTCTAAGGAAAATAAATGAAGGAGGGATTGAAGGAAAAGAACCAGAAGGAAGAAAAAGACAAAGGTTTTTTGATGATGATCTAAAACATACCGTATAGTGTTTCTACGATGCTGAAACCCACAGGAAAACTATTCTCATATCTGTAAAGGCCCGGGTTCGAACGCAAGAGCATAAAATACATTTCCATAAGAGATGTAGGTAAATTGCGTTTTCATGACTTGCAGAGGTCGTTTCTTTAACAAAATTAAATTAGAAACAATGATCCTACGAAATTGAGACAAGTGTCACAAGAAAGGAAAATAATCATACAATCTTATTTTAGTCGTGAATCATTCATATACATTCGAAATTGCGAGAACTTTGATAAAATACACAGAAAATTCGTAACATTTTTGGGAAATAAACAACCCATCCCTTTGACGACCAACGCAATTTTAAACATTGATTTCATGACATCCCATATAAATGCACGGGGATATTCAGTTAGTATACTTTTCTTTAAGAAATGTACTTAAAATAGGTTTTCGTTACCTACAGAGGTTGTTTCTTCTGCATAATTAAATTAGAAAAAATGGTCCTACGAAGTTAAGACAAGTGGCTAAAGAAAGGGAAATGATCATAGAATTTTATTTTAGTCGTGTATCGTTCATATAATTTCGAACTTGCGAGAAATTTGATAAAATTCACGGAAAATTCATAAAATTTTTCTGAAATAAACAACACATCCCTTTGACGACCAAAGAAATTGTTGAAATATGATTTCATGAGTTATCTCCTATAAATACACGAGGATAATCAGTATATATTCCATAAGAAATGTACGTAAAATAGTTTTTCGTTACCTGCAGAAGTTTTTTCTTTTACAAAATTAAATTTGAAACGATAGTCCTACGAAATTGAGACAAATGTCACAAGAAAGTAAAATGATCATATATTCTTATTTATCCGTAAAATATTGATACAGATCCGATTTCGAAATTTCGAAGATTTTGATAAATCACAACGAAATTTCGTAAACTTTTTGGGAACAACCTATCCGTTTGACGACTAAGTCCATTGTTTAATGTTGATTTCATGAATTATTCCACGTAAGTACACGGAGATAATCAGTTCTTATAATTTTTATAATAAATGTACGTAAAGTAGGTTTTCATGAGTTCAAAACAGTGGAATAAATATTATAAATAATGGTAAGAAATATATTGAGTTATGATGATCTTACGAAGGAATTTTTTTGTGCTTAGGAGGACCAGATATATACGATAATAGATATATTTTTAAACTAAATCAAGTTCCGTCATGCTTGACGGGGTCGTTTACTAGTAGTATAATAATATATAATAGTAATAAAACCTCTGGAAGACTTCGAGAGATTTCATTTCCATTATTCAAATTCGAATTTTATTTAGGGGATAACTGACCAGGATATTTCGTTACCCTCCATTACTGCTGCCGAAAAACCATTAGCTGTCAACGACATTGTTTTAAGAATACAGTGAATAAGGTAATTTATCATCTTTGCACGCAGATCAGAGTGGATTAATACAGATCGAGAAACAAAAGCGAAAAATACCAACATGACTGGGACTCGAACCCAGGTCTCCCTTTTCTTTTGGATCGCAATCATGCCGATTTTTTCCATTTGTTTATCCTTGGGCTTTAAAAAAGGGCTTGGGCTTTATTTATTACATTTGGTGGAAAACTAACTATATAAGTATGAGGAGGTATCCTGGATCGATTTTCGATGGAAAGAAAATGACCACATATGTCGAAGAACTTTTTAAATACTAAGTATGAAAAAGGGATACCTTCGTTACACCTACAGAAAATACCACGTAACTCATCTTTAGATACAAATTGTGCCTGTTAAGACTTATTCCTACCGAATTTAGATCTAGTTCCATGAGCTCCATTCAGTGTAATATCATTCAGAAACACAAATTTAAGTTTAGAATCTTCGCTTCCAACTGCGAACGGTCGCTTCCCTTTAAGATATACCCTACTTATCAACGATTGCGGAAAAAAACGTTTCGCTACGCACCTCAGCTTTCCGACACGCACCTCTGGCGTTTACTGATAGCCACAAATCAACCAAAAAAATATCAAGTGTGAGTGGAGAGCAAAATTTAAGAAACGCGAGAAAATTAAATTTAAGAAAATGAGTAAGCGCGAGGAATATCTTCCCTTGGCTCCGAAAAAAAGTAGATAAATCTCCTTTTCTTCATCTCCAACTCACTAAAGAATCCCCTCGAGTCCCTACCCACCAAGAGAAAGTGAGAATTTGGAGTTTTTTTACGCAGTTCCCTCCCCATCGCTCTGCGTGTCGCTGTATCATTCGCAAAAATAAACATCCGGCACTAAAACAAAAGTGTGTCGTGCGACTTAATTACAAAGATAAGGCACATGGTTCTCCGGCACGTTTTTGCAATTTTTCAACGGAAAAACAAAATTAGGCTCTTCCAAAGGGATCTCTATGTATTAAAGAAAGAGTTTAACTCGTCCCATACCAAATTGGTATCGAGAATACTTCTGAGTCACAGTACGGAAGAAGAAAGAAAGAAGAAAGGCATCAAAGAATCCTTCAGCTTAGACGTGCAAAGAAATTATCTCAGGTGTTTTGCTTCGTAAACATTATCGTGAAAATACCGTGGAGTGGTTGTCGTGCTTGTGCTCCAACCCTAGGTTCTGGGTTCGAGTGCCGACTAATCGGATATTTCTGATTAGAGAATATCTGTTTATGTATGTCAGAAATGTATTATCTTTGGGCTTTAAAAATATATATTTATAACATATTGATGGAAATAAATTATTTTTCTAGAAAAGGGTAGGGAAGGAAGGACATCCGGACTTAAAAATCAGCGCACAAAGTGGTAGTAGAAAGGAATAAAAAGATTGAAAAATAAAATATTGTCCGGTATACATGTATCTCAAACAAGAAAACTTTGAATCTTTAGATAACAGGACTACTGAATTTATATTCCCGATCTAACTTGGTAATAGAATGGAGAACATTATACCACGATAGTACGCTTCCATTGAAGCTGAAGTATGCTATTGCGA
Source organism: Ladona fulva (assembly GCA_000376725.2). Lineage (NCBI taxonomy): Eukaryota > Metazoa > Arthropoda > Insecta > Odonata > Libellulidae > Ladona > Ladona fulva. The sequence continues at coordinate 1,080,108 of KZ308323.1, read as the reverse complement.
TGGTAGTTCGCTATTAAGAAAACTAAACATAAAAGAACTATGGATAAGAACTAGCGTAACAGAATTATCGCGTGCGAAATTACAAATTACACTTCAATGAATGGAAACTAAGTTATTCTTGAATTCTCACGGCTGAAAAGTTGAAAAATGCGAACAAAGTCCTTTAATTCAGAATCAAATTCTTGGATGAAAGATATACTAATTATTTGGAAAAATATCTATTCCTAAGGAAGACCTTCAATATTGACGGAAGCCGAAGAGTCTTCATAATAACATGGTTTGATTGTTTAGACGGAGAAGGAGACTTTAAAATCAAAATCCCGTTCGAGAAAGGACTTACTTATGATCAAATGGAAGTGAAAGCAGAGCAGTGGTAATTGAATGCAACAAAAGACTAGGAGATTTGGAGATCTGGTGATGAAAACTAGGAAAAGGTTGGGCATAAGAAATGAGGAAGTGAGAGGATAAGATTTTGATTGGCTATTACATAACGGTAGAACGAGAGTAGAATATATTGGAATGGGACGGGTTCTTGAATAGAGTAATAGACAGAGGGATACTAGTGAAAAGGAGAAGCCGTAAATAGAATTGGTGATGTAAGGAGTTGAATATAAGAAAATGAAGGAAGTGGCGATAATTAGGAAATGTTAAGGAATGTGAACCTAAAAAAGAGGTAAAGAAACGATACGTTCATCAGTGAATTGCCAAATAAAATAACCGAAATATTTTCACCATAAGAAAAGATGATCCCGCAGGACCAAATTATTTCAGAATCGAGATAAATTCTTAATTGGCTCAAAGTCCCAAAAGAGCTTATAGCGTATCAAAGTTGTTACCAGAACGGATTAAATTAGTAAAGGATTAAAATATGTAAGACTTTGGAGAACAGCCGAAGCTAAAAATATATAAAGATACTAAAAATATCATTTTCGTACCGTATTTAATACTTGAATGAAATTCTTAAAGTAAAATCAACTAAAGCGATCAATCGGGAATTTTGTCGACTTTAATGGAACAGAAATATTCCTCTTTGATTTAACACGTTCACTCAGATACCTTCCTTACCAATGCATTTATCACTCCAACGGTGGAGTGATCCGCAGTGAACGTGTTAACTACTGAATCATTTTTTACTTGTTCCATCGTATTTTTACTTAAATATTCCAATAATGATCTCATGCTATGTTTTAAAATTCTGGAGGTCCTAACCATAAGAGATTAACTTTATTAGTTTGAAATTTGTAATCATCTTACAATCACTGCTCATCTCTAACCAGCCATTATCAGCACAATTACCTCCTTGATGAAACCTTAGTAAGGTTTCTGGGTTTATTTTCTTTTGGCCGAATTCCTCTTTTTTGCATCGCATTAATCATTTTTTTTTAAAGATTCGGCGGTATCAAATCAGAACAGGTTTAGTTTTTGGTTGCCATTATATAATAGATTTTTCAATTTTAGATTTTCACGATCAATGCAACACAAAGTTATTTAGATCTTTAAAAGAAATTAATCTACTGAGCTCCATTCCGTTTGCATTACATCATGAATTACATCAATGTGAATTACATCAATGCAAGATCAACATTTCTTGAGATTCCTTTCAAAAAAGTTAGTCTGACATAGCTGGAATTTTAAAACATTGTCTAAATATTTGTCAACGGCTTAACTGTATCGAAACATTCTTTCCTTTTGAAGTGCAGAATGAGCTGTCCATTGATCGCAATTCTTTCTTATTCGACCCGTATAATTTAAGGAATTGATAGCGGATTTGAGAAACTTATTAATAAAATAACTCTACCGTATTATGCAAAATGTAGCATGCAACGTAATTTAAGGCCTCTTAGACACCTGTGATGCCTTTTTGGAAGATGAAATGTGCATAGGGAGTGACCAGCTTTTGTTAGTTTTTGGAGTTGGTTCATTTACTTACTTAATAGAATGTAATGGTCATTAAAATTGCATTACATCATGAATTACATCATGAATTACATCAATGCAATTACATCAATGTGTATTTCATCAATGCAAGATCAGCATTTCTTCAAGAAAAAAAAGACAAATATGGAAAATTACAGACAGGTCAGCCTAGCATCAGTAGTAAGTAAGATAATGGAGAAAATATTAGCAGATTATTTAAGAACATTTTGGAAGGATACCAAATGGCTGTGTAAATGCCAGCATGGGTTCAGAAGAGGGTTCTCATGCGAAACACAGCTGTTAGGGTTATGCCAGGATATATCAGATTCGCTAGATGAGAGAAAAGAGGTCGATAGTATTGTTATAGATTTTTATAAAGCCTTTGACACGGCACCGCATGATCTACTGTTAACAAAAATAGAAAAATTAAACATAGATGACAGGGTCAAAAGTTGGTTAAAAGATTTTTTAATAGGCAGGACTCAGCGTGTAAAAGTTAGCGATTGCTTCTCCGAAGACATCAAAATTACTTCCGGGGTGCCATAGGGAAGTGTCATTGGACCATTGCTTTTTTTAATTCAAGTAAATGATTTACCAAACAATATTTCGCCCAGAATTCGGCTGTTCGCAGAAGATTGCATAGTTTGTACGGAAATAAAATCTGAGGATGATTCAAGTGTACTTCAACGAGATATAGAGTTAAACGAGAAGTGGGCTCAATAAAATGAAATGAAAAGACAGATTAGTTATAAACTACATGGAGAAGTTATTCCAAGGGTGGATGAATGTAAATAATTAGGGATCACATTAACGAAAAATTTGGACTGGGGACCACACGTAAATAAAGTTGTGTCGAAAGCTCTTAAAACTCTCCACTATGTAATGAGAAATTTAAAGGGAAGCAGTAAAGAGGCGAAGGAATTAGGGTACAAAACAATAGTGAGGCCGATTTTAGAGTATGCAACTAAATTAAATACAAGTAAAATTGAAAAAGTTCAAAGAAAGGCAGCCAGATATGTATTGGGTAGGCACAATAAGATGGACAGCGTAAGTGAAATGCTCGAAATCTTCGGCTGGGAGACATTAGAGAAGAGGAGGAAAATCAACAGATTGGTGGGCTTATTTCAGGTTAGAACAGGCGGTGATGCTTATTAGGGAGGAATTAAAAAGAAGAATAGAAAAACCAAGTTACAAAGCGAAAGGAGATCACGATCAAAAATTTAAATTGAGAAAGCAAAAAACAGACATTGCTAAATACTCCTTCATCAATCGAGGAATAAAAGAATATTTAGACTAAAATTTGTTTTAATGTTTGGATAATTTGGATGGGAAATAACATATGTAAACTTATGGTATTTGTATTTTGTCTGAGTGTATTTTTGTATTGAGAGGAATGGGGATTTGTTACCACCGGACTAGTAATCCAACTGTAACATATGTGTGAAATAATAAATAAAATAAATTTAAATTGTAAAGACAGGGCGAATTGGCTATTACCTAATTTATTGTATTTTATACTATTTTCTCTTATCATTTTGCAATTTTGTAATTTACGGTTGAATTTTCTGGTCGAAATTCAAAGGAAATGATCGAATCGTGGCATCTGAATTATGAATGTCGATTCATTGACAGAATCGTGATGTCTGCATTATTAATGATGATGGAACTTTTAACTCTCCATTTCGCCCGACCGAAGACTTTTATATTGTATTGTAATACTGGCAGTATCCTTATCAAACCATTTCCTTTCCATCCCTCTGTCATGTCATGTCCCCTAGCATCAGCTCTCTACTTTTAATTTCCGTGCAACACGATGACTTACGTTCTGCTTTCCACAGTGGTATGATTCCCACAAGCTTCGATATCTCCCTAATTCCTAGCTATAAGACCTTTCAGTACTTGCTTTATATGCTCTATGCACACATCTGCATTCAGCGCATCAATTAATGGTTAATGATGTTGCGCCTTAAGAACCCCTCTAAGAAGATCTTGCCTCCAACTTTTTCTTCAGCATCAGCGTCGAGAAGGGACAAAGAAGACGCGGCCCAAATGAATTTCGACATCTTGAGACCTCTCGCGGAAACTGAGAGAACTGACTCATTTCCCCTTTTAATTGCGCACGCCTCTGGGATGAAGGCGTAAGAGATCGCAAGCGATTCGGCGTAGTAGAGAGGCGTTGCCAGCGAAGAGTTTGAAGGAGGCGAGCAATGCAGTACGCCGTCCTTATCTCAAGGGCCGTGACGAGAGAGGCGAAATGGAAGAGCAAGTGGAAGGGGATAACAAGAAAGATAAGAGGTTGAGGGGAGGAATATTGAGGACAAGGGAGGCGGTGTAAGATGAAGGGGAAGGAATTGCCGAAAACGGTGACTGACCGAATTCAACAAATACAGGCATGCCTCGGCATTCGCGGCTTCACCTTCCGGGAATGTATATCGTACATTTGCAACCATGCTCTTCATTCGAGGTTATGCTTTTACTTTTACCAATATATTAGCAAAATATATTCAGGATAACGTAGAAATATAATACGATGACGTTACAATGAGCGGACACAGCTAATGAGGACAAGGATTGAAGATAGCTGTTTTAGATAGCACGGAAAAGTCGTTCGGCTGAATCCCATTGAATAACAGGTGTGAAAAACAGCGACATGATTGGGACTCGAACCAAGGTCTCCCAATTTCCTGGCTAGTATTACATGGTAGTTCAGTGGTTAGAAAACCTGCCCGAAAAGTGGGAGACCAGGTGTAGAGCCCCAGTCTCATCACTATTTTTCACACCAGTTATTCTATTAATGACAAATATGAGAGGACAAAATATGACCATGAAGTGGAACGGCGAAAGAATGATATCGTTGGTAAACCTTGGAGCAGAGGCAGAAATTTTATTCATCTTTCTCCTTCCATGGCCAAAACACTGCGTCTTTGTCAGACGAATTCATCAAAATGACACATGCTGTTGTGATTGTGATTGGCCGAATGAGTGTTACCCTTGTCGAGAAAGTACTCTTTCCACCTACCAAATCTTAATGAGTGCACCTGTTTAAGTCAAGAGGTAGAGGAATTTCTTGGAATCGTGAACTATTCCTACCGTGTCACATTCGCTTCAGATTTTTCCCTGAAAAATTAACATGGTAAGACTCGCCTGAGATCATCCATCATCACGGTGAGCGGAAGCAGCCGACTTCCTTAACCTCTCAATCTACATTATCACAAATTTTTCAACATCATCAACAAAATGGGATTAAAATTTATCATTTTGCTGGTTTATTTTAATCTTTCATCAATTTGATTTGGCGTCCAATTTTATCGCAGATTTATATTGTCGATTTTTGCGATATAAACGAGGGAACAAAAGCATTAATAGCGTCTAATATAGAGAAAATTAGTAATCAATATTTTTACGTACGAGGAATAATAGACATTTTATAATTTGAGCACGCTCTTTCACTTATACTTTCTTTCGACTTTCGGAATACAAGTATCTTCACGAAGGTCAAATATAGATGTATAATGCTAATAAAACCTGGAAGATGGAGGAAAAAACATAGATGAAAGAGAGAGTTGAAAAGTCTTCTGGATGGACCTAATTGATGACGTCTCTTTCTCGCTACATTTGTGCAATTAGTGAAATCGAAAGAGTAAAAATACACGACACAATAATGTAATACAGAACACGATTATCTTCAAAACAAACATTATTCGCACTTGAAAATATTGCGAGCACAATGAAGTTTCCCCATGAAAAATTACAAAATACGATTCGTTTTTCCAAGCTTTTCCGCCAGCATTCCCGAAGTAAACAAAGTAATTAGGAAGTTTTTACGTCACCGTCCACGTAAAAATAAGTATCCATTCTAATCTTCATGCTCACACTAGGATAAAGACATCAATTGCAAATGTCCTGTTGTTGTTGTTGAAAATAAATGTAATCCCTATTTTTCGTTTCGCAAAAGCCCAGAGATAAGTCAGTAGTCAGGAACAAAACACACAGCGACCAATAACATCTAGGATGAAAATGCATAGAGGATTTTTATATAGTTGTTGAAGTTTCTCTGTCCATCTGTCTGCAATAGGGCTGTTAAAAGTGCTTTGCAAGTTGAGGTGATTTCGTACGTACGAGCTAAAGTTGCAAAATAACCCCCCAGGAGCCCTCTCATCTTTCTGCATCTCTACGTATTTCTAAATAGTCCTTTCCCTCAAAATCATTCTATTGACTTCAACCAAATGCTACATACTCTGCTGCAGCAACATGGAAAAAGCAGAGCAGAGCTTTTTAAACCCATTATTATCGGTTTCAACCCCAGATTTCACGAAATAGCGTCAATAAGAAATATATAAGTTAGTTGCAGGAAAGATTTAATGAGAAATATCCATCCTATGGAATCGATACCAGTTCTAAAAGCAGAAATTTTCAACAAATATTGTTGTTTTGATGATGGAATATCGTTTCTGAAGCTAAACGGCGAGAAATGTGACATCATTTACGAAGATACTTGAAATGTTGCGTTTTCAACGAACTGTCCTTTTGAAAACAAATATGTTATTGAATATTGTGAAACAGCACCTAAATACCGTTTACTAGTTTATTTTAAAATATAATCGATTATGATTAAATGTTTCTGCTTGTAGGATATATTTATTATTCGTGCCCGAAGTTCATCAGATCCATAGACATTTTCTTTTTTCCAAAGAAACTCACTGCAGTGTTTTGAAATAGAAAATATTTTCATGAAGACAATGACATGAAAGTTTTCAATAATTTCCATCCATTATTTTAGCAAGAAATAGATGTTATTCGGAGGGGTAAATAGACGACATAGAAAGTAATCAGTTATTTCACATGGTTTAAAAGGAACCTGATACTACCAAGGGTTTAAGATCCATTATTTATAAATTATTTGTTACGAAAAAATCACCTTTCAAAGATTCGATTCTCTCCAACATCCCTCTCCAATCCCTAGTACTCTACTGCAATTGATCTACCGCTCTCTTACAACAATTTTAAACGAAAAGGTCCCATTGAAAAGAAGTATACGTCAGTTGCACCTCGGCTAACTAGGGCCCTGATTAAGGAAGAATGCTTGTGATAAAAAAGTCTTGGTTAACGACGCAGACTTTACGTAGTTTGCGATGCAACATAGTGAATACTGACAATTCAAAACTGTTTTTCTGACCATTCATTTCATTAATAATAATTTTAGTAGCAAATATAATATGAATAAACCATATGTACCATATTTTTATGATGAATGATACGTAGTATGGCTGTGGGAAATCGCGCCATGGGTATATACTGGAACGGATTACCGTAGTTAACAAGGTAACACTGTACTATAGAAATACATATCTCTCTATACAAAAAAAATAAAATTATTAATTACTCATTCCGTCTCCAGGGGTTTTCGTAGCTAATGCTATTGGGCCTGAGGCTTTAATCGGCCGTTAAAAACGGAAATACGCGCCCAGGAACGCGGAAAAATCCGGCAGATGTTGCCGAAGTAACCCCCGAGTGCTCCCGAGTGACGCTCAGAGACAAATATATACGTCTAGGATAAATCACTAAGTTGTTATTAGCATAACATACAACTTTAAGATGTCCCTAACCAAGAGCATTGAAAGGAGACCAATTTTCCATTTTTACGTCCACTGAAAAAAAGTTTTTATTACAAAATCGATAACAACTATTTATTGCGTCATGAAAATAACGTGAACATATTTATTGAAGACAAGAAAAATATTCTAATGTTGCATTAACTTTTGGTTATAGTGATATTTTATGGGAGATAGGACTTCAAAGTGGGCATTTCCTTAAAGAGCGCGAAAAAGAGCCCATTTTTAGTTCCACCTTAAATAATAAAAATAAGATAATAAAATTGTCCTAATAATAATTTCAGCAACCGGAGCAATACCTAGAAATTTACGTCATAGCCTTGAAAAATTGGAATAGAATATCAAATTATTGTTTCACTGCAATAAACCTGCTATAGTTAGTACTTGCTCTATAGTAAGAAAAATTTAAATGACTATTTGAATCAGTAAATGAACCTTAATCTCTTTGGTGCCTATCCGGGATCGGTGAATGTTTCCCAGCCTCCATGCTGAGAACTTCCAATCAATGATAATAATAAGCACCTCTTTATGTAGGCGAATTTTAGTCTAATCTACATCTACATCAATACCCTACAAGCCGCCTTTCGGCGTGTGGCAGGGGGGGTTAACACCGGATGCTCGCGCTATTTCCTTACTTTGTTATTATCGCGTATCGTTCGCGGAAAGAAAGAGTCCCTAAAACGACTTGTCCTAGCATCTACTTCCCTTATCTTGCGCTCGTTATCAGATCGGCCAAAGTAGCAGGGGGGTCGCATAATATTGATAACGTCCTCCACAAACGCACTGTCTCGAAATTTACCGAGTAATCGAGGCCTAGCTTCTAATCTCCTATCTTTCAGCGATTCCCAACCTGCGTCCGAAAGCATTTCCGTAACACTAGCTTTTTTATCGTAGCAATTTTTCACAAATCGTATTGCCTATACTAAGTCTAATGAGAACACTCTTACATCTAGCCTTTAAAAGACGAACGCCAACAACCATTCCCTGACCAAAATTCAAACCCGGGACCTTGCTAAGCTAGCACGCTAATCCCTACGACACCGAAGCCGTTAAAAATAATAAAATACCAATCAAATAAAAATAGTGATAAAAATATACGACGTTAATAGGGCGAGATTGAGACTATCAGGCCTCTTCATACATCGAAACCTTCGACATATAAAATGTAAAAGAGATATCTTGCAAAAAGTACACAGAAGATAAATACATTATGATTTTTAAAACCTAAGTTTGCACAGGGAAAAATTCGCCACAGTATAATAAAACGTTTGCTTTACATAGTTAAACGCAGGATAGAGCATGTTAAATTCGGTGTAGTTTAGTGGTTGTTCAACTCCAAACTACTTCTATATACAAAAAATATGAAAATATATGAATATATATGAAAAAATATACCAACCGCTTTCAGTGAGGCATGTACATAGGAAAGAGAAGTGACACCGAGCAGAAAACTCCGGATAAGACTAAGAAGAGGGATTAATGGAAAGTCGGATTGAAAAAGGGAACGGAAGAGTGAATATTCGAAGGAGGAGGAGCAATGTCAAAGAGGAAGAAGGAGTAATACGGGTTGAGAGGCTGAGGAAGAGGAGATGAGAAGGGAGGCATCGAGGAGTGGAGATTGGAGAGACTGAAAATTAGAGTGGACCACGCTGAGAGAGGAAACGAGGGCAGGTGAGCCGCTATTCGGGTAATCCTGGAGTTTTCATCTGTGAAACCAAGGCGCCAACCTTCTGGAGCTTAATAAGGGTGACAAAGGAGAGGAGGAGAAGTATACGTGGAGCAGTGGAGCTCCCAATTACTTTTTGAACCTAAAGATAGGATCGCTCACTGGAGATTCAACTCTTTCCGTGGGCTTCAGCGAAGAGATTAAGTTGGAGAAAATGGTAGGAACAGCGCTGATATTCGGCCGATGCAGCGAATTTCTAAATGGTCCGTATGTGAAGGCGTTTTGTGATTGTATCATGGTTTTAGTTATCGTATCACTGAATGACATTCGCATGTTGTCATATATCAGTTCGCGAGCGAACTTTTTCTTCGCTCCGACCGGCTATTCTCTTAATGAAAACGAGTTTCTTAATTGCTCTTCGAGATATATTATGGATGTGGAAACCCCATGTTAAGTTTTATGTGAGAGTTACTCCGAGATATTCTACCGTTGTTAAGTGTTTCCTCGGAGGGTGTACTTATAATCATTTAAATAATTTTTCCTTTCGAAGAAGTTAATTACTGAACTTTCGTCTACATTGAGCTCTAAATGCCAATCACTGCACTATTTCATAATGTTATCTAAATCATACGACAGGGTTGATTTATCCTCACAACTTCCTCTTTCTCCGTAAATTACCGTGTCATCCGCAAGTATCCTAACTTTACTATCAATTTCATTGCTGAAGTGGTTAATTTAACTCCTTATTTTATGTTACGAAAAGCGTTACGCTTCATTGTGCTTTACTAATGTGCACTTGTTCTGCTCACAGCATTTTTTGGCGTATTGGGAAAGTAAGGGCAACTTACCTCACTCCTCATCCTTTAAAGTAAGCCTCACCCATTATGTAATGTTACCAAAAGTGTTACCTGTAGAGTCATTCTGCTTCGCTTACGTGAACTTGCTCCACTTATAGCATTCTGTCTCAGTGAGGAAAGCTATGACGAACTACCTCACTCCTCATTTTGCCTAGTCGCCTCAGCCCCCTCTCCAGGGTTTTTCGTTGCTTATGGTGGTGGGATGAGGTTCACAGAGAACGGCCAAAATTCTTAAGAAAAATATATTTAAAAATTGTAGATGGTAACCGTTAATTAAGGAAAAGTCAAACATGAACTTCGAAAAGGAAGCTAATAATTGGAAATTGATGTAGACCAATAACAGGGTTAAAAAAACTATTTGCGCAGTGACAGCTCTTTCTGTTTATTAACAACGCGATAAATATTGCGAACAATATGACTGATTCTTTCAGATTATATTAAGAAAGAAATTAAGAAAAAATCGCGTTAGTTAAATTTCAATCATCATACCTTCCGATTATAAGAACAATAGGATAATTAAGAGTGAGCAAAGAACTATTGGCGGCAGTATGTAATTAGTACACAGAAAATCAGTGAACATTTCAATAGGAAAATATGCTAAACAGTTCTAGCTAGCCGAATACCAAGTTCATGTCATAAAACATTAGAAATTATACGCCTCTAGGTAACGCCCATCATAAACTTAAGTAAGGAAGATATACTGGTATCTACTATATACTGGTGGATCAATTTGGGTATCAGGATTGAGCAATAAGAAATTTTAAATCATTAAAATCAGTCCTCACTCATGTCTACGGTGAAAGTTAAAAAGTTCTATTGTGTCAAAATTTGTGTCAAATTTGTGAAAAGTGTCAAGTTGAAAATTACTATTAAATATTATGAAGAATTAATCTAAAATTTTACTTAAAAAATATAGAGACAGCAAGTAATCTCCAACGTTCATTATTTAAACATAACGGTACCTAAAACTCTCAATAATAAAGTTCGAAAATTATTGCGGTGATATTTCTTATATAATTTTGACGAGAAAGTAGTAAGTGCTTTTTTAAAAGTGTTTCGTTCTGTTACAATAACTAATTTCATACGTTATATATGCATGAGAATATCCCAAACGCTGCTCTTAATCCAGGAAAATTCGAACTCTACGTTTAATTGATTAAGCTCAAATGAAGCCCGTACCAATATTTTCAATTTGAAGTTTAAAGATAACTAAAGTGTAGGTTTCGCTAATATACAACGGAGAAAAGCCAAAAAGTAAAATCAATCTCGAGGTATAAATATTTCTTCGCCGTAGGTTAGGTTGTTCACACCCCTCTCGAAACGCTATAATTCCGTTAAGTCTACATAAGATTATCATAAATCCTATAATATCATACATTTTTTCTTAGCAATACCTATAAGAATTGCGCCGAATTCCTCAATAGTGCAATAATGTAAAATCACATGCTGAACATCAGAAGTATAAAGATTTTGGTTGAGATTCTAAAGGCTGGACTGTCGTTGCTTATCAAATATAATTTTGAAATTGCAATCAAAACTGGATCAGGTTAATCAGACTTGCATACTATTAAAACCCTATGACCTTCTGATAATTGGTAAATATTTTCTAGAAAGTGTCTTCTATTTAGGAAGACAAACATTCTCTAAGAAAATATAACTTGAAGGAAGATGTAAATATTCTTCTTAATCACAATATGACCTCAATGTATATAATCCTACAACAAGCACGCAAACAATTATAAAAAAACAGACTTAAAAATTAATCAGTACATTAACATTAAACCTCGCGAAAGTCACTTATCTCGAAAGAAATGTATTCAACCTACCATTTGCTGGTAATCATTGCAGGGATACTGTATTTACATCAGGGAACATGCAGAAACTTTCGCTTGTATTTGTGTTAAAAGATGATTTTAATTACAAGATCCAAAAGCGCATTAGTTAACCTGGAAAGGGTTACAAAGATTTTTTTCGGGCAGTTTTAATTTTTCTCTTTTACCCTCCAGGAAACGCTAAAATCCGAAAAGATAGATATATTCAAATCACCAATTACTTAAAGGAATGAGGAAGAGTCCACCTTGAACTTCGTAAATGAAAGGAAAAGAATTGAAGGTCGTTTGAGGACAGCATCGGTCTAACGGAACATTTTGGAGGAGAGTAAGTCGCCAATTTAAAGAATAACATGACAGTGAAAGGAACGGAAAGGGAGAGCAAAACATCAATCAGCCTTGAAAAATGCTCGTCGTATAAACATAAACACATTTCCAGGTCTTCTTAAAGACTTACTGGAATTAAGAGAAAGGGGAAGTGCGTCTTTAAGACGGACGAAACAATGCACGAAAGTTGATATAACGTAATAAAACACGAAACGCCTTCATTAGACAAAAATAAATAAAATGGTGACAGAAGGATAAGGACAGAAAGAAAGGTGAGGTTAGTTAGAGGTCAAGTATTTTTAAGTCTAACCGCTTTGATTGATCTTACAATGGTATTCTCCAAGCAAATTTTACATGGCTCATTAGGATATATTGAATATGTGAAGTTGTATTGTGTTGCGGATGTTACGCAGAGAAAACTTCATTAATCTACGTTTTACAGCTTGGGTAGCTTTATATTATACTGCTATGAAAACTACTTTGGAACACTCCGGTATCCATGTAAGTTTACCACCATTGGCTATGCACACTAATCTATCTCTATAATACGAAACTACAAATTACAATAGCCGGAGAAGTAGTGAATATACCCGAACTGAAGTAAACTATGAAAATTTAAAAACAACTTTAATTAACAACAATGTAAAGGAGATTAGATTGAATAGCAAAAAGCACCAAATATGAAAATGCCAAGGCAGCGATAACCCTACAATTGCTCAGATCGGGGAACGTTTTCAATTGGTAAGGCCCCATGTGAAATTCTCAGGATGTATGGGATTACTCGATTAACCGTTGTAGCGCAGGTTGCAGTTTTAAGTCCAAGATAAAGAATTCTTCATTCTAACTGAATTTAGTATGCTACATATTAAATGAAAACCATATTTTAATATCTGCGTATGTGTAGATATGAGAACGAAAGTTCATTCGTCAGCACGGGCGGTTTAAGTGAGCCTATCTATATCTACCTACGATCAATAATAATGAATAGCCTTTCAGTTTTCTTTGATATAGATATTAAAGAACACTTACGAATGTATATCATCGTAATTAGTATTTAGAATCAGAATAATTTTTCAGTATTTGATGCATGGATTAAACTGCAAGATGCAAGAAATTATAAGTTCATAAAAGCGATCCGAGAGAAAATGCGTAAGAAGCGAAGTAAAAATCGATTCAGAAAAGCGATTCGGAAGAAAACTACATTAAATTAAAATCGCTCTTATATTATCAAGAATAAATGGGGACTGAGTTATACATAGAAAACAATAGAAAACTCAATTTATATGTACGTTCAATTTGTTACTATATAAGCCCCCACAATTTGTACGGTAGTAGGCGAGAAAACACGGGACACGCTAATAGTATACCTGGCTTAAATTATACGGAGAAAGACACCAAAAACATATATCTGATTTTGCTTTAAACATTTCTAACCTAATTACAACGCGATCGCATTCTTTCTTATCTATGGAAGTAGTACTTAATATCCCTTGACTAAAAATCCACCCTACAACTACCACGGATTATTCACAACGTGTAATTCCATACCACACACACTGTATGCCTTCTTTAATTTCAAATACGGCATAAAAAAGATTTTCTCCTTACCTATTCAAAAGTTCTCCTCACCTAAGTTGAAGCTCCGGGCAACCGCGATCTTCCGACGCCTTCGGCGACGGTTCCTTCCGATGGACTTTAAAAACAGGAGTTAATCATTCGTAAGAGAAATGTTGACCACGAAATGCTTTCACTTATGCTTTCACAATGCTTTCATAATCTGGAAATAGGGAAATTCGAAATTAAAAAGTTAGGAAATTGTTTCAATCTTATAAGTTATTTACTCTTAAACGATGGCCGTGTATAAACTATCACTGTTAATTTTTATAGGAGGACTTATTATTTTTAAATGGGTATCACCGTTACCACTAAGTCCTCTGATATCTGGCTATAACAACGCGAATGACAAACGAAAGAATAAGTTTACAAATAAAATTCCGGCGCAAACAGTTAATTATCAAAGAAAGCGTTTATTCTAATTATTTAATTTGTCAGAGACAATTCATTTCCAACATAAATCAGGAAACCTCCTCATAAAACTAATTAACAATTAGATTAGCATTAGATAAGGCAAGCAACGACAACTGTTCCGAGAAAAATTCAAATATGGATAACGTTACGTCTACGGTGCCAAAAGCACAAATAAGAAATATTAAGAAGACAGAAATATTAAAATTCTGCAACGAAGATAAAGATAGAAAATATAGATACATTCATCAAGGAAACCAATAGGAACTTAAGAAATAAATGTTACTTATCAACTCGAATAATAACCATATCTTACGTTATTCGTGAACTAAACGGACTAATAATACTCATTACATTGTCTGTTGACATAAAACTCGCAATTGCTATCAGTAGTAGTAGTATAGTTAAAAGTGCTTGGACAGCTTAGGTCATTTCGCACGTAGGCCCCCACCGGGAATCGAACCCAGAACCGGTTTCACTGAAGTCGAACGCGTTGCCCACTTGGCTATCGGGAGCCCGCACACTGATTTTATTTAATGGGCTACGCATAAATGTCGATTTCTTATCATTTAAGCCAGAATTTCCAGCTCGGTATGAAATATTGGACGAATGACAAGCAAGAAAACGACGAGAAATAAATTGGGAATTCGAAACCAGCGGCGGAAAAAATCTTTAGCAATGCAATGATTCGATTTTCTGAAAAGCTTTGAAGAATTGCATTTTCGAACTTAAGACCTAAAGCTTACTTATCCTTTGGAATTACAACCTCATCGAACGAGATTCGCGTGAAAAGAGTATGCATTATTTAATTCGAATACATTACGATAAAACAGAAGTTCGCTGCTGATTTAGGCGTTGACCTTAACGTTGATCTCATGAACATGCGAGGGACACGCATTTGTACTTCGCAACTGCGACACTTAAAAGATCAGAATTACTTGAAATAGCAATTACTTCTTCAGCAAGAGATCGAAAGACTTCTCTTATTCAAATCAATTATCGATCAAGGTATTTTATGCAACTTACCTTCCGTGCGAAAACCTCCCTTGGCGACGACGGACATCTTGACTTCTGGGAAAATAATCCTCTCACTTCTTAAACATTCTCACTTTATAAATAATTGTTACTTCAAAAAGAGGCCGTAATACTTTATCATAACACTCCGTTTACGAAGCCTACACATTTTACGCAATTCTCTCTATTTAAATTTTAACGGTTTTTTCGAAAAAGTTGATAGCACGACCTTGCTAGATGAAATTTGTGCAGCGCCTGTGAAATTAATAAGAGAATAATCCAAACTGTCGCTTCCTGTGATCTGATTGGTCGAAACGGAATTATCCGTCGGTTGCCCCGCCCACCGAAGCGTTAAAACTTTTGATATAAATTACGAAAAATGAAACTTATATTCAACTCAATGAGGTATCGTTTAAATCCAATTTTAAATTGTTTGCAATGTTAATTTTTCTTTAATATTCCTATTTTATACTTCGTATCTCACTGCGATCGAACCTTGGTGATAGCGGAAAATTCCATTAAGGTTAATGAATAATATTACATATTCATTTACGATAACTGTTTGATTACATATATTTATAATTTTTATTTATATATATTATATATTACAAAGAATGTATTTATTTATATTTATCTAATTTTATATACATGCGGCAGCAAGAAACAAAAGAGTGATATTAGCGCACCGACACAAAAAATTTATTTTCACGGTTATAATTGATGATATTTCATCAGAAAATCGCTGATATTAAAACAAGTTCGCTTTCTAGATAATATCCGGTAATTTAAAGAATAACGGAGGATACAATTCACATCCCAATTTCAGAAGTCTCGGTTACAAATTCCTTCTTCGTCATCCACAACGCTGCGATTTTTTCTGTTGAGAAACACACTAATATGTATTAAAAAGATGGAATATGTTATTTATGACTTATAGTCATAACTTAGGTCGAACCATTAAACAAAAATCAGTTGCGGGATTATACACAGATTCGGTATTTATATGCACCGGAAGTCATACAATGACATCCTGAATATTTGTTTATGAAAGAATAAGAGTCAATTTTCTCCCGTTTGCATGAATAATGTTCTAATTTTTATGAAAACATAACTCTTATTGGTGTTTTATAGAAGAGGAAATGAATCATCACCTGTCGATTGAAGGGTAAAGAAGTAAACCAAGTTGACAATTCTCATTGTTTCTATTTATCCTCATTTTTTCTTAAATTTTTTGGGTTTCTAATGGCCAAAGAAGGAATTCAAAGTCAGGCTAAAGAGACCTAAATTACGAATCAGATAATCAATTTAATATCTAATTTAAGCGCTTATACACGAATCACTGTATACAGTAGATTCAGAGGTTATCATTCGGATTTCAATGTCGTAATTTCCTTGTTAAACGTTCCCTTACTCGACATTCGAAACATCTGCTCGAATAACTGGGTAAATTGAACTGTTTGGTAATTTCTTTGAACAGTCCGCACCAAACGATGTACAACACTCCGGATATATCAACTCATTTGCACAAGAAGAGAAAAACATCGTAGTAATAACCTAAGTGAATATAATCTAGCTAACCTATTCTAGAAATTCGGAATTTCACATTCATACTGTACTTACATTCAGCTGTTTCACAACTGTCGGTATTTGAATCATGTGCGATGAATTCCCTTTAACTTTAGTATGAATTACTTTCGTTTGACCTAGGTCTTCTCATACCTTAAGATTACTCAATCACAAATAGTGAATTACACACTTATTCATAGAAAACGCTGGATGCAGAACCAAGTATCCACTGTCGACAAGCATTTCTTCTTCGCGTATTAATTTGATGTCGTATTTGTTGCACAAACACACTAAAGGTAAAATCCAGGAGACAAAATTTTGATCACTTTAAACAAATTCGCTCAACCTCGACGGCAAATTATTAGCATATGACAATAGCTTAACCTTTACGAAAGCAAGCCACATTCCAAGGCAGCCACGTTGAGATTACGTGTCCCTTCACAGCGCTTTAGAGTTATCTCGAATGTCTTGAAAAGTTGAAATACGTAATTCGCGTTTCAGAGAAGTGAGTAATGTGAGTTGACCGAAAGATCTAGTTCCGGTTCTCAAAATGGCGATCTTTGTCTACTAAAGGAATCTGCTACGTTTACTTGTGGATGTAATAAGGGTGTTGAAGACATCGGACGGAAAGGTTCACGATGAAATATACGAAAGGGAAGTTTATTCGTAATATACGAGTAATATCAAACCATTTTGTGATTTCCTTCAATTTTGGTGAAAATGTATTTCAGAGAGATAAGTGAATCGCTGTGTATGCTTTATAGCCAATCATGAGTCTTACATGAGTGAAATTATTCTCGTTATTAACCTAAAAAAGGAAATGGTGGCAAAGGGAGTGGACGTATTAGAGGAATTCTTTATGAGCTATGAGAAAGTTCGAAGGAAAGGTAAAGAGGAAGAACAGAAAAGGTAAGAACATCGTTTTTTCAGATCCATATCAAAGAAAATTCTCATCATATGCTACTACAAGCGTTAGCGATTAGTAAAGTCATTACTGCCCCATAAAACGGCATCTCCGTATTTACCAGAATTCTCCAGTTTGTATGCATTAAGTAAATAAATTTTGTTAGAACGACAGTAGATATACTTAACTTCTGTAGGGACTTGTATAATCCCGCAAATGATTTCACAATGAAATCAAAATATTTACTCAAATATGGGGATCGTCTTTACTACATGCGATAGAAAACCATATCTGCAAACGATATTGTGAATATCAACGTTCTGTCTTAACGGAAAAAGCCCTAAACCAATTTTTGAAAATCTGCGCAGTGTATAAAATCGCTAAAGGTACCGCTTTTGGGGCCTTCTAGGTTCGAACCCAAGGTACTCAGGAGTAATGTTTCAGTAATTTCCATATCTTTGGGGTTTCTATGTAGGAAATTCACCGTGTCAAAGACGCTTTTCGTTTAGCGGAAAATGACAAAAACGAATTATAAAGAACTCAAACAATGTACACAATCGGGCAAATTACCTTATTTGGGGACTTCTAGCTTCGAACCCAAGATATCCAAAAGCGATATCTCATTTACTCCCTAGCGCCATGGTCAGGGTCTTTACGAAAAAAAAAATCGCCTGGTCAGGGACACTTTTCTTCAGGCTCAGAAAGTAGTTCTATCTTAACGGAAAATCCAAAATGAAATATTTTAAAATCCATGCAATGTACAAACGAGATATGTACCCTTTTTGGGGTTTCCTAGGATCGAACCTATACTACCTAGAAGAAAAATCTCATTATTTCTCCAGTTTGATGTTCGGGGTCTTCACGCAAAAAATAGCAGGGACCCTGACACTTTTCGTTTAGCGGAAAATGAAAAAAAATCATTAAAAACGTACGCGATGCACAGAATCGCGTTACCCTGTTTGGGACTTTCTAGGATCGAACCCATTATACCTAGGGGATGTCTCAATTATTCCTTAGTGAAATGGTCGGGTTCTTCACGCAAAACTAATCGCCCAACTATCACTCGGGTTTAAGGCGAAATCGTATCGGGAAGTAGTTCAAAATATTATCCGAGTTTCCCGTAGATTTCTTACGGAGGAATAATTGACGTGTACAGTCATCGAACCAAGGATCAATTTAGGAGCTGTTAAGCTCTAATGTGATATATTTCCACGAGTACTATTCATGTGACAAATTTTTGTTCTCATACAGGACAAAAATCAATGAAGGAGTTTTTTCTCCTGTATCAGAAGTAAACGCCAAAAACTGTCGGATTTTCTAGCTAATTTTCTAACTAGCTCAGATTTTCAAATGCCAATTTTGTATAGAAAAAGGCCTATTTAGTTGACCGGTCGGAAAAGTATCTGTTATTTTAGTGCAAGGAACATACCCTGACATTCTCGAATGAATCCGTTTCACACAAAGATATCGTCCCTTGTGGATGATCATTAGCGCTGCAATGCACCACGATTCACTTATGAGAACGGAATGTACCTCGTACATCAATTCATGTTAGTTACGTAATTTTACTTTTTGGCATGTGATGATTGTGGCCGACTGCGAGGATGACATGAGTTTTTTCGGAATTGACACATTGCGGCCGAGAAAAAAGTAGTCCCACTATTTTATAATTAATTGTCAAACTGTTAAAGCACCTCAACGAGCACCCGAGCGTCAACGAGGTCACGTCAGCTTTAATTTTTTTAAATTTTCGTTAATATTCGAAAATCCTTCCAGCGCAGAATCTGCATAAAAATTTTACTTGCATAACATTTAATAAAAATGTTATAGTGAAAGACAAAGGAAAAATTGCTTATAGTGATGGTAGATGAAATTTTACAAATAGAATACTCCTATTTAATGACGAAATGATGTCAATAAATGATCGGCTCAACTCAGCCGATCTGTATAAAATTATTTTTAAGCTGCGAATTTGATAATTATGCCATCATTCTTGAACCCGATGTGAAGCAGTTTTCATTATAAAACGTACTTACTTTAAGTTCATTCTAGGTCGTATTGACTTTACGAAACAGCATTTTGTTTCAATTTGAACAATAGTAAATTCTAAATTTTCTGAATGCAACTTATATAGAAAGGCTAACAACAATACTGTCAATTAATAGCCTTTATTTAGGTAGTCAGCTACGATGTTCTAAGATTCAATTATTTAGCTTCTGGCTCAAAAGGCAGGACTTGATAGGGTGACTATCACAGCCTAGCTACGGTTCATTTAAATTACTATAAAGTACATTATTCACGGCCCGCGAAGTCTTCATTAGAGCTAATGGGGTCCACTAAAGAAGAAAACCTTGTACATCTAGGTACATCTAGGTTGATTAACATACCTATAGTTTCTAATGAGCTGAATAAGACGGGTCTCAATCAATTTCACAATGAGAAAAGAAGTATGAAATTATGAAAAAGTGATTTTTCACTTTAACAAAAATTCTTAAACCCTGAACTCATGTAAAATTCTTCGAAGTGAAGCACGAATATTTTCCTTCGGAAAGGGACAATAGATTTTCGTCAAATTCATCCTTAACCGATTTTATTAAATGGCATCCCAAGGGACAACCCAAGGAATATGAAAACATTTCCTCGAGGGCTGGAGGTGGCAAGTGAACAGGAAAATGGCGATTCAAACTCGATCCGTCTTGTGTACATCAGCCACTGAACAGATGATTAATGCCGTTCGGGATGAATAATACCCGACCCATCAAGACCCCGTTCCCAAGGCCCAGCCCTCGGGATCTCCCGCTGTGCGCAATGTTCAACTTAACCGAATAGCACTGAATAACTCTCTTCAGATTATATTTCCCCGCTCCTTCGGCACAATCCACTGCATGCATGTTCTCCCACCGCCTTCTCTCTCTCCCTCGATTGTTTGAACCCCTCCAGCGAGTATACCTTGAATTCTTAAACGATAATTTATATGGTGGCCCTACAGTTGTCTGAAGTAATAAGTAAAAAGAGCTAGTTTTCTTTACTTCTCAGGCACTTTGGGTAGAATACAAAACAAATGGAATAAAAATATGCTCATTATAAAAAATACTCAACTGATTCTTTTAATCTCCACAGAGGAAATATATCTTTCGTCTACTTTTGTCTAACTCTTATTCATGGCTGGTTTATATGGAAGTTACTGAGTGATGCTTAATGAATTGCATTAATTAAGGTTTCTTCCTATGTCAAATGTGTAAATAGTAGAATCCTTGTGCTTCACTTATGTGGACTTGTTCCGCGTATAGCATTCTGTCTCAGTGAGGAAAGCAAGGGCAACACCCAACTTCTCATTTCCCTCTCCTAGCTCATATTAGCTAATGGTTGAGAGGATGGGGTCCCAACCGGCCTTCGGGGTGAATACTTTAAAGACATACCATGTACTACAGCAATAAGTTAATGAGCACCAAGTAAGAATAACTCAATGTGCATAAGGGTTAATTCGTTAAAGGTCATAATAATGAAATTGAAAACGATAAGAAGCGACAATTCATTACCAAGTAAGACGTTTCACACGATGTATTTCCGGAGAGTAGATTGCAATGGTGGTGCACCTTTTTTAACTCTCTAATTCAGAGAGGCAGTAAAATTCGTAAGCTGAGGATGTTTATTTGCTTTCTTTTCAGGGCCTTCAAAATGTTAAGAAATGTTAATATGCCATTGAGTAGACTCCACCAATTGGTAGTGAAATGCTTTAAACCCTCATTTGCATACAATACATTCCTCCGAAGTATATCTATATATGAACACTAACTTCGCGGACACACTTTGAACCATACCTTTTCGAAATCATAATTGAAAAAGAATAGAAATATATCTACATGCGCGAGATGGAAATTTTCAATATTTTAGCTGGTAATTCTGAATAACTGTAAAATCTCTAAGAAAATAAAGCGCGTAAATGGGGAAAATTAGAAGCGAAAGCTGCTCTTAGGTATTGCGCGATACACCAAGAGCTTCCTAGCGATGAAAAATTTTGCCACGACACACTTAGATTAGCTTAAAACAATGTGATTTGACAGACACGAGTCGTGATTTAATATTATTAGGAAAATTAAAAATACGCTCATTCAAGTCCTATAGTGTAACCCGGACCTAATTAATATAATTTATTTCTTAATTAAACTTGAAAAATAATTACTTCTTATTTGTGTTAACCTAGGTCAGCTCTCTGCCACTACGGCTGATAATTTCGGGTTAATCAGACGTTTATTCGAAATAATTCTGAGTGAAATGACGTACTGCGCACAATAACATATATTGCAAGTGATATTCCATTAAAAACCTTGGAATCTATAAACACAAGTTTCAATTGAAACAACTCTTTAGAAAATATTTTTAAATTTGTAAGCATAATTTTGAGATGAAATCGCATTTCAATCATCGTCGTTATCAATATTTTTTCATAATGAACTTAACTTTTGTACTTAACGTTTGTACTATGCAAAAGCTAACTTTGGTGAATGAAGAAAATCTGAATCCGCTCTAGACATACATCTACCAAGAAAAGATAATCGCACTTTTTAATTTGAATCACATAGGAATTTTTTCTAGTTATTAACTGAAAACGAATTCTTCTTAGAAAAGACTTCATCTTACTTTCGGTTCGTAGGAACTTCGCCTCGGCCATGGTTAATCAGGAATATGCGGAACCTTTTAGGGATTTTGTGGATGAAAACTTCTCTTTGAACTCAAGAAGATGCGAGGCAATGTGGTATGTAAAGTCAAATATTTTTTATTAAATCGATAACGCTGCGAAAATTCTCTCAGGCACAGGAATCTTTCCAAGAGGGAGATTAAAGCTAAGTTACCCCTGTTAAAAGGTTCAGAAAAAGAACGTTTACGGAGAACGTAAAAGGTCATAGCTTGGGCGCTTTTTTAACGCCTAGAGGAGAAACTGATGTGGAGGCTAATCATTTGGAAACGCAATCTTTCGGGGAACTGTCCATGACTGTTATAACCGGTCTCGTCTGACATTTTTAACTCTGGCTATCCTTATGTATTTTCCCCAACAGATTAAGAAAAGTCGTGGACTCCTTGCTGTTTGCGCCCCTTGGTGGCTTCCAGGGTATGGATTCAAATCGAAATTTCCATTGAACGGCACTCATCTCTCTTCACCAACGTTCTATAAGCAAATATCCCTTCACAACCGATTTTCTTGACCAAATAGCGTTGAAATTCCGAAATCTTTATTCATTTCCATGTTCCTCCTCCCAAGCTTCCTTCTTTCAATGTAACATTTGCATAACTCGAAGATCAACCTCATCGCCTTCGGGAAAGTCCTACTCCACTCGCACGTGTATCGAGGAATTGTGCCTTCTGTGAAGCCTCCTCCTCAAATGGAACGGCGAAATTTATTTACGGAGCCCGCGCAGCCCACTTAAAAACCACGCCCACTCTTCCTCCCGAAAATAAATGAAAAAAATAGAAAGAGACGGCCACTTTGAAGAGCGGGAGCACACGCATCGTTCCACACAAACACACGGCGCGTAGAAGATCCATGCAGGAGGGTCGAAGTCTGTTTTTCTTTTTCGTCGGAGGTGAACGGCAGAGAAAAACTCGCGCAACACGCAGTAGCGATCTAGCGATGCTCAAGCGATCGCAATCTCTTTCTCTCTTTTGAGAAGTATTTATACCCGGAGAGGAAAGGGGCGGGGTGTTACGGGACGATAGTAAGGGGTCCAGGAATATGGGGTGGTTAAAAGCTGGAGGTGGTGAGTATCTGGGGAAAGTATTTTCGCGGGATGAGGGGGAAATGTGAAAGGATACAGACGGCGGGAAATAATGAGTGGGCGAGAAATATGAAGGAAAAAGGAAGGTATGAGATCGCGAAAGAAATATAGCGACATACAAATGGAGGACTAATCATGAAGTGTTGAAAATGAATAGCTGGTGTAAGACGATAAAGGTAGACGAATTGTATAGTTCCCGCAAAGCAAAAAGGGATATATTTACAATAAATAAATAACATATTTATTTTCGGCTAAATTGTGACAGTAAAGTCTCTTCTTCCATTTAACCTACCCAGTCAATGTAACTTAGATCTAAATAATTAAGAATACTAAAGGGAATTAAATTAATAGAAATAAAAAAAACTATGTACGGATTTAAAAAAAAGCTAGGTGAAGCTTAGTTTTTTTAATTAACTTAGATAACTACACTGAAACTTTGTTAGATTCTTTTATTGTAACTTTTAATCTCACATTATTACCATCGAATAATTTTTGTATGCCCGGGTTATTGTATTTCCATATATTAGACGGGGGCGTTTCCTAGTTAATTAATAATAATCATTACTGAGTTAGAGAGAGAGAGAGAGAGAGAGAGTGAGAGAGAGAGAGAGTGAGAGAGAGAGAGAGTGAGAGAGAGAGAGAGTGAGAGAGAGAGAGAGTGAGAGACAAAATTGTTGTCCTTTACAAAAACATTATACGTGTGCTTCTCTAAATGTGTATGCGGATAATTAGGTGCCCTGAGACCCTTCATTTAGTCCCTCCGTCTACAAAATTTCCCAAATTATTCCAAAAACATTCGAACGTCAAAAAATTACCAGCGCGTGTAATTTAGTCGCATTCCTGGGTTAGGATATGAGTTTTTCCGTTTTGAACTTAAACAATTTAATGCATTTGTATCTTTGAGCCACTATGAAGTACGTGATCTCATAATCACCCAATAGCCGCTCATAGAAATTCGTGCAAACGAATTTTATTCACTTCAAACGGTGAATATTATTTTTCCAAGAAACTTCGATTCCTGAACGATTACGCCAGACTTTAATCTAGGAAAAATCTATATATACCACCTGCATGGCAAAATATATGGAATTCCTCGTTAAATATTAACAATGTGAAGTAAATGCGCCGCTTATGTTTCAGAAACACTCCCTCACACTTCATCGGCGGAGAGAATTCAGCTTTACGATTCTAATTAATGTGAAAGCAAGTTATTTAAAATATGCTTAAATAAATCGCAATCAAATTAATCTTGGTAAGCAATATTTGGTGGAGCTCCACCTTTAAAATAACATACAATGATTGAATATCTATTCTTTTTCACCGTTGTGGAAAAGTACAAATATAATCACTGAACATTCACTCAGAATCTAATTAGAACAGAAACTGATTTGTTTTAACAAGTGTGCCCTGCGAATCTCCAGCGATGTTTGTAAGGCATAATGGTGAGAGGCCATCCTCTCGTATATTTTCGTTCATTGTTGGCTCTGTTGTAGGGGGGTGGGGTTGTTGGTAAGGGGGGGGGGGGTTGAACCCCCAAAACCACACCCTTGGCGCCGCCTTTGACCTGCTGAGGTGTATTTTTTCCTAGGTGCTAACTTAGGCACTAACTAGGTGGGTTGAGTTGGGCACTAACTAGGTGGGTTTAACCCACAAATTACTCTTCTTATGTCCACTTTTCAAAGCTATATCTTTTAAATTTCGTATGAAGGAGGGTTAGAAGTAAAAAGAGACTTGGTATTCTCAACGTCGCCCTAATACAATCGCTTTATTATATTATTATCATAAAAATAAAACTTCTGAAATTAATCACTGAAAATGTCAGTTACTTCTTCTGTTTCTACGTACAGCTACATAACATTTGTATCCTGGATAAATTACCACTTCCAAGCTACTCTAGACAACGTAAAAACAGAAAATTAGTCGCATCAGGAGTTACGGGGGAAAGATGTATTGCAGTGCTTCAATTCACTAAGAGAGTTTCAATGTTTACAAGAGGGATTTGAGATTTCTGATGAATTAGAGTAATTGATGGCGCTTTTTCAAAGCTAAAAGCAAAACGCTTTCTAAATGAAATAGTAACCCCGCGAAATATGGGAGGGCCGATTCTGAACAGAGGTACATGTGGGACGGAAATAGAAAGAGAAACGGTATAGAGAAAGCTCGAGAGAGAAATAATGGACATAACAAGGGGGAAAGAAAGAAATGTAGGTAAATGGGCTCCGCGGTCTCTTTCATGGCGAGAAACTGGGTGGGCTGCTCTCAAGAAAAAATAAATTACGAAGATAAAAAGAGCAGTAGAGGAGGAGGAAGAGAGGGAAGGAGGACAAGGGGATGATATTGGAGCAGTTGAGAAAAAAGGAAATAGAGATCAAGGGAAAAGTCAAGAACGTAGGAGAAATATTAAAGCCGATCTCTCATTCTTTTGCAAGAGGCATTAAAACGAGCCGCAAACAAATGGTTATAAGAAACCGTCTCTCCTAAGGCGGAATTCATTTTTTTCCGTTCCTTTCTTCCTTTGCATCTCTCTCTCTCTCTCTGGAGGTTGAATGGCATACTTTTCGGTTCTTGCCGCGCCGTAATCTCCTTTCTGAATCCTACACGTGCAATGCTCGTGCTTTTACCAGCTACTAACAAGGTTGGCCCCTAACATCGGATTTCCCACGTTTGAATTATGTATTGGATACTGTGCGTTTTTGGATATGGGCTTAAATTCTCGATATCAATCAGTTCCTTTCGGGAAAAAAATATAGAGAGGTTATATTATTTCGTTCTGCTGACGAGATCATAACATTTATAGGTTTACAGCAAGAGTACTATTGCCGTAGTTACTATCTAGATTTATTTTGTAAGTATCAAACAAGTTTAAAAGTTGGTTTCTACAATTTAATACCTAAGATCTGACAGGTAAATCAATTTTAAAAGTTTAGAGGGTTTTTGAGATTTTTTTCGAATTCGGGATCTTTGACATTTCCCATAATATTGACCTCAAATCAAATGATATCAACAAAACATCTCAGCTAAACTGCTTACGAAATTGGTAAATAATGAATTCTAATAATCAGTCGTCCACACTCATGTGGACTATCACTCGAAAATGTCGTTTCAATTTATCACATTATCTCCGCAGACTTACAAGAAATTCCAATCTATAAGGAAAAGGAACACGGCTGTTGTAAGACATCTGAGAAATAGAGACAATCTTTTTCGTTTAATGTCTTGACAGTGTTGTATTCTTTTTTGTTTGGAATTCTTCTGTGTGTGTTTTGCTTTATGTTTTCTTTAATCTGTATGAGTGATAAATTCAATCTCAGAAGAAATTCCAAGATTCAGCCCTACCGTTACCGAGTCACAAAAAATATCAAGTGGAAGAATAACAACGGTATTCTTCATTAAATCCTTTCATGCAGATATTCCAAAACTTTACTGAAGAGGAATCAAAGTGGAAAAACAAACATTTTTGACTCCAACAGCACCCTTCAGATGATACAGTGAATGATAGCATGAAATCATCGACCTGATAACTTTGACAGCTTTATGAAGTAGGCATATAGCTATAGAGTAAAAGCTTTGGTGTCAAAATCGCAGTAGATAAATATTTCTATTCCATGGTATTTGAGCGTTATCTAAGGCTGAGTATGGACTTGATGGAGGTTATGATTTTCTCAAGCTAAATACCCGTAGGCTAAAGCCCGAAATTTACAGTTACGATTATAAATAAACGCATCGTATGTACGAGGCATCGCAGGATTTAGTAAGCAGCGGGGGAAGTCTCCACAATTAAGATGGGAAATCGAGGCAATACGAGGTTGGTAGTTTTACATGAATTTTATCGCAATGCTAGGTTATTCGCCGAGAATTTTTTCATTAATAAACGCTAGAAAAACAAATTTTCAAAGCAAACAAAGCTTTGTTACTCTAAACGCTAGAAAAACAAATTTTCAAAGCAAACAAAGCTGTAATTTCAAGTCTTTCGCTCTGATTCTTATACGTAGCTTCTTATCAAAATTGTTCACAAGCAATAAATTCGTACAGTGCACCCATTTAGAAATTCAGTAATAGACGTTGAAAAGACAATAGAGTTTCGGAAACAAATTAGGTTCATGAGGAAATCCCTGAGTGGGTCTAAGGCTTGGCTACGACACCATATGTTCTTAAGGGCTCTAAATGGGTATTTCTGCACGGAAAGAAAGCGATACGCCACATCAAAGATATTTCTTGGCCTTCCTTTTCCCATTTAGCATCTCCCATTTTTTAACTTCTGAAGATATCGTGTGTGAAGCGAGGGCTACGACCTGCCAGATACTTTTACATTTCCGAGAAAGTCTTCCCTCGTTATTCGAGAAGTCCCGCGATTTCCTCGCGTTCAGGTTATGCCATCTATTTTCTGCCGCTTCGCGATCTGAAGGAATCTCATTCATCACACAGACGGTGCGCGTGTGGAGAACACTTTCGACTGCGTCTGAAACCATAAATCAAAGCATTATAGTCGATTGTCCACACCGTTCTGGGTTACCGTAAGGCCTAACAGCTCAACACTGAATTATAACGAATGGAAGACTCCTCGCTGGCTCAACACCCATTCACCAATATGGAGACCATTTCTGAACATTCGGTTCGATGCCTAGTATGAAAAAGATTTCTCCAAAAAGAAATGCATCGCGGCTAAATTCCGAAAATTATGTAGGTAAATAATGGAAGAATTAGACATAGAAATGGGCCAGCAATTCAAGATGTACCGCGACCGCGAGCTATAAACGCGAGAGGTTGATGATTCGGCAGTTACGCCGAAGCTTGAGCAGTGCGAGGGGGCCTCGAATAATTCGTAGAGAGGAAAAATAGCGATGGATGACTTTTGTGAAAAGCAGAAGGTTAACTACATGCATCGGGTGTGGTAGATAAGCATTTAACAATCGTAAGTTTATTCTTTTTGGTAGATATTCACAACAAAATCTTTAAACGCGTCTTTCTAGAAAGTGTCTTTGAAATTGGTGAGCACGATAACTAAATAACTGTTTAGGAAGGAAAGGAAATTTTTTTCATGGAAACCGAAATTTATACTTTAAAAAGCTGACATTTTCGGAATATTTTAAAACTGTTTATTTTTAGAGATTCATCGACTAGATTACTTTGTATTTGATATGAAAAAACTTTTTTTCAAACTTTTAATGGATATTGTAGACGCCAGAATGCACACCAATTGGCAACTCCTTCGGGAACGCCCGGAAGAGATCTTACGATATAAACGACAAATTCGGGTAATTTTTACTGAAAAATTGTTTTTGGTATTCTTAAAGATATGAGATAGGTATATACTTACTTAAAAAGCTATGTATTTTTTGTTCTTCTAAAATAAATTTCCAAAAAAAATCTTAAATTTTGCCCTTCTAAACCAGGTTCCTCCCTTAAGGACTTCTCAGAAAGATGTATCCCAGGTACATCGTTAGTCGATGTGACATAGTAATGTAAACAGCAGAGATATCTCAAAAATAATCCTGGGCTCCCTATACATAGTAATTTTGTACCAGTGAAATAGAGGTAAACAAATAATGGGAGCTTATACGAAAAGGTTCGATAGAGGTCAGGGCAATCGAGCCATTATGTTCGTGATCTGATTCTAAAAATGGAAATTAAATTCATTTCCGAAAAGTTTTAGTATTTAAACTATGAGACTTTTACGTTTGAGGATGTTCACATTATTTTTTGCAATGCAGCCGGAATATTGGTTTTAGGTTTTCATGTCTTCCGTGCAAAATCATATTTCCGGGATAGTTTAAATTAAACCTAACTGCTTCCACCAATAACAACTCTGAATTCCAATTCCCAATAATGCTATGACTAAAAATTTTGATATCTATTAGCAGAACCATTAAATTGCTTCTGGAGAAGTATTTAGGCATTTAAATATTGAAAAGGACATGTTTCTACAGTCATCAGAAGTCATACCATTGTTTCTAATGATTAACAGGTTCAGAATTTTAAAGGAGACTCCATAAATACATCCGGAAAGAATTGCCCGAATGCCTTTCTACTTCCTCTGAACCGTAACTCTATTTTTGTAGGATTTTCAAAATCTTACTTCATCTAAATTTCACGTGAACATTCACCAACAAAGGTCGGGGATGATTAATAAGGAATAGAATCTAATTGAAGGGAAGGTCTCTGTTTCTAAAAACCCAGACTCCATCTGAATGAATTAATAATACATCAGCCCAATCTAACTAGAAAAACCATTGGGGCCGACTAGTTTCCATACACTGACCTCTGGCGGATATTTTTGGGAACTAAGGTCAGTCGGCAGGGAGAGGTTGGCGTGTACGGAGCACAAGTTCACACTTCGCACAAATTCTACGTTTGGTTACCTATATTAGGAACGTTTTGACGAGGTAAATTTCCTAACTATAGTGATTTAGATTAATGTGTACTGCTAAGTGAAGAATTGAATCGCACACCGAAAACAACGTAGACTTCCTGAAAGTGATTCGACGTACGTATTTATTTCTCGCAGACAGCTGTCCATGAAATACGTCTTGAATGGCATACCAACTTCGATGCTTGCTTCAAGAATTTCTGGTGACTATAACCGACTAACTTTTACAATAACCGACTATGTAACTTTTG
Organism: Ladona fulva; assembly: GCA_000376725.2. Classification (NCBI taxonomy): domain Eukaryota; kingdom Metazoa; phylum Arthropoda; class Insecta; order Odonata; family Libellulidae; genus Ladona; species Ladona fulva. Next base: position 1,049,999 of record KZ308323.1, on the reverse strand, counting down.
ATAACTAGTCCATGTCCGAAAGCCTCTAAGCTAATTAACTGTAAGAGATTATGTGATTATGCTGAAAGTGTTTTAGATTGTAAGATCTTGAGATTAAATTTTATAATTTGTATTTTTATTCTGAGTAACTCGGTGTAAGTCACTTTCGCCTGTATAGCTAGTTGAAAATAATCCCAGCATAAAATACTTCTTAGCCAACAAACGGCGTATTTTTTTATACAAATGACTAAAAATCGCAGATATTGCTGCACAGAACACTCAGATTTCACTAGAATAATAAGGGAAATATATTCTAGAACTTTTCTTTTCAAAAGTTCACTTTTTCGCGGAATTTTGCATGAAACAGATAAGAGAAATATTTGTGGTGCACGAACCCTGCTATACGCCGAATGACGGCTCAAAGGGCACATTCGTTTATGCATGACTCATGTAAAGCTATTATATAATTATAGAGGGAATTTTTCCCGTATGCTGACATCCCATTTAACATAATGACCTGAAATATTATTTTCGTTTCCTCCACAGTATCACAATGCTAACGAAAAAATCTGCTGTGACGTAAAACAAATCTTTTTCTTCGCATTTCTAAGAGTTTTGGAGGCATGTTTCCTCATATCTTAAACAGGTTGCAACCTCGCAATCCGTACCATCATATCACCAAGTCTTCAAAATAGCAGGTTATCGACAAGCGCATTCTTCTCGCAAATTATTTTCACACAGGTACGTAGAAAGCTAAACCTGACGGTTGACCTTCCTTTCGTCTTCCACTCATACTGGGGATGACGCACGTCATTTGTCTAACTTACTGAACCATCGATTTCATACGTCCGCTATACGAGTACACTCCCACTTCGCCTTGCTATTAATTACTCTTGACATTCAGATCATTAAATTAAAATACTCTTTGCTAATAATTTTCTTCGATTACGCTACAGTTAGAGGTGCGTCGGTTTTTCGTGAAATAATACATTTTCAAAATGAAAGACGAAATAGATATTGCAAAATATCGCTATACTGAATTTTTCTACTTCATCTGTATGTAAAAATGAGGCATTTAAAAATTAATTGCTATTATTCCCTACTTGCGAGCCATTTCAAATCGAATCAAAATTTCAGATGCATATAAAACTAATGCCGCATTAATAATAGATATTTCGTTGTTAATTAATACATTCATTCGATTTCATTCCATGAAATCTCACTACAGAAACTCAAGATTACGTATTTTACATTTTTAATGACACTTTTCAAGTACGCATGCTTATATTTTCTCAATTCTAGCAATTATACAATAATTATTGCGATTTTTTTCAGGATTTTGGTGTAAAGATAACCTCTTAATTGCTTTACCGCCTAATTCAAAATATTCTCGGGCGATTCTTTTGCAGCTCCTCAGTATCTCCTGCAGCAAAAGAATTCTATTGAGTGAGTGAATTCTAAGAGTGGTATTAATAAATACTATGAAATTTTATTTTTTCAGGAGCCGAAGAAACAACGAAGAAGTACCGGAAAAGAGGAATGATTTTGCAGCCCGCCAGCGGGTCCGAGGGTTGGGTCGGGGACGAAGGGCGCCCCCAACACTAAAGTCTGGGTTCGATTCCGATAACTTTCCGTTGATTCGAAGTTAGGATGGTCGAAAAAACTTCCGGTGGGGTGGGCGGCCCTCTTATCCCGAAAGTGTCCGCGAACGGAATCGAACCCGTGATCCTTAGCGTTGGCAATGGACGCCCTGTCCCCGAAGCCAACCAGCTCGGACGAGAGAAGTCGTGCAGAAGTTGACTTTACTTCACCATGCCTTGGCGCGGAATTCGAACCGTGAAGTCATCGGAGAGTCAGCTACTCCTTGATTTATTTCTTCCAAAATAATGAAAGAATATGCTACAAATATTACCCTCTAATATATTTTTTTATCGTCCAGTTGGTTAAATAAAAATGTTATGGATAATTTTTGCCAATCACGGTAATTCCTCGTAGAAAATCTCGATATTTATTTTGTATGTTACCAAATAGTTACATAGGGAATCAATCCACCCACAATGATTTTTCAGCCGCACTCAAATGAACATTTCTTTCCGAATCTTCCTTTCTCAAAACCATAACTTCCTGAATTTACTTCAGCTCTTACTTTGTCTTTATTCTTCCGTGTGGTATATATTGACGATTCGTTCACTCCACATTCTCTTCCTAGCGGCGAACTTTTTGCGCCTAATTATGATTTTTGTAATATTTCAGTTATGCTGCCTAAAGAAATAGCAGTAAGCCATTAAGTCAGTTCTTAATTCCCTAATGCCTTACTCTAAGCCGAATGAAAAATCATCTCATCAATTCTACTTATATAGAAATGGTTTGGAACTGAAATTTAAGTGACTTTGATATTGATATCAACCATCAAAAATCTAAAGAAGTTATTTCGATTTTAAAGCATAGAAAGAACTGCTCCCACGGTGTCTGTATATTATAGCATGACGCAAATACTATTCAACCAATTTTAGTGAAATCTGACTATAAGTCCGAAGTAGATAAGCAGTGGAAGAACGTACGGTTTCACATGCTTGAATTTAGAGTCAGAAATCAAAGAGAAAAGTCTGAATCCGACTCTAAGTTACGGGTCCAAATAACGCATACTTTGATAAAATATATGCAATCATCGTCAATTTTCGAACGGCTTCTTCTGGACGACAATTCCATTGCTGAGTCGTGTTTATTTACTCGCAATTTTCATAAATATACGTTATAGATTAGCGTTTTTGAATGAATGAATTTTTGCCTGAATTTAAACACTAGATAATGTTTCGTTTGTGTTTCCCAATCGAAGATAGCAGTCAAATATCAATCAAGTAACAATCCCCGATGAGAATCAACGTGCAGTTCAGCGAGCATCGTAAATGAGTAAATTAAAAATTTATAACAAGAAACTTTAAAATAAATTCTCTAGGATAAACAAAGTGAAAATACATGACCGAGAACCGAACCCAAATTCCCCACCTTCCAGCCAAATGCTGCACGTAAGAAAATAAGTAATATCTGCGTTTTACTCCATAGTTTGGAGCCAGATTGACACACAAGTCCTTTATATTTCTCAAGTGTGGCCCTCTTGCCACAAAAGGTTCGCCATTACTGCCCTAGGGTTTTAAGGTGCGCGCCTGATGGTGTCACGTACCTTCCCCCAATTCTTGTAAAACAAATTTATTCTTGAAAAATTATTTTTTAAATAATTATATTTCAAGCGCCGCGAGATAACGATGGTCAATCATGCAAATGTTTCTAAAATTCCACTTACAAGCTGTAACTTAGCTCCATCCATCATACCATAGCTTTATGTTCTATTCTTCAAAAACAAAGTGCGCAGGCTCTAACTCAAGTTGCTAGGTGGTTTAAAAAGTGAAGGGTAAAACTGGTCGATTAGAAACTACGTTGATGAAGTGCTAAAGGGTAGCTTTCGTTATCGCTAGAGAGCGTGGCTGTCATAGCAAGCAACTCCAGCGAAAAACTCGTCATTACTGACGGAGTGCGTTTGAAATTCTAATCAAGCACATGTATATTACCGACCTTATCAGCAGCAAAAATTATACCTATGAGTTTCCATTACACCGACTAAGTCACAGAGGACCGGGCTCAGATACAATGCCATAGGGATCCCTCGCAAACGCGGGCTCTGTCAGCACCACCAAGGCTCGTGGTTTTCCGAGATAATTATGATGCATGACTCTCTTCTCAAATTAGGATTGACCGCAGTGCCCTAGGGAAAGATTATGGAGTTAAATCGATACGTTTCGGAGGCAGCATCTATGTCATAGACCTCCGCATTCATTATGAGGGCGGAGTCATTAAGCTACCGCAGGTGACACGTGGAGGGAAACCCAAATGCCTAATTTCCACTTTATAGCTTATGAATGGTCGTGATTCAGCGCATTTTGGGGGAACGGATAAAGTAAGAGGCTGGACCCTACGATTCGCCAACGTCCTCCATGCCGCTGAATTCTACGAAAAGTGAAACTATAAGTCTTTCGAGTAATTATACTGGCGGCTGTCGGTATAAGCTGTTATACGAGTAATATTGTGGATTTGGATCATGGCCGCATCAAAAGAGAAACAAGGTTTTGAGGCAAGGATGATGAATGGAATAATTTTCAATAAATTTCACTTAAACTCTTCCCATTTCCAACACACCTGGCGCGATGAAATAGAAATCATGAAATAAACATGAATAACGCAATATAGGGGCATAACATGTATTATTTGATATTAACCGATTACATGCGATTACTATTATATCCAGAATTACCCCTGAAATATAAATCTATGACCCTCAACATTTATTACTTGATACGGTTCCAATCACCAAGTTCGCAAACAGTTCAACATCGGCATCAGCTCTGACGGTAGAATCTGCGAAATAAACGGTGGTGAAATCTGCGTTGATCATTTCAGTTTAACATGGCCGAATGGTTTTGTTGATATAATTGGGAATAATTCAGGAAATAATCGTCTGATTAGTTATTTATAATTTACAGGTAGTATATACGTACAATATATGGTGAAGAAACGGACGGCGTGTAGGTTCCCGAAAATAATCCCGAGGTTTGGGTCCGGTAGTTGAGTTTTCTCTGCTAGACGATAAATCTCTCTTTTCCCTCTTTTGCAACAGAATTTATAACTGGTTGAATTTTATAATGGAAATTGCGAATAATTATCCGTGCTTTCTGTTATAAATTTTACTTAAAACTTGCTTATTTTATTCATATTATCTACTACTTGTCAATCCAACATCTTTTGCTCATAAAGCAATCAGGTTTTACATTTCGCATATTTTATAGAAACGCCGATATTTATATTAAATGTGCCCATTTACAGCTGCATTGAAGAGGATGTCTCCATAGCTCGGTGCACGGGCTGTGCTCATCACCGCAAATTTAAGCCCCTTTCCCTCGAACATATAAATAGCATACTCGTTATTTCTTGAAATTTCTCTCAGAAAATCTCGAGATAACTTCTTGGTGAATCTCTCCCATGTCTTAGGAAAGAGCTCTACGGCTGAAGAAAAGTCGATCGCTCTACATCATAGTTGGCCAATGGAACCAGCAATCATAAAATGCACTCTAACTGTAGGTATTTGTTGACTTTCGATTTCAATATTTGTTTTTATCATTTTAAAATTTCCCACAAATCCTTATCCATGGCAATATATCTAGATATATATGACAATATATCTAGAGTATCTATAAATCTGTGCAGAACTGGACTACAAAATAAAGGGCTTAATTAATAAATACGTGAATTGGCTGACAATGCCTCCCGTTAATCCAGTAATGTAGTTCTGAAGCATCCGACCTATGGTTATCAGATTGAAATTCAAATTCCCAACTCAGGAAAAAGTTGAAATTTTAAATTAAAACTGACCACTTATTTTAGTGAATAAAACGATAATACGTAGAGAATGTCACATTTTGTTACATTTTTGCCATCATACTACTTATTGATGTATCAGAGCATGTCAACGGACACAACATGCCGAAATATAAATACTGTTTTTTTGTTTGGTTAAAACAGAATTATTACTTACGAAATTGCCTCTTTTTTCGAATTAAATCTATGTTAAAATAACTTGAACGACATTCGAAAAGCGCACGAATATTTTGACCCGTTTTTCCTTTTCTTTCCTCTTCCTCTTTTTATCGTGAAAAGTTGTCCGCCCATGAACTAGTCTGGCATGGCTTACTCGTAGACTTACTGGAACGCATTTCCAAATTTCCTTAAATTTCTAAGTAATTATCTTTATGTAATCTAAACTGCAAATACATACATCAAATCAAAACTTCTTCGGTGAATTCTTCTTTCAATTTGTCGATTAAGTCAAACCCCATAAAACCAGTACTCAAATTATTTGATAGAGTAATAGAATCATTAAATATAATTTCGGTTTCCTAGAATGCTTTACATCGAGTTGCAATAGATCGAAACGCAGCTCTTAATAACCTTATGATCATTCCTTGAGATACCTCTTTCGTTTAGTTTTTACCAAAATTCTCATGAGATACAATTTGGCTGCCTTCTCCTTTATTTAGGTTAACATATTCTCTTTAAATTCTTCCGTGGGGCTGAACTGGCTTTTCTTTACATAAGAGCGACAGTTGGCTAGATGACAAACTCCGTAGGTTCAACCAGTCCATCTATCAAATTAAATAGGGTTAACGGGCTCCGAGATATATAATCCAATGAATAACCCTTCAAATAAAAAGAGGGCGTACATCACGAAACGCTACCCTGATACCATGACTCACCTACCCCTACAGAGCTTTATTGCTATAAGAGAGGATTCTGAGACAATGTTTATTTAAAAATGTATAATTCAAGAAAACATCTTCTCTTTACTCAAAGGATTACTTATTTACTTTATACGAGGGCCAATCTATAAGTCATGGTAACTGTGTTATAACTTCGGAAATAACATGAATATGGTTAGTTCAGTAGATACTATGGCAACCTTTTTTGATACTGTACGAAATACTACCTCCAGATCGCGTCTTTGCGTTGATTGCTAGTTGACAGCATACACAAAAGTGCGCTTTAGAGAGGCTGTGGTCCAAAATGAATGCAAGTGGAACAACGGTCTTACGTGAAAATTGCAGTTTTCCCAGGCAGAAAGGTCACCTACCCATTCTCATTTCGTCCTTTCACTCGCATTGTTTCCCTCAAATTCTCTATAATGACACAGCTCTCTTAAAAATTCTCTTCATATGGGAAAATTGGATTGATTATAAGTTTCCTTTCGAAATAGATCTTTATCATACTTAAAACCAAAGGAAAATACATATAGCATAGAAATGTTGTGATTTCATGTTCTTTTGAGGAACAGCTAGACGAAATAAAGACAACTCGCAGAAATTTCGAAAATGTCCAAATTTTTGAAAATTCATCGAAGCAGGGAAACACTATCAGAATCAACGAAGATTTGCCATCTTAGCTAGATTTATCTTCTTTAAACAGTTACAATGAAGAAACAAAATGGAAAGTGCTATCAAGCCAACACGCCATTGAAAATTTATTTCATTTAATTCGAATTAAATTATTCCAAATCACCCGTGTCTCGTTTTTTTACGTTCTATCTTTCTTCTAGGTTGCCTCGTTTTGGCGTTATAGATAGAACAAGGGAACAATAGATCTAAGTAGATAAGCAAGGAAGAACGCAGGGTTCACATGCTTGATTTTTTGGAGGCAGAAATGAAAGAGAAATGTCTACCGTAATAGAGCTAAACGTTATTTGAGACAAACCACAAAGATGCAAAATAAAATACTCGTAAAATAGTCACTATCGCAGCTTAAATTTAACATATTTTGTTAACAATTTGACTGTTAATATACATTTCTTATTACGACGTTATTGCTCTTCAAGAAACCTTTCAGATTAACTAACCTCCAACAAGTTTGGTAATCAATGAAATAAGTAGTAATTTTCATAAGAATTCTTGCGTCAAATCGACTGATATATTTATTTCAGAACTATTTCATTCCACCATGTAACCCCAAAACATATCGACTTCATTCCGACCGGTGGCTTACATTATCACAAATCTACTAATGATTTTTGTATGAACGAGCACTTATCTTATCTCAAATTGTCTCTTAATTGTGCAATTCTGGAAGGCAAATGGAAGGCGAAGGAGAGAATTTGGCGGACGTGATTTTTGTCAGGATTCTTTTGGCACAAGCTTCCACTATAGACATTATGGAAGCTGAAATCTTTCTGGAATGGAGGGAGTGGAGTTGGATCAGAGAGAGAGCGAAATCCTGAGAGGGAGAATGGTGGAATTTTGGAACTCGGTATGAGGTTGAGTTCAAGAATAGTAACCCTCTCACAGAAGGGATGTCTCCATAATATGTCTAAAAGAACAGCGCCTTCCGCTACATAATTTCACTAATTATTAATGTGAAAAAAAAACTTTTTTTAATATTGTCAATTATCTACTTCTATATCTATCCACCTTGATCAGAATGGAAACATTAATCTTAAAATCGTTTTCGTTTTATCACCTAAATATTTCTACTTAACCTTGATACCATACCCTACGTCTTACACACCGGCAAGCTTAATGCAGAAAACAATATTAAACGCACAAATTTTGAAACGTTTCGTATTTCCCCATGTTAATTACCACGACCTGTCACACGTACAAGTGCACGCGACATTCCTAATCCCCAGATAACATTAAGTAATATTTAAGTCAATAACTTTCAAGTTTTGTGTTTCAGAAATATCAAAAACCTTGAATAAGTGACAATATTCTCATTTGATGATAAAAAGATACTCTTGGTTCCCAGAACACAGGATATATACTCACCGAAAAGAAGATAGGTTTACGTCTAGATATGCCAGAAGAGTTCCGCGTTTTAAATCACCAACTGGATGCAAAATGTACTGATGCTAAGTGTACTGATGAGTACAAAGTAAACGGGTTTTGCCAGAGCTGTGAAGTAAGAATAAGAGGTTCCACTGTATCGGGAATTTATTTTCAATACGAAAAACTTTCAAAATCCCGTATCCAGTTTTTAAAACATTATAAAAAATATCAATTGTCAATCAATATCAAAGAATTGTTCCTTTATTTATATTCCTCCTCATGATTTTTCACACATTTAAGCCTTCTTTGATTGATTTCATTTGCTTACTTATTTCACCATTTATCAGTTCATGCTTCCACCTACGTCGATATATTATGAGGGAACCAGAATAAAACTATCTAAAATAAAGCTTTTGCCGTTGATATACCAATCTGTATCATTTGAATCAATAAATTAGCTTTCCACCGGCTAAATAAGAGAAAACCCCATCGTTTGACGGAATAGAGACTTAAATTTCCGAGATTTCAGGCTAGGAAATCACGAAGGGGGATAAACCAGAGCTACTCAGATCCAAAAATAGCCATCTGACTCGATCCACTCACCGACACATGATCAAATGACTTTTAAAACTTTTATTCCTGCGAAACATGTGCCGATGAAGTTACGAAAGAGAGGATTGTCTCCAACACAAGGAGACACTCAATAATAGACACAGACGAATAGGAAAGTAAGGTGAACCTGCTTCTCAGAAAGAACGCGAGGAGTCATCCTAGGCGAAGACAAGATGGCTTCTTCCTCCTCCCAATTCAACAGAAGCCCTTCTCATCCTAAGGCTGCGACAATTGACTCTTTCAAAAGCCTCCAAGGAAGGAAAAAAGAGCTCCCGAAGGAAGGACTGGGAGTGAGAGAAAAGGAGGGTCTGAATGAAGAAAAGGCAAGGGAAAACCGCGGGAGGGGATGTTTAATTTTAATTCAGCGAGAGTCACGCGCTTTAGGAACGCCCACGAACTGGACCAATAAACTCAGCTGTCTCTACAGTTACGCAAGCGATTGTAATCGGCCATGAGAAAATCAAGGGAAACAAGAAAGGTTTTAAAAAGGCGCATAGTTCAGGGAAGATCCCGGCTAAATTATGCACCGAGAAATCTAAACATATTAGATACTTTCCTCTACAGTTTTATTTGACGTTTGAAAGAAAGGACATACACACCTTGATCATACACAACCTACATTTTTCTCTCAAGAAAGAGAAACTATTAATTGCAAAAAAGCACGGTATGTGATTCATTTGAATGAACATTAATGCATGAATGAAAAATTCATCTCCCTTTTCCTTCAGGTTTGATATAAAGTTTATAGATTCTCAAAATAAACATACTCTGAAGAATATAGTGGAGATCAAACTAGGCCTGTATAAGTAGCAATAGCACAGCACACACCTCAACCACAACGGTATAAAATGTGTACTAAGGACACGTTAAAATTCCTAGGTTTTTTATACTGGGTCGGAGTTCTTGCTCCACTGGTTTTTACGGCTTTTAGGAGTTTTTAACGTGTCCTTAGTACACATTTTACACCGTTATGGTTGGGGTGCGTGCTACTTAAACATACTCTAATAACTCATCTCCAAGAATTCAATACAATTAAATTCAAAACATTCTATAACGGAAAAAAACGATTCATTTTAAATGTATTTCAACTATGAAAAATATCTCCCGGAAACAAATTTCCTGCCCATACTTTTTGAAACTATTGAGAAGACAAAATTTACGATGAAGGAGAAACCAGGGTTCACATGCTTGATTTTTTGGAGGCAGAAATGAAAGAGAAATGTCTTCATAGACAAAAAACTTCATAATCATATGTTATATGATTATGAAGTCTTTTGTCAACTGAATTTAATTTTAATTTTAATTTTAATTTTAATTGAGTCAAATGTGATATTATAAGAGTATGTAGAGGAGGGTCAACGTAATAGAACATACTCAATACAGAGTGAAAAGTCGCTAAAACAGAACAAATGCTGCTAAATATTGGAAAAAGTCGCTAAATCTAGCAATAAAATTGCTAAATTGGCAACTATGATCAAAATAGGAATACGTTTGCTTGACGAAAGTTTTGAAAAGAATGTATAATATTTATAAAAGCCAATTTAACCAATTATAATACTTAACTACTTTTAGCGACATTTTTATACGGATTTAAAGACTTTTTAGCTACTTTTTAGGGTACACGTAGCGACATTATCAAAAAGTATTTGGAAAATCGTTTTCCACTAGAATTTCCAAGGCTGTATCTGGGCTAATCTCTCTTACACACTCCTGAATTGGCATTCATAATCCTTTAACTGGAGACCTCCATCCTTTAAAACCCTCGCTTTCTTTAGAATTATTTAGAAATAAAGCTCCTATTTTACCGGTTTTTTATTAAGAATCTACGTAAACACAGAAGCGAAACTTGGTTGTTTATCAATGTTTATTCAGCGAAAGAACAACGTTACTATCCATCCCTCTTGTTCAAATTTTAAGCCGTTTCTTTTGAAGTAGAACAGCACTACAGGTCTCAGAGTACAATCGATATAAAACATTCGAATAAAAAGTCTGTATCGCCTATATGCGAAGCTAATAATCGAGTATTATTGTGCCGGAACTATCAAAAGGGGCCACTAACTAGAAGAATTTGACCGCAAATGAGTTGTTTTCGCGAATGGCCATGGGGATCCCTATTCAAAGGAGCTTTGTTTACTTCTCTGGTGGTCGTCTCCCGTTTTCGTCTGTCTCCATCTCTCTCTGGTCGCATACAAACCCCAAATCGGACATCATGCTGAACGTTCAACCAAAAATATTATGGCAAGTTTCCACGGGCACTTTAAAGTTCGGAGCTTCGCAAGCCAAACAGCGGCGTGGAGTATTAATAAATGGCACGATTGTGAAAAGAGATATTAAATTGGGCCCGCGCCAATTCACTGCCGCCTTCATAATAACTACGTATATTCTCTGAGTTACACTTCATTATTTCCTTTTTCGGAATTCTTTAAAGGAGTTTAAAGTCTTCTTTGATTCGAACGGTGATTTTACCATTTTGAGACACAAATAAGATTACTTAGCCCACGGTCAGATGTTGAAGAGAATTTTAGAGAGAAAATTCAACTATAAGCAATTTCATCTAAGCCACCAGCTCAAATGCACGTTGGGTTTTCAACCCCTCAACCATGAGCAACCAGAGTGTTGGAGAGGGAATGGGGCGTACTAGGTAAGAATACAAATTATGTAATTCATCCTTACTTTCCTCACTGAGCCTGAACGCTACGAGTAGAATACTTCCGCGGAAGTGTAGGATCATGACCCTATTAACAGCGCTTATCGTAGCACTCAAGGCGAACAAGAAGGATGGCATGACTCAAACCTCGGTATTTTTCATATAATAACAACAACGGAGAAGACAGGGGCAGAAGTATTAGTGAGTTACATTTTTTATATTCTGTACCAAAAGACGGATGGAAAAGTTGCTATCGTAACGAGAATTGGACACTCAAATTAATTTCCTTCGGAAAATCGTCATAATCTAAAGTTGCAGGCTCGAATCCAGAATAGAAATCTACGCATACTGAAACATTCGCTTCTCAGCTCATATTTTTATTTAACACGAGGATTCATTATGAATGCGTTCGATACAATGAAACTTTCGGGAAAACGAGCACTGTACACGAATACTCGTAGATTGCAAACCCTGTAATTTTTATTAAATCCAATAAAATACTTAAGAAATACAATTAGTGTATCCACACGATCCTCTACGATACATAAGGGAAAACTATCTAAAGCTTGAAGTACATACACATTGAAAAGCAACTGAACTCGACCTCATTTTGAACAAATTTGCTCATTTGCCTAGCACACAAAGTCGGAAATCAGTTTAGAAAGCACAACTGATTATAACACAATAAACAAAAGTATTCCACAAAATAAAATACGTTAATAGATACATTAATAACAATAATCCAAATAATAATATTATATACTGAAAATGTTTAAATTAATCATGTTTAGTTCAAAAAGACAAATTAACATGACAAGGAATTGGTACGTATCAACTGTATAGAGTGAGGTCAGCCCCGCAAAATTAACTCCGATGAGGTTCACTTGATTTGGTTGAATGTAGTTTCACTAATTGCTCCCCGGTTCTTCCACTTACCGAAAGGACACTCTAACCACCGAGTTAAGTACAGGCCGCGTAAGACATTCCCGTAGTTCTTTTGAATTCTTTTCCCTTTATAAAATGTTCCACAAACATTAAAAAGTTGCTTATGGGGGATAACTAACCTCGATACACAGGTCGCTTAATTGTTCCTACCTTTTGGATTGCTCATAATTTTTTAAGACTTATTTCAACACATCCTTTTTAATGAGAAGAACTTTCAGAAGCTTGGTTTTTAATAAAAACGATATAGATTCTTCCACAGGAAAAATTTTAATCTATTACATATAGTCTTTGCTGCGGTAGTATAACTATGCACTCTAAGTCAGAACTTTTGTCACAGTGAGCTTCAATAGATATTTTTGTTTCTGGATATTTATTAATATTCTAACTCCTAATCGCTATTATTAATTTTGGAACATATTGCAGCGTGATGTAGTTTAAGGCTTTAGCAATATAACACATTTGTTTTGATATCCCGCAACAGCTATGCTTCCTGAGATGGACCACTACCTACCGCTAATCAAATATGAGAATTAAAAAAATATAGAACATAAAGAACAGTGTGCTTCACACCCACAACCACCGCAAGTTTTAACTTATTTTATAAGCATATCATAGATCCCAAACATGTGTAATTGATTTACGGTATGAACTCAATGTAAAAATCCCAATTGAATCATCTGTCTAAGAAAGAACCATAGCAGTAGTAGTAATGCTAAAAGTGCTTCGATTTCAAATGTCATTTCGCACGTGAGCCCGCACCGGGAATCGAACCCGGAACTGCTTTCAACGAAGTCGAACGCGTAACCCACATGGCTCTCCGGAGGCCCAGAATCATAATAAATATGGTAAATATCTAGATAGAGAACTCGATAAAGGTTCGTAAGCAAGTGACCGATATGAGAAAAGGAATGAGATGAAAAAAAATGATGAATTTTCATTTAATTAATCAACAGATAGTACCAAAAGAGAATTTTCTCTCCTATAACATAATCAATTAACACTTTTTTTTAATGCCTTTCCATAAAACATGAGGCTATCAAATATGAGGGTTAAATTACAGATAGAGTAACAGGCTATTTAATAATAAATATGTATAGTCGCTCCCTAGACGAGAAAACATTACCTTGAGCACAAATTCCTAGGTCCCATCGCATGTGTATCAGTGCTTAACCTTTCCAATTTTATTTTAAATTAGCTTCTGAGTAATATGAAATAAAACAGATGGATCTCCCTTTTCCAAATTTAAAGGATGTATCATGGACCGAATGGGTAGAAGTAGTTCAGCTTTTGGACGGATGGTGTCAGGGCGCTCCACCTCCAAACTCCAAAGCTGATCACAGTTTCCATTTAAAAGGCAGCACTTGCTAGAGGAATTCGAATTTTAGGAAGACCGTAATAATAAGATGATCTGGCCTTTAAAAGAAGGCCAGATCAACCAGAGAACCATAATGCAAGCTTAAAATAACATAAACGCAAAGTTTTCATTAATATCACAGCTAATCTAATCTACCTAACATTTCAGATAAAATAGTATTTCGGTTAGCGAAGAAGAAAATTAAAAGAAAAATTAACATATCATGCACAACTATTAAATAATAGATAATATTCTGAATAAAACAAGGGGTCATAGCTTGAGATAATGTTTTCCGAAGTATTTCTGGTCCAAGAAAATTCTTGTTTTAAGCGAACTATACAGTTAATCATCGATTTTTCTCAGTCAAAAATATATCTAAGGAGCTTATGGAATAAAATTTCACGTCCGTATCCTACGAAAGTGTCATAGAGAAGCAATTATTTAACGACAGGCAATTATTTTCTCTTCATATATATAGTTTTTTATGCGGCTCATTATTTTGATACCTAATTACCATAGGTATCCTATCTCTCATAGGTAGATAGATTTGCACATACGAAAAGAAAGAAAGAAAGAAAATATTTATTGTTCTTGGACTATAATTGTCCACTAAGAACATACAAAAACAGTAAAAACAACAGCTCATGCAATCAAAGCGAGTGAATATAAAGTTAAAGAGAGGATGCATTCTTAACAAAATTAATCTAATGCAAAAAGAGAGTGAAGATATCTTTTTTTTTAATAAACTTGATTTCCTCAATTAAAACCCATTTTTCTCACCAAATTTCGACAGAATGCTAAGTTACTAAATAAAATACAGTAAATTTGAATCTTGCCTCATTTCAAACTGAGATTAAAAGTTGAAAATCTCTGATACTTCATTACAGAAGAATTCCTTACCTAATTCCATAAAAGATTGAATCATTTTCTTGAATTCTTAATTATTTATGACTAATGATATAAACTTCATTTCCTAACATTTAAAATAGGTATTATTACTTTTCTCGTAAATCAGCCCTTCAACTTGTGAGCGATAAAATCAATGGAACGTCGCAATTTATCTAAAGAGCAATTTTTATTTGATTACTCCAGTTTACTACGGTTGATTTTTAGTAGTTTAGATTACTATCGTTGATTGATGCATAAAAATGAGAAGAAACTTAAGATATTAACATAAGCATCGATTTATCATGAATCTAATACAAATTCATTTCTGTTTATTGAGAAATTGTAATGTAAAAGAAAATAATATGAGAGTAACTAATTAGCTGACATGAATTACTTCATTTCCCTCGGTCACTCAGTTTTTTTAGGGCCATGTATTTGTGGTAATCCTTGCAGAAATTGATGGTTGGAGAAACGGCTATATTTAAAAAAAAGTAAAAAAAAAATTACTCCTTATGCCGTTGGATGCAAGGCGTGAAGTGGGAAACAAGAAATAAAGCGTAATGGAATTACAGTCGACGAATAAAGGCGACTGTTTCCCTATAAAGGACTAACGTAAACATGTGAAACCACTCCTGTTCCAATCAAGCAGGAGACAATACAAATGGTTCACAAACAGACTCTGAAATAAAAAAACACCTTTGCATGAGCAACCGTATCCCGTATCAGTATATGCATTTTCAACAACTAAATTTTTCAAAGTGAAAATCAAATCTCTTAAAAAATCTTTCAATTTTTTTAAACTTGCCTCTCTTTCGTGGTATTTGAAGAAAGGAGACTAAAATTATTTTTATTTTTTGGAGGATGAACTTCGGTCAAGAGCAAATTATCAATCGAAAGCACTGAAACATAACCTGACTGTAAGTGAAAGAAATGTTTTCATCGACCTTATCCCATTCGCCGACCAAACAGTACATATTAAGGGAAGGATTTCAGTAGCACTACACAGCCAAGTGAAGCAAAAATAATTCCTGTTTCTCTACGTGGTTCATGAATTTGTCATCGACGATTTTCATGTCTTTCTGTTGGTTTTCTCATTTTAAATAAAAATTTAACTTCGGTTTTGAATAATTATGAGACGCCTTGAGATTTAAAAAAGTCTTTCATTCTTTGACAATTAGCAAAAATTATTGACCACTTTCGACCAATTCTAACAGCTACCTCTTCGTACTGAAAACTCGCAAGGAAAATTAAATAAGAATAAATACAACTTCGGTAGAAACAAACTAATTTCCTTCCGATTAGTAGGTCAATTCTACAAATAAATCCTTACTGTACTCCAGGGATGTCTAACCAATCACTGCTGCGGGCACTTACTGCCGAGTTAGATTCACTCCTTCCTCACAGTACTTCATTATACTTTCAGTTTCTCTGCTGTTTAATTTCCATTTTTACAAATGTTAGTTCAAAAATTATGAGTCTATAGAGAAGTTTAAACACGAAAACTACACCTCTTGTTCCACTATCGAGAAAAGATAACTAAGATAAATAATGTAAAACTAAAAAATAATCAAAACGCAAAATAATAATGTAGTACGCACAGTGATGGTTAAAAGAAACTTTTATAAGTATTTTAACTATCTCTGCCGTGGCGTTCCACTAAGTCTAACCTACCCACATTAATTTTAATGAACTTATGTGTGATTATTGACAAAATGTATTGATTGACAGCGTGGCGTTTATGATACTTGATACTAAATATTAAATATTACTGGATCTTCATATTATCTTTCCGGAAAAATCCATCGCTTGCCTCCATCTAGCTTTTAGAGATTTGAAGATGATATTAGTAAACACTTTACGGCGGAAAAATTTTCATCGGTAAGTCAGCTGTTTCATTAACTTTCATTTACGAAAATAATTGTTTATTTATTTAAGTATTACCCGTCGCGATTAGGTCGTGGGACCCGGTGGCAACGGTAAGATGTTGATGATGGTTTGCATAAGTTAATTACATACTTCCGATGACACAAACTTTTTATCCTCGGGGTATATTTCCTAAATTTAAACGAATTTAAAGATATGTTTGAAGCTAAAAAGATCATTCTCACGTTGTATATTATAAAAACAACATTAGCCTTGAGATCGTGGGGCGCACGGATAGGCGGGCTGCTAGTTTGACACCCTTGCTGCACTATTTCCCTTCCTTAATGTATAAATTCGTCCCAATTTAATCATCCAAACACTATTTTCTTTATCTTGCACATCGCTTCCCTTTTTTCTGTTTTCTTTAGCTCCTCTTAGCATTTAATCATCAGCCATATCTTCTTTCTCCGTTTTATATTTACCTCTGCTCAATTTTCAAATGCAGTCTAACCTAATAATCCATCCCCAGGGACAGCAAACTCACAATCCCTTCTTAGGAACTTATAGCAAAACTATTAAAAATAAGGACTTCACCGACTATTTCCGACACATTTCCCCATCGCCAACAACTCATTTAGCGTTATTAAATGTTACTAGCCAGTGTTCTTCTTCTACATTCTATCTTGCACCCACTCACAATAAACAACACGACCCTTGCGCTAAAACTGGTCAAACTGTTCTAGTTTTTCTAATGCTGCCTGAATGTTTAAGTTAGATTCCCTTCTTTCGTTATAACATGGATTTATCAGACGATTTCTCACCATAGTTTTAGCTTGGTAATTGAATGCATTAGATATGAATTACAAATCCTGGTGGAAAATATCTACAGAATTTATAGCGTTATCTGAACTGTCTGTAAAGTATTCAGCCAAAAGGCCGGTTGGGACCTCATCCCCTCTACCATCAGCTACGAATAGCAAGGAGAGGGAAATGAGGCTTACTATGCAAGATGAGGAGTGAGGTAGTTTGCCCTTGCTTTTTTCACTGAGCCAGAATGCTATAAGTAGAACAAGCCCACGTTAGTGAAGCACAATGACTCTATGAGTAACACTTTTGGTAACACAGCATAAGGAGAAACCTTAATTAATGCCATTATTCAGCATAACTCATACCTCAGTAGCTTTCATATCGCCACAACCATGAACAAGACTGAGACAAAAGTACGTAAAAGATATATTTTTCCTCTATCCTGCACCAAAAGACATAAGATAAATATTTTATCCATCAAGATATGGCAACAGAACCAAATGAGCTATAAACTACTTCAGCTTACGAGGAGTAAAAGTCCATCAATCAACGGACGTACTACAATTAAGTAAAATCAGTCAAATAAACGGCAAAGAGTGAAGGAGTAACTGCGAAAAGAAACCGTTACGCTATCTTATTCACTCCCGCAAATCGGAAAGATGATAAGCTTAGAATCTCGTGCTTTTTAGGGCATGTAAGAAAGAAAAGAGTTG
Organism: Ladona fulva; assembly: GCA_000376725.2. Classification (NCBI taxonomy): domain Eukaryota; kingdom Metazoa; phylum Arthropoda; class Insecta; order Odonata; family Libellulidae; genus Ladona; species Ladona fulva. Next base: position 1,031,831 of record KZ308323.1, on the reverse strand, counting down.
CTTCAAGGAGAAAGCAATCTGAACAGACTAGTTCCTGAAATGTCCAATAGCATAACTACCCCATGAAGATAAGTATAACATTTCCATATGAAAACGGTGAAACATTGCATCCTTGTATCTTTGATGAATTAGCCAATAGCTAATGAAGAGTAATTTGATAAGAATGGTCAACTATGATTTATAGAGATGAAACAATTCTATAGAAAACATAAACGTATCATTTGTTTAGTTTGTAGCATTTAATACCGTATTTTTACAGACAATTTTTAACCAAACGATAAGAAGTATCGCTAATGATATGGAAACTTTCAGGGTACAAATTAGTTCTTCTAACTAATTTTACCGTAAGACGGTGAAGGCATTTTATCGTAAAATACACTATAAGCGACTTCGACAGCTGGCTATCTACAGCAGGATATTAAGCTAAATAAAGCACCACAACCATCAAATATCAATTTTTGTGCTGTTTTTTTGTACTGTTCTTTTAGCATGTTTGTCGGCTATTTGTTACAGAGGATTGATTCTAAAATTTTTTCGGATGTGGTGTTTTACTTTGCTTCATGTTACTGCCATCAATTGATCAGTTTTATTTTAACAGGAATATATATGTTTATTTTATAAAAATGGAACAATAATCATGTATATTTTGTAAATATCAGATTTACACATTTTATTTTGACATAAAGATCGATAACGACGAATTGCACTTCTATAAAAACTTACAAGGCTGAAACTTCCGGGATTATAGATACTATTTTCGCCAGTATGGCTATTTATCGACATAAAGTTTCAGAACAACAAATTTTTATTCATTTCCTGAAATGATTCCATTCTTTTTAAGTGAAATTTTGAATTCTCTTGAACATTATCCTGGTGATCCCAATAATGGATCCTAAAACACCAAATTACATAAAACAACTGTTACCAAACAAGCGTTACAAAAATAATGAATAATGTTGAATAACCTGACATAAATTCGTTAAATCAGACACGTAATGCAAGAGAAAAGAACTCTCTCAAGAAAACTTGGCAACGTTATCCCCTTTGAAAGCAGATATCACACGTCGAGTGCGGCGCAGAAGAATGCTGTCGAATGCGTGCGAAAAATAAAATATGTCAGTCACCGAGACTTCTTTTATTCATATGCTTATTAAAACTAAAAACATAAATAAAACTTGTGCATGATTCTGTATTGCCTGCTCATTTGAAACACCGCAAAGTTGCGAAAGAAATAAACGGCACGATAAAATTACGACCCTAGATTAGAACATTGAATTAAAATAACTTAAAATGTGGACTAACATGAAAATGACAGCAAAGTAATGCGTTCATGAAGACCCAATTTGATAGCCATGTGGTTGTTATCTACATCTTCAAAAAAATAATTTAGTGCTTATACGTTTGACTTATAATTTGTGTTTTGGTATAAAGAAAAAGGTATCTTTTTTACTTCTGTCTCAGTTTTGGCCGTGGCTGTGATGATATGAAAGCTACTGAGGTATGAGTTATGCTGAATAATGGTATTAATTAAGGTTTCTCCTTATGCTGTGTTACCAAAAGTGTTACTCATAGTCATTCTGCTTCACTAACGTGGGCTTGTTTTGCTTATAACATTCCTGCTCAATGAGGAAAGCAAGGGCAAACTACCTCACTCCTCATCTTGCCTAGTAAGCCTCATTTCTCTCTCCTAGCTATCCGTAGCGGATGGTAGAGGGGATGAGGTCCCAACCGGCCTTTGGGCTAAATACTTTACAGACAGGCGTTTGACTTTTGAAGGATAAAAGTATGAGATTTAAAATCAACAAAAAACTTTAGAGGTTATGAGTATATGTTACTGGATACTCTAAAATAAAGAAATAATTATACTGAGCGTGTTTAATATATACGATCAACACCTATCTAAGAACGAACACCCTAGAAAAAATGGAATATTTGGGCACTTTTTAAATTGTAACGATTTTTATTTGCCCTATTTAACTGATATTCACCTTTCTTGAGCCAAGTAGCTCTCGGATTTCAGGGTGAAACCTTCGACTAAACCAATATATAAAGATATTCTCATAAAATAACTAAAATTTAAAAAAAAATAATGATGACAAGAAAAATATCAGGAGAAAAATTCCTTTTCTTTGAAGTATTTACCGAACACCAAAAAATACAGGAACTATGAGTAAACCTCCCTCCAGGAAAAAAAACGCATGATAAACAGATGCAATGGTTGAGTATGAAGAATTGGTGAAATTTAATGGATGCCACGATAAAGGGCAGCCGATTAATCAAATGCATAGAAGAAAGTAACGGCAAATAAAGCGTTCCTAGTGATAAAATTTGGAGAATCAAGCGAACCGAGAAGTTCGCAAGATTATTCCAAATTATTATTTATTATAATTAAAGATTATATACATATGGAATGTATTGAGAAAACATCAGATTCGGACAAACTACAGAAGCATATACGTTTTCTTACAATGAACCAAGATTCTAGATCTAATGGATAGTATTACTTCCAATGTCACCGATTAAAAAGTATAATCAGAAGCTAGTAATTACTAAAAATAACTAGTACAAAACATACTGGCTAAAAACTTGTTTGTAATCACGAAAAATGATTTTTACTACGTCTACGCACTACGTCCAACCAATTCTATTGATCACCAACAAAAATTTTGGGCAAATACACAATTAAAGGCTCCGTTCTGAGACTGTTATTGTCTGTCCAACATCATGAAGACACAATGGATTTCTTATGGCCCCGTGCATTTCTTATGGGAGATCGGCGCGCGGTGTTGCCAATTTGGACAGTTGCCAAAAATTAATTTTTAATACTTTTATCACACAGCAAAAGTAATTCCGCACAGCATGGTGCAATTTAATCAATGTTAAATAATATCGTAATCGAAGGAAAAATAGGAAAGTGATACTTTCGAAAAAATCGGGAATAAGTTGCGGTTTTCTTTGAACCGATATATTTAGGTCTACCTTTCAAGAAACACGGTCTTTCTTTGTATCACTATCTGTCTCATTTTATTCACATTCCACCAATGCTATTACTTTTCCTGTTAAAAATTTTGGAGACAAATGCTGTAGCGAAATCTTTGGGAGTGCCGAGAATTTTCGGCAAAATGCATTGAGAAATGTAGTCGCTAGCTACTTTTCGTTATTTATACGTAGGAAAAAACTTGAAGCGAGAAAGTTTTTGAGAAAACACTGAATTTATTTTCTCTGGAAGTTTTAATCCTCTAACTTTATTGATAACCTTAAAAAACGAATTTATATTTCGAAGGTTACGCAGACCTCGGCGCGCGCGCCAATTACTCCAAGGCGGATATAAATCGATTCGCCTATTTTCCCGATTGCTTGTAATGTTCTCATTAACGTGATCACCAACAAGAGTTCTAGTGATTGTACGTCCGTAAAAGTTCATTAGACATTTAGTGAACTTTCCGTTTTGTAGTATAAGCGTGTTTAAATAATCACTTTTTAATTAGGTTTGAAATTGCGTTAAATCACCGAAAAGAAAGCGAGGGAGCATATTTCAAGTAAAAAGCATCTTGGAAAAGGAGAAAAAAATAACATATGAGGGACTATTGGGCATGTCTTACGAAACGATCTGGCTTACACTAACCTTAGCTGCTGAATACGGATTTACCCCTCGCTCTGGAGAAAACTTTTTCCGCATTTTCTCCCGTATGTCCAAAGTCATCTGTAAACACAGATGTGCTTTTTAAGCTCTTAAGTTCAAGTAATCCTTAGAAGAGTGTAAAGTGGTCCTCTTACGAAAGGCACGTTGGTAGGGGAGTCCTCTCTCCGAATAATACAGTTTAGAAGAAATAAATAAACTCGAATAACAGGCCGATACGTGTAAGTCACATAATTCACTAAATGATTCGATCCTAACGACATGAAACTAAACGTTAATCAAGAAATAACGAAAATTAAGCGACGCAATATTAAATTAAAAAGAAACAGAAAAGGTAATCCACGATGTAATTGAGGTAAACTCAAAAGGAAAGAGAGAAAAGATAAAAACACGATATAATATACAATCTAAGAAATGGCAAACATCATTATTTTCAGAATGGATAAAATAAGACCCTTATGATCTACGTAACCCTCCAGGATGGAACTGACGAAAGATAAAGTACCAATGATTGTGGGGTTAAGTGAAATTCCAAAACTGAAGAGTGAACAAACCAAAACAAGAACCCCCTTCAGGCGCCGGAAGAGATTTACCCCATTCATCCTATCCATTCAAACACCCGTTCACTTATTCCAGTGAGTAATTTAATTGCGCAAGGAGGTTCCTTCCCCACGCGGAGCCTAACCTAGTTCCTCAAAACTCTCGCCAAACAGCACAAAAAAGCTTGTTTTCATTCTTACATCTTGATCCTCGTATAAAGGAGGATTCGATATAAAAAGCGCGAGATGCTCCCTATCCCTACACGCTCCCTCATGCGTCAAAAGTCGTCACGGAAAAATCTCACGGAGGCAGAGATACCGACAATGGCTGAGGACAGAAACGGGACCCTGAGTGCACGTCGACACCACCCGCGCGTGCCGGAGGGCTTGCTTCGACGCCCCAACTTTGTACGGGATATGGTTCTTGGTCGCTTACGAGGTGTAACAAAAAGAGAACCCTTCACAACAGGAGAGTGGCGCCTTGCGGTTGTAAGAAAATATCCGTGACGGTGGAATTTCGTGTCTTCTTACAGCATCCAACTTCTTTCACGGGCTGACGAGGGCGAGGGGTTATATAAGGGATACGCCGTAAGATCCAAGCAAAAAGTCTCTAGGGAGAGTGAGGAAGGTAGAAGTTGGAAAAGACCGGTGAGGAAGCTTGTCGAGGAACGGAATTACCGAAAGCCATCTCCCGTTCTTCAATCGAAGCAGGGTTTCCTGACGCAACAACCATCCCCAGATAGGGCTCTCGAGATCCAAATTCCTCCTCGGCAGACGGAAGAAGGAAGATAAATTGGAGGAGAAAAACATGTCCATGTACGGCAGTGGCCAGGCATCCAAACGCCAGAAAAGGGAGACCAGGAACTTTGACACCAATGAATTCTTTCCCGGTAAGTCTAGTTTGAATTTTCCGAACCGAGTGACGAGCTTGAAAAGTGATATTGATTAGTGAAGCAATGACGCATCATATACAAGGCAGTGTTGTGCAAACAATGGAGGATTTTCTAACACCACACATATTGATACGGTTTCGCGCGTGAGGAATTTCTAATTCTGTGTTGAAAGAGGTACTTTGTAGCTGCGGAGGTGGGAGGTACCTTAAACTGAAATCTGAAAGCAGGTCGAGGTTCAATTAGTAGCTTTTAGTACAAATCTTTCTAAAATTCATTGGTTCTTAATTTAGGAGCAAAATTGCTTCTTAAGTGTTTCTGAACTGAGAGTAAGAACAGCAATTTCAACAGACAAAACAACCTAAGAAATCCTTCAATACAAATTCCAAATTTCAATACAAATATGTCTTCACTAACCATTTCGCAGACCTAATACAGTAAGCAGCCCTAATTACATCACATCAGAATTATATGTGTACTGCTGTATATTTGCTTTATTTTGTACTTCTATCCATCTATTTCTTATGTCACTTTTATAATACTTATTGCATATTTTATTTAAAGTAGGCTCTGCCCGTAATAAAAGAGTAATAATAATCAGTTTCTTCATAGAAGCTAAAAAATTTAGTATCTTCTAACAATACAGTTCCTACCTCACACTTCATTGGGTATTGCATAAATATGTCATTTAATGGAGTTTACATCCCTACTTCCTTATCTCAAACAAATAGTGAGTAACATTAGTGAGAAACTCCACATTATGTAGTAGTAGTAGTATTGTTAAAAGTGCTTCGACAGCTTAGGTCCTTTCGCTTGTAGGCCCCCCCGGGAATCGAACCCGGGACCGCTTTCACCAAAGTCGAACACATTGCACACATGGCTATCCGGGAGCCCAACTCCACATTATGTACTCTAGCAATCTTAAGCAATCATAAGAAAGAATGATAGATAATGTCTAATTAATGACTACATTACCCCAAAAATTAATATAAACCTCAAGTAGTAGTATCGCTAAAAGTGATTCGTTTCTTCTGAAGTCATTACACACATAAGCCCCCATCAGGATTTGAACGGTTTCCACCAAAGGCATACACGTTGTCTACTTGGATATCCAGGAACCCAATATAAACTTCAAGTTAATATTTCACCTGCTTTACAAACTTAAATCTTTTTTATCAGAATCAAAATCTATGCAACAAATCATTCCTTAATATTTTACTACAAAAAAATCTATTCTAGAAATGTTCTTCCAGGTAATTCCTAAACTAATCTTTAGCCTAACGGTTTATTTTTAACTACTGGAAGAAAATATTACAATCATTTTAATTACATGTCAGTAAGGAAATAAATAAATTTATACATGAATTGAGGTGAAGTGGAAAAAAAAGGTAACCTGGTAACCAAAAACTGAATTATAAGTGTAATCTAAGAATACTATTCTTTCTGGAAACTTGAGAATGAACTTGCAAAAATTATTTTCAATGAATTATATATAACCTTGGCAAAGTTTAATGCCTTATTCATTGTTATGATTAAGACATTAAAATATCACCTATTAGGTAATCATCCTGTTTTGTAGCAAAGAACAGGCTTCATCTACCATTATATCCATTCTTCCTAATGGACACTTTGTTGAAATTTGACAAATATGGGCCATTTATTTCTTTCCTTTGAGGCACAGCTGTGAAAAATAGTATCTAACCCATAAAAAGCCCCCCCCCCCCATAATTTGGAATGGCAAAATTTATAATGATATAAGTTGGAATACAATGAAAATTGTACTGTACTGTCATCAGACTTTTTGTTAATATAAATATTTTTTTAATATTCTGGTTGAAGGCTGAATTTATGAATTATTTTATAAAGTAAATCTTCTCAAGATTCTAATAATAATAAATTGCAATAGTTTCACATGTATAATCATGAAATTTTTCCATAATGCATTTAAAAAGTCACATAATAAATTCATCATTATTACCAAAGTTAGTATTCCATCTTTATCATTGTAAGATGAAAGCAAGTTTACAAGTTTAGTATCTATATCATTAAACATCTTACTATTTCTGTGCATAAATGCACACAAAGACAGAACTTTGTGAAGGATAACAGTTATTCGCCTTATTCTGCAATAATAACCACAACTTAATGTTAACAGCTTATATTTCTATATTTTAACCAAAATAATCTGGTGTCAGATTACCACCTTTACTCTACAAAACAGATATTCTATTCTACTATTCTATACTATTCCATTCTCAATCTAATGCCAACCTTTTCTGATGATAAGTAGATAAAGCTATAGGTATAGCTATTGCAATCAACTTATTCTTACCCAATAAATGTGGTACGTACAGATCCCCACAAGATAAAAAAGATTGGATGTATTATTATGTTAAAAACCTATAAATTGCTAAAGAAAGATTGTTGATCTTGCATTTAATGCATAACATTTGCTCTGAAAATATTCAAAATGAAGAAAACCCCCACACACCAAAATGTAGCTTGCAGGGTATTTATGTAGATATAGAATGGTTTCACAACAAATTTTCCTGTAAATATGCTAAAATATAATGAATTTTACCTTATAAATTAAAATAGTCCTAATGCCATCTAGTGAATAGTAAATGGATACATGCATATTAGTGAATCGATACTATTCCAGGCTTAAGTAAATTAAATTTTAAATAAAATATTTGACAAATGAAGGAGATTCTGTAGAGGTAAAGGTGATAAATATCCTTCATCTAAATATTTAAAATTTTCAAAGATTAATAGTAAATGTATTCATGAGGCGCATTCTAGTTTTTCTTATACACGTTGTGATATTTTTTTACCAATAAGCCATAGAATAATAATCTGAATAATGATGTGAAGGATTAAGACTGAACAAAAGGAATCTTCAATAGTTCTATAGTCACTGGCTGTGGGAGTCCTAACCTTAGCTGATGCAAATGGTCTCTTTATTAGGCCTAAGCCGAGTGGAATACCGCCCTGAGGCAGGTCCAGATGAGACTCTATTCTACCGCTACTATGGGGGAGCAACTGAAAGGGTTCATGGCCGCACAATGGAAGAATGGCTTCGACCTGCAGTATCTTTCCCACATGCTTTCCGTAGCACAGGTAAATGACATTATACAACTAAAATCACTATAAGCAAAACAGATTCTCATAATTCCTGCGATAAATTCCCAAGACCTTACTAAATTCTTGTTGTGTTAATTGAGAACAGCCATAATTGATTTTGATCAAATATTGGCTAAACTTACATAAAGCTATTTTCTATGAGAATGCACTTAAATTTTTGAAATGATTAAATGATATGCAATGTGCACACTGTATTATTAATTCCCTTCTCAGCTCCCTGATGTTGAGCATAACCATCAATTAACCATTTAATTCAGAGATTATGATGAGTTTCATCATACCATAAAATAGGTGAGACTAATATAAACATAATAAGATTAAGAAAGCAAACCTAAACATAAATGTCCAATGATTTGTATTTCATCATTGAAATAAGATGCTTGACATATTCCTAAAAATTTTCAAGAGACTCATAGTGAATAAAAATCACTGAATATGGTATTGCATTTTTCTTGAAGGTACATGTGTGCTTAAATCAGCACAAACATATATCTTAAACCCAATGGTGTATTTTCATAATCATGTCAAAATTCTTTCAGTATCCTTTTAAAGAAAGGAAAAATGTTTCCACTATCCCTTTCCATTATTGTCAGAAAGAAACTTCATAATTATTGGTTAAGATCAATGTTCAAATTGATTTCTAATTATAATTTCCTTAACCATAAAGATCAAGCAACACAAGTAATTCTCAACTGAGAATACGATCGACGATATGAAACAATTAGTGTAATGAAATGTTTTTCCTTTTTCTAAAAATTACCTTCACATTGGCCAGGTGCGGACGCATTTGGGCAGCAAACATTCCAACGCCCATGGGATGATGGCACAAACACTATGGATAACTTCAAACGCAGAATTCGTGCAGCATTTGAATTCTACACAAAGCTGGGTAAGTTCATTTTCCTTCAATCAAAAGTTTGAGCAAAAGGACTTTTCTTGCAAATATCAAATCGCGAAAAATCAAACACAATGAAAACTGTTTTGCAAGGTATACATTTTGCCAAGGTACACGAAGAGTTATAAAGAGCCCGCTTCGCTAACAAGTGAAATAAGGTTAAATTCTGCGCTTCTACCTTTAAAGCTTAAAAAGCGTAAAACGCATCACACCAATTTTTCATGTAATAACATTTTACGTATATAAACTTATAGGTTCTCCGAATAGTATGATTTATATTACAATTATTACATAAATCTTTGGCTAATCGCTACCTTATAGAATGCATTTAATCTTGACTGTATAAACAAAGTGGGATAAAGTTGAAAGAAATGAGACGTATTTACGGAATAGATTATTAATGGTATTATAAATACCATTTTAGCATTTAACCTTTAACTTAGAATGATAAATCTATTGAAATTGAAGCTATTAACGAAATGAGTCGATTTCACATGACTACCACCCGAATACATTTCAATTCATGGCGCAAAATTTAAAACCTTGGATTTTCAGACTTTGATAATTAACATTTAAAAACTTCAACTCGGACAACGAAAATATATATTTGACACTCTATCAAAAATTATCAGAGAACTCCATATACTTGCTGACGAAAATAGCGTTTGACAATAGTTTGCTTTTGATTAAAGAATTTCAATAATATTTTCCTGTCATTAAGAAGTCAGGACTATAAATTAGTAAATACTCCTGGGATTGCAGTACCCACTTCCCAAGGAATCAGAAACTTCTCATTTCTATTACTGCCTTCATTTAATTCTCATATCTGCCCTTAACTCATTTTCACAAAACGATTCATCTTGTGGCCTCCCAGAACTTGAGTTCCAAGAAGATTTATTTCAGGAACACTGCTTTATAGTATGATTTGCATTTCTCAAAATCTGATTTTAATTATAAGTAGTTTCTCATCATAGTTATTTTAATAATTTGGGCCATGTAGGAGCAAAATATTGGACGCTGTATGATCGGGACTTATGCCCGGAAGGAGAAACACCTGAGGAGACTGGTCGCAACATGGATGAAGCCATTGAGTTGGTGACAGAACTACAACAACGCACCGGGGTCAGACCACTCTGGCTTGGCGTTGACCTATTCTCACATCCACGGTACTTTATTGAATATTCAAAAAATATTTCATATGGTTTGAGCATCAACAAATACCGATTAACAGGATGTTTATTTCATTACTCCCACATTATCAAGAATTTTGAAAGTGACTTATAGATTGTAAAAATCTGAAAGCAATAGAGGATGAATTGGGTTCAGCAGCACTTGAACAATAATTAGAATCCTAACATCCAAATTAAACTGAACCTTGATAGTAAGTGTAATATGTGCAGATGTTTGATATTGTCAATTTTTTGTGATCTCAGCTTTATTTACAAATATTATCACCTTTTTAACAATAAATTGAACTAAGTATTCTTTATTTTATACCCTAAGAGAATTTATTTAATTCTCTTAAAATTAAAGTTATCCTTCCATATAAGTGTTTGATTTTTTAAAACTATCATTGCTTTATCTTCAGTTACGTTCATGGAGCTGGTACAAGCCCTGAGGCAGGTGTAGTGGCAATGGCAGGAGCCCAGGTGAGGCGAGGTATGGAGGCAGCCCATCGCCTAGGAGCAGAGGCCTTCCTGTTTCCAGCAGCAAGAGAGGGCTTCCCATCCATTCTTCACTCGGACATTCAACGAGAGATGAGGAATTACGCAAGATTCCTCAGAATGGCAGCTGGTATGCTTCTTGAGGCACTAAGCATTAGGATACCAATCTGATTTAAGGTATTCAAGGTATGGTTATAAGACCAAGGAAGATGAGCATGAAATGGGAAGATAATTTTCGGACTCAATCACTATGTAATACAAGAACTCCTACCTTGAGAGGCAATCGTAGAATTTATTCATTTAAATTGTTTAATTATATTTCAGCTGTGAAATAGTGTAAGTGCTCTAATAATTTATTTTTTGGATGCATCTTCACTTTTAAGTAATTAGAATATTCCTTACTTCTGGAAAATCTTTAAAAATCTCTGTGAAAGATTAAAAATAGGATCCCATTGAGAGATTCTCACGAATCCCTTATTAATAACCTGAGTATGTTCTTTCAGCTAAAAATTCAAAATGTATACATATTTTGAGGGATTGAAAAAAAGGACAATGCTGGAAACAATCTTTCATCTATTTTTTAGGGTATTATGTTTTATCTCTAAGACTTCAAGAATCCCACTGTTATATAATATTATCATTTGAGAATGTTTGAATTTGAGTTTTAATAAGATTCAGTGAAAATTATTAGATAAAAATACCATTAAACAAATTGAGGAAATTTAGCCACCCATAAGTTCATATACCATCTAGTGACTGCTACAAGCCTCTGTTCATTATGATGAAATTGCTGATTTCAGTTTTGGTCAGATTGCTACAGTCAACACTATTACATTCCCATAATTACTTAAAATTAGAGCACTTGAGTCCTTCTCTAAGGTCTATAGTCTCAAGATTAAACCATTTTCCAGTAATTAATGAATGTGTACTAAAAGTATGACTAGTATAAACTTATGAATAAGTGCCTAAATTGAAAAGAATCTGGTTTTGGCTCATGGAGATGGCAAATGAAATCAGAACAACGAATATAGAATGGAATAGAGAATGAAGTGGTCTGAAAGATAAACAAAGGAGACAAAGCTGATTGAATTTAGTAGGATGCAACCTTGATTGTGTTTAAACATTGGAATAAGTCTGAAAGAAAAGAGGTATGCAGAAGTAGTAAGGCTTAGAATGCTCGTTATTGGCTTTCTTTTACCAGAGAAGAATTGTGCCAATATGACCATATTTTTGTGAAAATTCTAGTTTTTTATAAGTTGAACAGAACTTCTCTTCAGACAGATGACTTTCCTCCAGGAGAATGTAAACCCATCTTCAGCTTGTTTAACACATTCATCAGAACTTAATGAAGAAAATAAGTGGTAAGTTTTCAGTTCTTTTATCACTCTTTGTTTTACCATATTTTGCAGAATTTAAGGAAAAACTAGGATTCCGAGGACAACTGCTTCTTGCTCCAACTGTTCCTGAGGGACCAGCATGTGGCTCTGGAGGTTGGGCTAAGGGTGGAACTGGATTTGGTGGAGGTGCCGGTGGACACAGCTACCTCTATGATGCAATGAGTGCACTTTGCTTCCTGAAACACCACCAACTGGATCGTCACTTCAAACTTAGCGTTCACTTAGGCAACGATGTTCACATCTCCTCTGCGTGAGTCAATATTTCCTTAAACCTGTGCACTAAAATGACATATTTATTTTGATATATACCCTCGCCCATGCAAAGCAGTTTCCTACCCCGTTATAGTTTGAGCAGAATCCTATTTCTCACAATTTTCATAAATAGGTAAATCAAAATAAGTAATTTCTATTTCCCATAAAAATCATTCCCAGGTAAAGAACTCCTAATGAAATTTGAAGTCTTTTGACATATTCTCATTGATCTACTTTAAATTTTCCTCAAGATCAACATTTTGGCAAATGTCCTTATAAGGAGAATCTCTTTACAAGAAGTTATCAAGAAAGTAACTCCTATTCATCAAATTCAGACCTCTACTCTTGCAGCACAAAACATTACTTTTATCTTTTCATGTACACTTTAAGGATTTGGAAGTTTCTATGAAGCTACCTATGCTCTCCATTTTATGTATCATTTGAGGATTAAGGGCTGTTGGCAAAGTAAAGAGAAAGGATAAGTGAAATATATTATAGAAATGAATTCATTTTCATTTCAGCTTTGGTGTACTTGGCTCTTTAGACACCTACAGCCCTACTGAAGATGGGATTTATCATGATCCCTCTGTTATAGATTTAAGAGAAGCAACTCTTGCTATGAAGACCATCCTTGAACAGGTATATATTTTATTTGTCATACTTTGTTATATGTCTTCCCTTGACTAAGTTATTTTTCCTCTTTTAAATTCATAGTTTTCTAGATTTACTTCTCAAATACTTTACAACTTTAATGATGAAAATATTTAACTTCAAATTTTAGTTAAAGTTAGAATTCCCAAGGAGAAACGGACATGAACGTTTTTTGGTTATAGAAGTATATTTTCAAGTAGTATTTCAATTATTTCCTATCAGTAATGCTTAAATAGTTTTTAGAATGGATAGTTTAGATAATGCTCTAAGTAAAAATTACTAAAGTATTATATTTAATTATGTTTATTATTTTCTAAGAATGGACTTCCATCTGGAGGTGGTTTGAATGTGGTTGCAGCACCTCATCGCCAGTCAATTGAGCTCCGAGACCTGTTTGTAGCACACATCAGCCGCATTGATGCTTTTGCTCGTGCACTCAAGGCAGCATCACGCATGCTTACTGATGGTGTCTTTGCAAGGAATTTGCAGGCAAGTATTAGATTTGTCTGAAAATCTAACATTTAATGACTATAAATCTTAGTCTATGGTGAGTCTAAGCTCTGAATTGTACCAAGACTAAGAGGAAATTTGAGCTTGAAAGCTTAATTAAATGTAAACTTGAATAATTAAATCGATCCATTAAGTCTCTTATTATGAGATGCATAATCCAAAAGGTAGCAAAGTTGGTAATATGTAAAATTTCATTATTTTATTTAGTCAACTTTATTATTATTATGTCAAATGTTAGGTTTAGATACCTCTAGACTAATCATCTTCTTAATTTTCTATAGCAAGACATACAAATCTCATGAAAGCTTTGGTTATTCTGAATAATGTTTTTTATTTCAATAAGCTTATGATTTTTTTATTTGGAAAATCTTTCATCATCAGCTGAATCTGCAATAACAGTATTGAATTATCCAATTCATATTAACCTTTTCCAGAATTCAAACAGATAGTAGCAAGCATATTTTTTATTTTACCATTAACCCTGAAGCTGCGGGAAATGTACTTCTATGTTCTTCTAAGAGGACTGTGGGAAAAACGTATTTATACATTTGACCTGCTCTTTCTTCCCCGTTCTTGTCCTTTCTCAATTTTATGGCCCTGCCTCTCAATGAGACACCCAAAGGCTCACTCTTCTGTAATGTTCTAGATGGGAAAATCCAAGGGATTTCGCACCTCGGGGGGAATCTTCGATTTCTGAATAGCAGATTTATGAAATTAGTAATAATTGATAAAAATCAAGATATCTGCGAAGTGTTTGGTATCAAAATGATCAGCAAAGTGCAAGAAAAGTAAATTTAGACTGCTTATACTTCTGTAATGTTCTAGATGGGAAAATCCAAGGGATTTCGCACCTCGGGGGAAATCTTCGATTTCTGAATAGCAGATTTATGAAATTAGTAATAATTGATAAAAATCAAGATATCTGTGAAGCGTTTGGCATCAAATTGATCAGCAAAGTGCAAGGAAAGTAAACCATAATTTCTAATAATAAGACTGCATCCATAGGAAAAAGATCGACCTGGATTATAAGAGATAACTACCTTCTAGGACTTGCCTGCACCTCCAGTACCCGTATTACTTTTCTCCCGCACAAAGTTGTAGGAAAAACTGAGGCTCCCACAGCTAAAGGGTGAAAAGGCATTTACCCCTTTCTTGTACACAGCAGCAAGGAAAATCTTCCCCTGTGCCCTTTTAACATTGGTTTTCTTGATATTGCTATCTAATAATATTCCACAAACATTGCGGCATCTAAAAAAGGAGCCTTAAGATGATAGCAATAAATTGTAACACTTTACCCTCAATATAGAAAATTAAGGTAGAAATAAACTTAATACCAAGGATTTAGGAAAAGTGTTTTTACTTTGCAGTNTATTAAACATATTATATAATTTACCAAGCATAATTTCTAAACAATAACCACTGACCGCACCCATTGGAAAAAGATCGACCCGGATTATAAGGGATAACTACCTGCTAGGACTTGCCTGCGCTTTCAGTACTCCTTTTACTTTTCTCCCGCACACAGATGTAGAAAAATCTGATTCCCGAAAAATCGGGTCCCGCAGCTAAAGGGCTAAGTAAGGGGTCTCAAATATGACTTCCATGGAAGGAGAAAATTAAGAAGCACTTCTCAATGGAATTGACACAAAACTTTGAAAACCAAAATTCCATTACACTTCCCAATCTTTTTTACAGCAACGCTACCTGAGTTTCCACACTGGCTTTGGTAGCCGCATGGCTGGCGGAGCTGGGTCCCCTACAGCTGTTGGCGCAAGTGGCATAGTGGCCACATCTCCTGGAGGAACCACCACTGAGGCCACTCCAGGGCTGGAGGAATGTGAAGAGTATGTCCGTAAGCATGGAGAGCCCACTCAAACTTCAGCCCGTCATGAGCACTGGGAAGCCACTTTAGCTCATTATCTGTGAGCTGCATCAAGCCAAATGAAATGAAAAACTCTCCCTGAGTTATATGTTAGCTAAGCCAATAATTAAAAATTGATGATATCGGCAGATATCTCACCATGAAATGTCTCTGAAAATCTTTTCAAGTTTAGAGGCCAATTATGGAAAAATAACTTTGAATAGCACTTCTCTGCAGCTTAAATTCTCCATTTTCATTTTAAAATTGTCTCATTGGAATCCAATAGAATAAATATTTATTGAATTAAGAATCGTATGATAATTACTGAAAGAAAGTGATTGTTGATTCACTGTCCAGGATATTTTGAAATAAATTTTAAAGCTAATTTTTTAAAGTAATAAATTCAACTTGTGTTATTACAAGAACAAGCAGAGCAACTATTTGAGAAACATTTATGTTTAGAATATATCTAAATGGTAATTTCCAAGGGCACACATGTACTTCCTTTGCCATTCTGTTACAGAGACCGTTCTAAAATGAAATAATGATGTTACGTATCAATATCAGCACCCATGGTTAAAATGCAACAAAATTGGACGAATAACCAAAACTAAAGGTAGAGTTTGCTCTACATGTTTGCCTTGTATTGAGCTAGCATATTGTGTAAACATTTTGGTAAACAAACATATGTTTTTCATAGAGCTTTATATTTGGCTGCTTATATTGCTTTGTTCTTGTCAATTATGTATTCTGTTTGTTTTGAATTAAACTGCCTTTTGAGCAAAGAAGTGGTTGTTGATTTTGTGCATATCTTCTCCTTCTAACCTGCCTTTGTGAGGGGATTACAGCTTGATGTAGGATGATATTCCTCTTCTCTTTACCTACAATCTAGCTACTTCGTAAATATTACTCTTTTCAAAGAAAATAGTTCATCTTTAAATACACGATGCACTTTTCAAATGGGATTTTTGTCTTCCTTTGAGCTTTTTGGTTGCATTGTGGCACATAGAGTAGGTTGGGATGCCTTTATATAGAAATTGGATGAGTACTTTTCAATTGAAGGGTTTTAGATGAGCTGAGATTGAAGTAGAAATTATTGGAGGACATGATAAATGCAAGAAATAGTGATTAGCAACGAGTTTTATTGTTGAAGTGATAGCCACTCAGAACAACAATGATAGCATTACTTTCAAGTAAATACTCATTGCTCTATAAATACCATGCTTACCTCAGTCTTTAAAGTTGAGCTTTCTTCTGTTTTTGAAAGTACCTCAGCTAGTATGCCATAATGCCATTTGGGTTTAAAATAATTTGAAGCTTTGTCAGGAAAGCTTATTAGCATTCAGAGTCAATCTTACAGGGCACATTGCTACTATGGTATCTGCTTACTGATATTAAAAATTCCACTTGAGACACCATCATCATCTTATTAATTTTTCTTACTTTCTAGGTTTCATAAAGAATGAAAATCTATGGAGAGATTTGAACTAAAGAAGTTTCTAAACTGAATATGTGATAATTAACATCCAAAATTTTGAAAAAAATTCTGCAGTTTAAAAAATTATATTCCAGAATTGTTATAACCTCTACATAGCAAAGTAATTTCTGCACTTCAATCAAGAAATTAAGGCCTCTAACCTTTTATCAAGCAAAACTTCCAGCTGAAAGGTCAAAATCTACCTGTTTGTGTGTTTCTGATGAGATTGTTTCTTCAATGTCCATCATAGATTCTATCAATCAAATATTTTAACTTTGTAAAATCTGCTTTTATTAACATTAAATTAATATTGTAAAAGTTGTTTTGAATTTTAATTAAAATTTTGATGCAATCATTCAATTTTGTATCAGTTTGCTACACACATTATTTTCTTGGAAAGGCAAGCGATTAATCAAAGTAAAATGGATTTTAAGTTTACTTTTCTCCAAAATAATATTTAAACAAGAAAAACATTTATATTCATATTTGCTCCAGATGATTCTGCTGAAGTATTGTATTGTTATGCAAAGAATAATGCCATTATATGCATCACTAAAACCTTTTGATATTAGTTTATTGATTAAGTACCTATATTGCAAACCATTTTTTCTTGCAAAATAATAATCCCTAAATAAAATGGAATAATATTTTCTCAATTGGGAGGATAAGTTCTAATTCTTCTCACTGAAGCTTTTCACACAAAATAAGACTGTAAATGAATTTATGTCAAGTCTAAATGTTGCAGGAATTTCTAATAAAAAGTATGTTTATTGAAAACATTTCTTATAATATTCGTAGAGATTTTTAATATCTTCATTTTTCACGGTAAGCGTAAAGCATGACTGGATTTCGTACTGTCCCAAAACTGAAAGTACACTATATAAGTAGTCAAAAGTAATTAATGGAAAGTTTCCTTGAATATTATGTTAACCATTTCATTTTACAGTAAATTCAAGACAACGGTGTTAAAAAGAGGAAAAATGGATTTAATCATGAGATATTTGTTATATAATATACTGAAATGTTGATATTCAACATTTTTATTAGATGTGAATAGCAGCAATCCTTTCAATCTAAATTATGAAATAAAACTTACTCTGCTTACTTGAACTACCTGCACATCTAAGAGTGTTTATACATTGAAGGTAAGTATGCTTTCTTTATCCTTTACCACAAGATGAAGCCCCCTTTTATGTATAGATAACACTCAAGTTTTTAAATTTCATGTATGATAATTTTTTATATATCATGGAATGATTTATGTGCCTTGTCCATTGATTAGATTTAATAGTTCTTATACATGAAAGAATTTTTATGCAGAGAGACCAGCAAAATCCATTCTTTTAAATCAAGTTAAAATTCTTATTAATTGGCAATATAATTTGAGGCACTATGGTAAGTAACAATTTTGTTAATTGTTTACATGTATATTTAATTATCATTAAATCTCATTGTACTAGCAAAATGATAATTTTTTTACAAGTGGTCAAGTTTCTAAAGCAGGTTGACAGTGATGGCCAAGTTGCTTTTTATTTTTTTTATAATTTATAGTTCTATTGCATAAGCCATGATTTCTCCATTCTACTCCTTTTAGAAAATGCTACACTGTATGTTTACTATGCATAAATGTCACAAAAATAAGAATCAGATTCATTGGCTATGAGAGCATAATTTCTACAAATAGGTTGTTGACAAACTCATACACTGAATCCTGATGAATATGAAGGATTAAACAACATTCTTATTGCAGATTAAACAACATTCCTTACCTCTTGTAAAAAAGATCGCATCCTTTCATTAAAAAATCTTGGAGTAACTCCTAAAATTCTTCTCAGATTATAGTGGCAGGGTAAATCTTTTCAGTTTTGCAATGAAGAAAACAAAAAAAATATTTATAGTAATTTTATTTTTTTAAATTTTGGTAGAACAAAAAACCTTCTCAGCTATAGACAAACCATAATACACGTAGTCGATGGAAATGTCTCACCAGCCAGACTAACTGCCACATGGTAAATATTACCACATTACTAACAGCTAGGGCAGCAAAATATGCATTACCATACTTAAACAAAAAGTACAAATATCTAGGGCAGCAAAATATATGTTACCACACTTAAACAAAAATAGACTAATTAAGCATGGTAAATAAGTAAATGATCCTTAAGTCGCACTGGTTGTAGAAATTTAATGACTGGCAGTGAAGCACTGCAGTAAGAATTAATGCAGAAAGTTGACACTAAAAAAAAAATTACCCTACAAGAATTCTTCCACTTACAAATAAGAAGGAAAGAGCAATGGATAACTTAATCCAAATACAAAATTTTTATCTGCTACTGAGCCACAAAATCAAAATAACTTTTTTGGATTTCTATGATTCTTCAATTAAACAACCTCTTTCTCAATGGATAACAGCCTTTCAAGATGTCAATACTCTTGATAAAAACTGTCTCACAGGAAGATAGTTAAAATGCGAGAATCATGCTGCACTTGCCATTGAATTGGAAGCAGCCAAGTATAGCAAGGAACACTGTTGGGGGATTACATGAATTCAGAAAACAGCTCTCTTCCATAAATCCACTATCCCTCCTTAGGATGAGTGTGTGGTAGACAGCTGCCTTCTTAATGTCTTTTAGATATCACCAATTTACAAAAATAATGCATCCTTGGGATTGTTTTGAGCACACATACATACATGCAGAAAGACTCAATTTTAGAAACTGGCAGACAATCCATGCTGAACATCCTGTACAATAATAAATAAATAAAAACAAATTGAGCCAATTCATTACCAAAAATTATGTCGCAAGGCAGGGCAATTTATAAAGCCTCCAAGCTATTAGGCTTATAAACTCATAACCAGATTTCAAAATGAACATTGCCTTAAAGAACCCAGTTTTCCGCAATTACTTGAATGGATATGGCAGTTAATGTAAAACCTTTTCCGGTCTTAAATGCTACCTTTAACAGTTTGACTTGAACACTTTAACATGAATGGCTTGTACGCATGATGGATATTTCAGAATTCAGAATATAACAGAATTGTAAATGAAAATTAATTAATGAAAAATGAGTCCACTGATATTATGAAAACAAACTTGAACTACACCTGCCTTTTTTGAAAAATTAATTCATAAATGGAATGAAATAAGTGATAAAATAAACTCCTTAAAGAACAGAAATTGTAGTATAATTTTGCTGTTTCTAAATATGGAAATTAATTTCAATTAGTTTCACTGGGGCACATCAATTACTTTGAAATCTTTATGAGATCTATGACATGAAAATAAGTTAGAAGGCAAAACTTGACTCAACATAACCAATAAAAATCACATGGAAACTAGTCAATTAGGACAAAACAAGTAGTTAATTAATATTAAGGAGAAACAATGATTTCCTAATACTGAATTTCAATTCCTCAACTTCTACAGTATATCAATGCACTCGATTCATGTGTGCCTTCTATCATGTTGCCTGATTACCACATTAAAGGATCAAACACAGTTTTCATCTGAGACAATCGGTACCTCAAAATCTGATGGACCCCGATAACAGTCGAAGACGAAATATATACCATGGTGACCAGCACCTTTAGAACAATTCCACTTTTCTCGACACATAAATTTGCACATGCATACACACACAGATACAACACATGCACACATTCACACTTAACATTTGGCTTGAATAAAATTACATTTGGCAAAGCTGCCTGAAACAATAGCACCAAGTCAAAAATTTTCAAATATTGGGTTAAACAATTTAAAATCCGTAAACCATTCTTCCTATGAGAGGTGGTTCTAAACTTTTCCATTAAAAACTACTGACTGACATTTTGTTCATTCAGTGTAGTCCTTAACAATCAAAAACAACCTCTGCAAGTTTGAGTGAAGCTATGCCAAACTATGCATGAATGCAAATAAATGATTTTTTATGGAGCAGGATAGAAAATGTGCGGATGTCCTACAGAACTCAAATAACTTATCTTTCTGTAGATACTTGCCTGAAACCAATCTCAATCCTTACATACCAAAACAAATGGCCGGAATGATCTTTTTGATTGCTGTTAACAGCAAATCAAACTCAGTCCTGTAGAGCTTGTTGTATAAAAACATTTAAACAAAAGAACCTGCTATTTTAATACTGGGCACAGCTTTGACATGTAGCTTGGCCTTGCTACCAGTCCCACAGAGAACTCCAAATCACTTTGGCAACTTCTCATTTGAGCTGGGACACTGGGCGCAATTCCCCAGGCACTTCATTACCTCTAAACTTCTCTAATTTGAAGTTCCTATGGTTCTGCTACAGCAGAACCAGAAAGGTTGTGGATCGCTGAGGACATTCAAGAATTTTATCCTTGCGATTAAACCTCTGGAACGCACAGCCTTTTCCTGATTCAACTACATTTTCAACAAGTTTAATACAGTTCATCAGCAGCTTGGCATGGACCACAGGTTGGCTTAGGCACTTCCATGTTGGCTAGAAGCATCTTCTTTTCTTCTTTTCCATTTTTGTTAGTAACAGCTGAGCTTCCAGGAGATCGTAGCTGAGGCTCAAAGCAAGGCTGGAGAGAGAAAGAAAATATACATTTTGAGAAAACTGTTCACAGTTATGGGAATGAAAACATTATAGAAAACAAGGGTGCACACCAATGTATGTGCAATACCTATCAGGGAATAGGATGATTTTAAGTTCAGCATGTAAGAAACAAAATTCATTGATAACCGGCTCAAATTTCAATAATATAAATGACATACATCAGCATCAATGATTACTGTGAAAGTGCATTGGACAGTAAGACTCGCCCAGGGAATAATCAGAAATGTCTCACTCACCAATGGGCCATGCCAGATTGACCTCAGGGTGTGATGACCTACCAGTGTATTATGACACATTGAACCCTGCACGCTCCCATAAGAGCAAATTCATTTTCAGACAGATGCCTTTTATGAAGTAATGCACCTTTTTTTTTTATTACAAGGCAATTTTTTCCCGATAGTTTTACCTTTCTTCTATAAATGTGCATATTTTGTGCTGTATTCACATTGGTATCAACGAAATATTTAAGAAAATTTAGTCCTTTAGGGTCACTCAATATCCACTGATATCTGACCATCTGTAATGGTTTGGACAGGACAGTACCAGTTTTGGATTTTCACCCTAACAGATTAAACAAGCATACTAATTTACACCGGTCATCTGATTTATTTAGATTTAAGTTTTTATAATAGATATAAGAGAACAAAGGAAATTTACAATGAAAAATTCCAGTCAAATATGTGCCACAGGACCTGATTTTGCACAAGTTTCACAAAAGAGAGTTGAGTGCATAATCTTGATCAGAGAAGCATGTATTGGCTATGCTTAAGGGAACTCGCTAAGCAGATCAGAAATCTGGCCAATTTACTGATGACGGAGGTGCAAAAGAAATATTTACATAAACAATTACCATCGCAATTCTAATCTCTTGTAAAACCAAAATGGAACAACTTACTGTTTCACATATGTTCATGTTGCAACAGTTTTCAATAGTGATTTCACATTGCTGTTGTTCTCCCAACACTTGATTTCCAGGACTACCAGGTCCCCCACGACCAGCAGCCAATGGCAGAGCACCTTTGGAGACTATGATTCTTTTCTTGATTCTAGGGAGTCTTCGTAGAGAGAAAACTTTGACAGCTAAATATACAGATACAGCCAGTAGAATGATGCATAGTACACCCAAAACTAAGACAAATGGGGAATCAGAGGATGCAAATTTTCCCCTATCTTCAGATGAACTAATATTTGCTCTAGGTGATTCATTAATGTAAATGTACTTTCCAGGACTAGATGGACACCTGAAGAAAAAAAAATAGATAAATCACAAATTAGACGTTACTTGTAAAATTTCGGTACCAAAGAATGTAGGACATCTGATAATAAGAGAAAGCTAATGAAATACAAGGACATGTTTAATCTCATATGAATGACATTTTACTAAGATAATGTGGCTAAGAAATTTTGGAAAACAACTCCTTGTCAACAACCTATTTAATCTGATGAGACCAATTTATACTAATAATAAATGTGCTTACAGCAAAACCGAGTATAATAATACCACTGAATTCTTTAGTTCACTAAAGTAAAATTTCTATGAGCGATTAATACTCTGATTCCTAATTCATTTACTTACAAGAAAACTTGGAATCTTTTAATCCTTAATTTATTACTTCAAAGAAATTACATAGCTCTAAAAAAGAAGTAGCAAAGATACTGTTAATAGTGTTAAAATATGTTGTTTTTGGCCTCAACTTTCTGGTATCTCTCCATGATGAGAGAGGAATAAAAACTAACTCTTACTTGTTACTACAGAACAATGGCAACAACAAAATCCACTATTAATGCCCATTGCAGTCCAGTGGTAAGTTGTTTTTATTCTTCTCTCATGATTAGCAAGTTCATTTCTTTTCAAAATTATTTTCACAAATATCTATATAAAGTTCTAGTCATATTTAAAACTCTATATATTCCTATTAAATCAATTATCTCAATTTTATACACAATCTTCCAGCAATAACATTAACTTTGATCAATACACCTGAGTAAATTATAGCCACTAATTGATTAATAACAAGCAGATTACAAAACAAAATAAGTTTCTTTCCTTTCAACTGTAAGCTGGGAACTTATTTCTGTTGTTTCTAACAAATTTCTCTCTCCTAAAAAATAATCTTTTTGAATTTTCAAGGAAAGATAATTGATATTTTTTAATTGTGAAAATAAGGAAAATATATATAGAAAGCTGCTGCAAAATTTGAGAATGGCGAGTGGAAGTTGAGAAAAAACATGAAAATTTACGAAGAGAATAATAGTCACTATTAAAAGGATTAAAAGGAAAAAGTTATCCATTTTATGGCTTCATAGAGAATAGGTGATGAAGTTGGAGAAGAATATTGACCTCTTAACTTAAAACCCAACAGCTCGAATGATGTGGATAATAGAAGTCAAAGATATAGGAGGAAAATGCACAAAAAGGAATGCATAGGAAACCAAAATAAATTTAGGAGAATATTCTTTCTGTATGGTTTGTACGAGAGGATATAAATGGTGAATAGAAGAATGAAAAAGTCCAAAAAGAAAATAATGAAAATGTAATGAGAAGCCAGAAATCAAGAAAACCCAGTTCTACATAGCAATGGCTAAAATGGAAGAAATGAGGAAATAATAAACACCAAAATACTTACTTGCACATGGGTCCTTCGGTATCTTGCTCTCCATTTACAGATTCAAGAGGAATGAAACCAGTAATTTTCAGACCTTCCTGAGAACAGCGGACCGCACACATCTTCTCCAACAGGCCCAACCTTCTTTCACAGCGTTCTCCCAGCACAAGCTGTCCACTTCCAGGGCATGTGCATCTTGGACTTCCATCATTTTGAATTCTACACCGGCCACCATTCAAGCAGTAGCCATTGCAAGGATTGTAATCACACCTCTGTCCCAAGAATCCAAGACGACATTCACACTTGGGCTCCCAATGTCCATCTGATTTCTTCTGAATCCCACATGATCCATGGACGCAGTAATTGTGACAGATCGAAGTCTCGCATCTCAAACCAGTGAATCCAGGCTTGCACTCACATTTTATCCCTCCACTTCTTCCCTTCGAAACAATGGGCTCACCATTTATGCAAAAATCAGGATAAACCCTCGACCTGGTTAAATTATCCGAACAGCCACTGTTAGTTGAATCATTGACAGCTTTTTCTTCTGTTGAATTTTCAGCCTGTGGAGCAACTGAAGTTGTTTCAGCTATTGCTTCCAACTCCTCCTCCTTTGGACATAGAAGTTCTTCCGTCTCATTGGAATGAATCGTATTCAATGAAGCCATTGTTATCAACCCCATAGGACTGACATCTTCGAAGTGGTAAACCTTCTTAGGAGATTTGGAATCTAGAGGAAGCTGCCAGATGGCATCATGAATCCAATCGGACCATATGAGCGTTGCTGGCTTGTCTTTCCCAGATGCGGGTGTAAAGGCCACCGCAAATGGTGCATGGTGCTGTCCTCGAAGGATGAGAGTTCTTTCTGAACCATCAAGCCTGCTCTTCTCAATCTTGTAATGGATTCCTTCACTATTGTCAAACCAGTATATGTGTCCACCCCCTGACATGTCCAGAGCCAAGGCAACTGGCCTAAAGAGATTCATTTCAACAATTATAAACCTGGAAGTTCCATCCAAGTTGGAGCGTTCAATGCTGGGTGACAGGTGGTTTTCGTTGGTCCAAAAGACGAACCTGAAAATATAAGGTTTTCATTAGTGTTATTATTTCCTAAATTTAAGAGAAATAACATTCTTTAATTAACAGCATTTTTATATTATTACTTCATTCAATACTACCAGAACTGCACAAATTTAAATTTATATCACTGAAATTCCTAAAGTATCTGCTTTGGAAACATAGCAAGAAATTTCATATCAATTCTAGCAATAGAGGACAAAAGAATTTGAGAAGTTAAGGAGCATTTACTGATATTAAGCGAATTTCAATGAATTACGATCTAACTCAGAACCTTTGAAACAAAAGGAAATGATAAAATTACAGCCAAGGTAATATCCCTTGGAAAAAGAACCATATTTATCGGCTAAGGACATGCCCTTCTTTTCCCTTACATTTAAGGCTGAAATTCTACTGTGTATCATGCATGTAAATTAATTTATTTAAACTTAATTTAATAAATAGAAACTTATTCACTTTAACAGATATGTCATATTTTGTTTCAGCGATTTAAATTAAATCAAATTCATTAAAATTTATGAATGCCAAGGGTATCAATAAATTAGCATTTATTTAAGTTCCAAATGTTTGATAATAAAATACATTTTACTAACATTTTCCTTATTGTCATTATGTGCCTTGTTATATGCTGATGCATGGTATACAATGATAAATTTGATAACTGAACTTACTGTAATTACAGATCAGGGCATATAGCTCTTTGTTTAAAAGTTAATATATAATGTTAAAAAATAAATCATATTATTGATAGTGTCTTAGCTATAAACCTTAAATTCAGATGAACAGTGAAAGTACAGCAATGAAAATTATTCAACAATATCAACACAAGAATTATTGTTAAAAACTATTATAAAAACTCATTTATTGTTTGAAATTCCTTACCTGCGACATGGATCAACAACAATCCCACTTGGATTCTGTTCACCTGAAAGTTTGTGAAGTATTTTACCACTGTGGGCAACAGATCCTTCCGATGCATTGGCCCAGAAAATTGCCTTGCTGTTACTGTCAGTCCAATACAGGGACTTGCCAACTACATCATATGCTAGACCCTGAATGTCATCATTCCCCAGATCTGCAATTAAAAGAAAACATCAGAATTAATAAAAAAATAAGAAGTCTGACCTTACATTTGTCTTGAATTATAATGGTTTCCCAGCTTTCACTTGAAAATGAAATTAAGGACTTAAAAAATGACTTACCAGTGGACTTAAAACTCAAGCATGTTAGATACAAATAATGTTACACAAAAACTACCAAGATAATTTTCCAATTAAATAAAATACTTTTCCAATAATAATTTTCTTTCATTAATCCATTAATATAAGAAATGGAAAGAAGTCAAAAATCAAGCACATCTTCTAGTCCTTTGAATATTTTTATTAATTCCTCAATAAAAAGTACTTTTTGATACTCATTCTTACAAATAACAGAATTAGCTCAAAGTCAATAAAAAAAACACCTCATCCCATCCTTCATCTAAGGCACAACTTCATCACTAAAGTTCCATACTTTAGCAAAAAATTTCCTTTCAAAAAGGCATTTTATACAGCAAAGACAGAATCGACTAAATTGGCCTCAACTTTGTGTTAGTTTTCCATCCTGAAGAAAAATGAAGAATTAAACCTTTACTACAGAAAGTTAATTCTGACAATGGACAATGACCCCTTGGGGTAAAAAGTCCAATTTTTCATTTATCTTCAGGATAACAAAGACATTTAATCTGAGATGGGCAAAAATTACTGATTAATTATAACAAGAAATAATTCAATAAATACATTAGTAAGTAAATTTCACTATTAGAGAATAAATATTTTTAAAAATATCTTTCGTTGACTCACATTTCTTTAGACCTCATACTTTTATCGGAGACTTAAAACTTGATATGGATCATGTATACACAGAGACTTAAGCTCAAAAGGGATAATTATAAGATTTTTAAAAAAGGCATAAATTTGAACTCTGCTAAAGCGTAAGTACTGACTTACCAGAATACACCACAGGCACAGAATCTGACATGTTGGATCCCACTGTTGTACTCATGATCATTTCACCACCTTTCTTAGGTGATGAGATACTAAAGAAGATTCTCTTGTTTACAGGATCAGGAGCCAATGCCACGATAGACGGTCCCTTATTAACATCTACATCATAATCATCATCATTGATAATGGCCCCTGAAGCTTTTCCATCTTTATCAATGTAGACCATTCCATGCTCAGTACCAACAGCAATTTCTGAAATAAACAAAACGATTAAGGTTAGTGAAATTTGTCAACTATCTCATTTGTAGAAAAAAAGTCATCAATGTCATAGCCATAAATAAAAAAATGAGTTATATGAGGTAAATTTTTTGATGAGTTTAATGCTAATAGTCAACATCATTTGTGTATGACGATTGCAGTTCTT
The DNA here is from genome assembly GCA_000376725.2 of Ladona fulva. Lineage (NCBI taxonomy): Eukaryota > Metazoa > Arthropoda > Insecta > Odonata > Libellulidae > Ladona > Ladona fulva. The sequence continues at coordinate 1,004,223 of KZ308323.1, read as the reverse complement.
AATACAGTCTATTAACGGAGAGGTTTTCTAAATGAGAAAATTCCAGATGATAATTCTAAGCCTACTGTACATCTCCAACATGATGCAAAACTTCACCAGAAACTACATCATCATGTAAGCATGCTTCCTATGCAATGAAAATAATTGATATAATTTGATAGTTTACACCAATGTAAGATTGAGTGAGTCAACAAAGTTGATAATTTCTTCACAGATAGATGATGCTTAGGTAGGCATACACCGACTAGACAAACAAATTCCCATAACTTTGGGTGACCCTGCCTCTTCTCTCTAATCTTTCTCACAAGTTACATTCACAGAAATGAGTTTGATTCAATCTCCTTGTCTGCCATCCAAAGAATGAAGATCTTCACACTCTCCCTTCTTTTTCACATTATTATTTATAATATTTTTCCTCTTTTCATATAATTATAGCACAAAATTTTTACTTTCACATTTCAGCTTTCACCATTTTGATAGTAATGTTAAACAATAAGGATGCACTGTTGTATCGTGTATACAATATATCATGTTGTAACAACAACTGTCCTTATTATTAAACGTTACTATCAAAATGGTGAAAGTTGAAATGTGAAAATCTTGTGCTCTTATTGTAACACCCTATAAAAACGAAGACATTTTTGCATTGTAATTTAACTTTATTTTGCCCATATTTCTATACGTATACCTTACAGTTATATCTAACTTTATGAACATTTACCAGGAAAAAAAATCTGTAAATTCCGGTGTGTGGATCTAATACGACTTTTTTGGATGGTTAAAAATCACCATTTATGAGTTAACTAATTAAGATTCCTATGCTTGGTAATGGGTTCGAGCATAAACATCAAATTTGGTTAATATGTTTTTGGGTCTTTTTCCAAAGAAAAACATAATACGTATGTGGATATTCGCAAAACATAAATCATTATTTCTCAGTAATTTAGCTACTATTTCTTCTAAAAGTGTCAAAAAGACCAAATAGAATCGCATACTGAAAAACAAAAATCATAACGAGGCGATTGAGGTCGTTTCTATTACTTTTGCAGAAACTGTGGACGATCTCATCCTTCACTTTCGACAAGCAACATACCGTAAAATGGGCATGATCATTGATGGCCTCTGCCAGTTGACCACAAATTACCGTCAACTCCGTGAAAGTAAACGTGCTAAACCTCAAATCACCTTGCTTTAGTTCGTAAGAGCTCAAGGACCTAAAATCACCACTGCTGAAAGGAGATTTCGACGGGCGACAGCGGTTGTAAACAATCCCATCAGATGGATTATGAAAGGCATAACAAAACGCAAATACGAAATAAAACTTCAATAATTTCCTTATCAATTGGAGCATTTCCGAAAAATTAATATATTTAGCTAACGCGTATCAATGAATCTTACGTCTGCTCCCATAAAAATTCTCTCCTCTCTCGGTAGCCCGGAAGGTTATTTCCGATTTCTTCCCTGGAATTGAGAAGGTCAAATTCTGCCCCCCTTCGACTAATCGAGAGTCCTTAGCATATTTTGTTCTAGGACAATAAATCGGCGTGATTCATCATTCGACCCCCAGGAAGACAATCTCCGAATCAGCTTCCGTTTAGGAATGATTTTACACTAACAAGTAATATATTACTGAAATAAGTCATTAAATGACCCCATTCACGAGTTAACTCGGTTTGATATACTTGAGGAAAGCAAACTCGAACGAAAAATCGAATAATTACAGAAGCCTAATTTTTCTCAATACACGCATCATCGTGACGCTAAAGCAAATATGTAAACATGACCGCAACTCATGGATTTTTTTTAATGAGCTGCTTCATTACCATTCTGAAGCATGAATACCGATTTTGAAGACCACCAAATCAGCTCATAAATCCTATGAGGTACCACCACCCCTATTGGAAATCACGTATTTAACAGGCCGTCAACAAAATATACCCAAGGGCGAAGCAGAAAAACAATTCATCAACAGATCTCGAGAAAGGCAAATTTTGTATAACGACATCATGGATACCATGAAGGCCCTTACATCTTCCCTTGCGACTGACCCTCAAATTGGCAGTCAAAGTACGGCAATTTTTAATTTTAAGGTCATGCAGAGGGTCAGAATATCCAAGAAACAGCCTTACGCTGCGAAAAGCAGAATTATCGTAAGAATTTAAGTCGAAGATAAGCTTAAAACCCTAAGTTAATCAGAGAATGTTAAATGTTAATTAGAGATTTTTCAATCAATTACGGATACGTTAACCAGGGAATCAGGAGAAAACTTAATGAACACCGAGGCACTAATTATATCTCCATATTGTTGGCAAATAATAAACGCCATAGACCAAAACAAATTTACGTAGTGACATTTCTGAGAAAGAACTAGTAACGAGGGCTGTATATTTGTGCGGGTAATAAAGATTATAAATTACAACAAATGGAAACAGCGATTCTCGCACTAAGAATTCTAACTAAAAAATGTAATCTATAGATATACCCTAGAACTTGGTTATGATGAAAAAAGAATTTGGGTGAAAAGTTGGTGTACGGGTAGCAGCATTTTATTTTATCATTATTTATCTCCTTTAATATGAGAAAAAATTTTCGAGAAATTAAGGAATATAACAATAATAATAAGAATAAATAATAATAAGGAAGATAGCAATGCTTTTGAGACTAACTCACGCAAGAAATGGCGACTTATATAAATAAGAAAACTACACTCAAAATTATTGTATGAAAGCGGAAAAGTTATATTTACCGATAAATTCGAATTACCAAGCTCGAAGGAAACATCCCATTCATTTCCCTTGTTTATTTTTCCCGAATATTACAGACATTAGTTACAGAATATCAGTTTCTACTTAGAGCTGTTCACCGAAAGAATTAAACTCTGCTGTTTTCAAACAGATACTCCGTTGCTATAATTTTGAAAGCGTCAGAACTCAATACGGCTTCCAAAATAGTGGTTTTAATCTTGACAGAATTTCGTTAAATTTACCTTCAATAAGAATGCATCATGGCCTTTCCATTGAACATTATTAAACGGACCTTCCGCCACATTGGAACATTCTAGATTGAAGAGTGCGAACTGAAGTGAAAATCCATAAAACGATAATTACACATTCATTACGCAAATCTGTGGGTGCGACGGAAGCTTTCGCAATGCTAAAGAATGGCAAGCGCAACCAATGAATTCTTCCATTGAGACCGACCGCGAACCAAGCGAGGCAAAACGAATTGAAATCAATAGCCTCCACAGTATTATAAAGAGGTGAACAATTACTTGGATACTTGATCCTCACTAACGATCTCAAATACTCAAATATGAGGATTTATTAAATCATTGATGATCGGTTTTACATCTTTCACAATTTCATGATCATACAAGAGTATAGAACATTTAAAAAGTGGCATTGAAAAAGACAGTCGACCTTGCGGAGACACATCTTCCGTTCACCAATTATTTCCATAAATATCCTTTACAATGGATTGAATTCTAAGAAGTGATTAATCTACTTTCCTTGTTCCTACACCTAACACCACATTTTCACAATGAATATGAATGAAGAGAGAGTACTACTATTGTTAACACTAAGTCCCACAGCAGGGGAAACCTGTTCCAAGTTTGTTACTCGGAAGAGAAAAAGCTCTACTTCCAACGTCCAGAAAGTGCGCAATTACAAGAAACCGCCATATTCAACAAAACTCCGCGAAGAAACTTGACCGTTTAGCGTAATGTTATCTCTGAAATAGTTCCGGAACCTAACAGAGAAACGCTTAAGTCTACCGGAAAGATCTTCGACACTACATTAGCAGCAAATTTTTGGGTTGGCAGAAAGACCCACTCAAGCCAATGGTATTTCGGTGGAAAGACTTCCGGTCTATGAGGGAGTCGAATGATAATCAGAGAAAAAAGGACTTCGACAAAGTAGACGAAGCCTCTAAGAAATTTAGCTGAAGAAGTTTGCATTATTTTATTGTGATTTTCAACTGTCAAACTTGCAAACTAATTCATAAACGACCTTTTTCGGTCGTTTATGAATTAATGGCGAAGAGCAAACAAACCATTGATTAAAACAATAAGTTTGGGTGGTATCACTTTGATGAACTTTAAGTAGAGGCAAGAAGAGAAAAGCACTTGTAGCTGATGGGTATTCTAGAGAGAGGGTAACACAAGCGGTGGAAGTAACCTGTTACCACAAGTACCAAATGAAAGGATACTGGAATCGGAATAACGAGGAAGAAAGCATTTACGGTGGTTACGCTAAACGATGGGTTGGTAAACAGTCCAAGAAAGCGTGGAAGCATTCCTATTCAACATCACAAGTTAAATAAAACGTTGAAACGGATAATATATCGGTCACTCAAGAAGCCTCAACCTATGAAATGAAATATTTTAAATGAGGGAATCTAAATAAGTTGTTAAATTGCGGTTTTTCGCACACAAACTACTCAAGTACTCCTAACAACACAAATTAATAATGTTTATCTACGTTGAACGACAACCCTCATACGGGCCCCATTCAAATCACATTGCCCAAGATAAACTCTTTCCCGCGTAACTCCGGGATAATTTGAATGAAACGAAGTCGAATTGCGATACCTAATTTCCATAACCACTGTCGCTCTTTTGTCTAAATGGTAATTTTTACGATTTCATTGAGCAGTTGGCGAATCATCTACAATTAAGATGGATTCGAATTAGGAACTGATAGTATGTTTATGACGTAGGTAGTCCTCCAGCATTCAACTATTCAATCCTATTCTCTTTGATCTTCCCAAACTTTTGCGCACGGACGACTCCAGCGTTCTTTCGACTCCATTTTGTACTCGTATCTATTCGGTTCCTACTGAAAACGTCTTACGCAGCAATAAATGGGAAAATCAACGTTGACGCCTAGGGCTCATTCAGAGCTTCGATTCACACGAGGTCTGTCCATTAACTCTGCGGCTATCAAGGCCGGGGATAAATGCTCGACCTGGAAAAAGCATTGAGAAGTCTGAGGAGAAACAACCTCGGTGATGCAGAAACGTGGTTCCGGAAGTTCCGAGTAAACAAAGTAAAGGATCAAACGCTTCGGATAGGACTGAGCCCATAGTAACCCTACAACCAAAACTATAAGGGTATCAATGTGTGCGAATGTATGAGCACATCCCTTGAGGTACCGTTCCAGTTTCTTTCACATGCAATGCATTAGAAATTCGATCATCCTTGCGTTACTTTCACCATCGATATCAGAGACAGGAAAAGAACATTGTGAACAGTGTCATAGATAGAATATGTAGTTCTTCACAATGTCTGAGCATTAACCTTTTACCGAGCATTAAGACTGTGCTCCTAAGCTGTTCTACTTACCAAAATATACCCCAAATCTCGCGTTAAACTATCAATCGTAACTTGTTTCCTCTTCGACGAGTAGAACGACAATGTCTTACTTGTATATTAAAAACTTTAATTAAGAAATAGATAATCTCGAAAACCTAAGACCCAAAATGCAACGTAGATGAGAATTTTCGGAAAATATTTGGTGGATAAAAGGTATATTTTCTTGCATTTGAGGTCTAATTGTCAATTAAGACTTAAGGTAATAGAATCCTGTAGACTAGAATAAGAGGAATCTTATTAGTATATAAGAACAATTCATTAATACAAATTGAGCCGCCTAAACCAAAATTAAATTGGGGAAACTTAAGAAGTTAAACCATTTGCAAAATATATCAAATTTAATTTCCTATCTAGCGGGAATTTCATTTCTACAACTACTTCGCCATGATCTTTCCACCGTCCTGATTATTGATTGACTTAAATTTTCTCCTAGATTTACTCTACCCCAATCGCTAGCGACCACTTTAAGAGAGGGCAATTTCTCAAAGACGCCGCTCATAAAAACGTTGCATAACTTGGCTCGTCTGCCGAAAATGTTTGGCTCTGTTTGCTAAGGACTAGTAACGCCTAAGCGCATTTCGTTTCGAAATTATGAACGTAGCCGAGGTATATTTCTTGAACACCTCCAGTGCGGTACATGTTCTTGGAAATCGCGGTGATAACGACCAGGAAAATACCACCACGATTAAGGGTTTCCGCACCGAATTCCTTTGCCGGAAATTCCATTCGAAAACTATGACCAGTTATCACTCTATTAATAGCCAGCGATGAAGCACGGAATGCAATTCATATTCATAAGAAAAGAGCTCTGAATTGTAAAGTTGCGAATGAGTTAAGCTTTTCGAGATTTGAATACAAACGGAAAACGTAAATGAATCATATATTACGCTGTTACGTTCATAAATTTATTCGATGTTCTCAAATATACCCGTTAATTCATAATCCAATACATAGTAACCTTAGTATAGAACAGCAGGATTCTTTTGATGGTTGCCCAACAGAAATTTGAGATAGCAATACGACTTGCTTTTATCACTGATTTTACTTCAATAAACATATCATATCTGGCTTTGTACACACAGTATAGATAACACTAGCGGTTAATATTTAAAATTACAGTAACTCAAAAAACTTTTCAATGGAGTCCTAATTTTTAAAACAAAGAGTTAGGCCCTAAGTAATGAGACTTGTAATGAGGGTACGAATGGTTGAAAGTTAAAGAGGTAAAGAGTTAAAGTCAACCATTGCTAACGAGCAAAATGTAGACGTATGTATGTAAGGGGTAAAAAAATGGGAACTGCGAGTCTTCAATAACGTACGAGAAACAGCTGAAAGGCCAAGCTACCATTCATTCATGAGACCTGAGAATAATCCCTTTCCACTAAACGATAATGAAAATTACTTCCAGGACGCTATTATACTACTAGGAAATTCCCACAAAAGGACACCGGGTAAAAGCAATGCGATACCAGAAAACCGAACGAACTTGAAAAATCATACACGTGCTCAAACTGCGAGCAAATATCGCGCTAGATTTTAATAGACCAAACTTTCGATTCCTAAAGTCGCAAAGCTTATGATTTTTCCATTGCGGCCTTCGGAATTTCCAGTTGATAGAGTTTTCCATGGAAACATACTTCGGCGCGGCGAGAGTATCCGTGGTGTTCCTCCATCATTCACACTGCACCGGGAAACCAACAGCGGACTGCCGTAGCTAAGAACCGTCCTATTTCACAAGGCCTCTTCGAAAGCCACACGCGACATTTTCAGGCAATCGGCCACGGACGAGCACGAAGATGCCCGCAGGAGATTGGTACAATCGATCGATTGTGCGCGGCAATCAAGAATATGGAACCCCATAATCCGGCCAATATAGATAGCTAAACATTGTTTAGAACCAATGACGAGATCGCCCAAATAAATCAACCGGATAGAAAAACCTTTTCGACGGTGAATAAATCAACAAACGAATAAAATGTCTTTAAAGCCCTTTCTTGGGATCAAGTAAGGGAGTAAGGTCGTATTCCTTTTTAATGCTCATAATAAAATCAGTCAATTATATACTTTTATCGTAGATTAACTTCTCTCCAGCTATTATAATATACTTGTTGTTGCTTTTTGAGAGAGAATAATGCGACGGCAAATTTATAATAAGTGAAATGTAGTTAACAAGTAAACAGGCGCAATGTAGTGCTATTCCACTTTCTATATTTAAATATCGTTATTGGCAAGTCGCATATTTTTTTTAACTCTATTTCTAGACTTGTTGGAACTGCATCGAAGAATTTAAGTATTTCATTTATAGCCAAATGGGATACTTAATTCACTCGTCAGAAACAAAGTCACCTAGCAATTATTCCGGCAATTTAGTAAAAGCTAAAATATGAGGTTCAAATCTAATTCGTTTAATTTGTATGCTTTATTAGAGATTCTAAGAAAGATATTAAAAGTTTCGTTTATTTTAATAAGGTCCTTCTTTTAATAAGGTTAATAAGGTCTTTAACGTCCAGAGTTCAAGTCCCGGATAGTCGGATTTTTCGGTTAGAAAAAGTTTGTTCGTAAATTATAATAATTATTAAAATTGGGGTCCTCCTGATCCCGTTAAAGAAATTATTACTAATAAAATAATGGAATTCTAAATTTTAAATGTGTCAGTTTAATCAGTATATAACATTAAACAGAAAAGATTTTATGTGGGCAAATATCGATCATTCGATAGATCTTAACAGTATTTGAATAAAATAAACAACTACTTACACAATGCAATAAATACTTATCGCTAGTATCGCTAAGAGCTTCAAAACGAAAAAGTTTCCAAAAATCTCTAAATGGGTAACTGATCTACAAGCTATTCCAAATTAAAATCTGTGGAGATTTCTCATATTTCCCTCGCACACTTCACCCCTAAAGCTAAGATATGCTTAGCCGACAAACTTCTCCAAACGTTGGATCATCTCCACTGTATCTGTAAACCGACCGCAATACAATGGAAACTATGCGGCAGGAAAATCAGTTCCCTGACTTCTTTATTACGTCATCGACAGTCAGCTGTTTTCAATAAGAGTTCCAAGATGTTGTGATTCAAAGATAATTTTGCAACCCAATTCTGGATCCTCACCAGCAACACAAAAAAAGTAAGTCACGATAATCAGAATAAAGTTGCAGTCATATCCGACTCAAAGACTGATTTCCTCGCTTCTGTGAAGGCTTGCAAGAATACACACTAGGATAATAATTTCGATGGAAACATTCTTGAACTCTCATTCTATTAAAAACTCAAATTAATTCTTGAACGATTGTCTTGAAGAAACAAATTTATCTCAAAAAATTAATTCAATGTCATCTTTGATCAATTACCTTTACATCTTAGGGTTAATTTGTTAGTATATTTAAAATAATAATGAAACTCAGCTTTGTTTTTTGCCATCGCTGAAGCTATAAAAAAACTCATTTCATTACAATCACCTAAGAAACTATATGGTTCATGCATGATAATTAACAATACGATTGAGTGCCCAACAATGTTAGATAAATTTCACTTATCTTAACATACTATTATTGACTCTAATGTTGCTTGAATGTATAATTAATCTTACTGCACAATTTCCTTTCAGGCTTAGCGGGTCAAATAAGTTTTTATCATAAAGTCATGGTAAACGCCGAATGAAGAATTATAATATTTTGTGTATTATATTATTAACGTTATGGAAAGCCTGATGTATCAACTGCCTGATATTTAGAGTGAAATAAGAAAATTAACCAAATAAAATTAAGTAACCATCACCAGGCGGAATTCTTTAGCCTGGAACGTAGTATGGCATTAGGTTCCAGTTCATTCCGGACGTTTGACTCGCCCATTTCCCGTAAAGCGCGATTTACCAAACCACGAATGCATTTATCAGCAGATATCAAGGGTGTGATGGATAGCAACCGACATTTTGAAATGATTGATACACTTGATGATACACCAGTCTGAAATCGAATCTAAAACATGAAACAGAACAGGCAAATACCATCAGTGTCTTTACACACAAGATGGGACGCTGACAATTTGGGGATTAGAATGAAGCTGCGCCTAGTATCCAACTAAAACGTAACAGCTGATTCACGAAGAATATTATAATAACCAAATTTTACTTAATCCCTAAACCACGGATAACCCATAACAACTGGCTTACAAGAAATTTTAATCGCAGAAATACGAACACGCAAGATTCCCGAACGATTTAAAAATAGAACCTTCCGAACGGGTACCAATCGAGTTGAAATACTTTCCCTTGGAAAGTCTACACAAACGGCATTTCATGCATACCTAAAAATATACGCACCCTGCACTGGTCATAACGCACCCTTTGGCATAGCTACTCTCGTTCGTAGCAATGGAAAGGTTGGATGGCATTAGGATTGAAGGTGGCTCCTCTCCCCTCACTCTTTATAGCAACGCACGAATACTCTCTGGCACACGTCCACGCAAGCATTCAAAATAGTATCACCTCGTGGTCCCTCCTTTCTACACGCAACCCGGAGAATGGCTCCATTCAGCCAAAGTCGTTTGTAATCGTAACGTCCTACAAAGCCAAGGACGCTTTGGGATTTGAAATTTTACGTTTCCGATATTTGCGGTCACGTACCGGAACGATCTTGAGCTCCAGAACTGAAATCTCAAAAAGCGTGAAGAAAGGAAAAGTCTGCGTACCCAGCGAGATGGAAAGATAAATACCGACTAATTCTGCTGGACGAGGGAAAGCGAAGGTCGTTCCTGACCTACTGTTAAGGTTGTTCTCTCGTATTAACGAGTGACCGAGGGGCTTTCAAGAAAATAGAACCTGTAGCTCAGTTCTTCCCGGCATGTGTATCTAGAGTACGCATTCTTCCAATTTCGCCCAATAAATTCATATGCGTTCATAATGCGAGATATTTTATACCTTATTAGAAGTTCGTAGTGGATGCACTCGAACGCTTCATTTCACATTTGAAGTTGTCTTCTTCAATTTAAAGAAAGATCTCTCACAAAGATGGTGTGCTTCGGAGATACAGAGATGTACTTTTACTATCAATTAGAGCATATTAAGTATGTGGCTAACAAATTAAGCATCGAAACGAATTCCCCTCACACTGTGATGCAATGTTAAAATAAAACACGACTGAATACTTCTAATTTTGATTTGGTCCGAGCAACCAATAGCCGCACACATTCTAAATATTCTTAAAAAGTATGCCTTGTGAGGGTAGTTTTAATTAGCCCTCGATATAGATCGTTAACCCTCTAAACATCATAGATAATCATTAAAATGGTACATATAAACTAAGGGAAACAATAGAAGAGAATTTCGCCAGATTACAGCACGATTTAACATTGAATGGGTGTAATCGCTATATATGTTATTGGAGCACTTGCACCTATAAGCCATGTCTTCACTGAGTGCAGGCACTCTAGCCAACCGGGGAGATGTTTGGGAGCAAACACACTAAAAGATATCATTGGAGGTGTGGCAAGATAGACAAAATTATTTCTTTTATGAGGGAGACTGAACTCTTCCAAAGAATCTAACACAAGCTCGTTTTTATTCTTTTTTCCCCTTTTTTATTAATTTAATTTTGTCTTCGTATTATGACTAACTCAGTACATTGCTGTAAGTAATATTTATTGTTCTTGTTGTGGTAGAAATTATATGATGGAAATTTACCATCACTTTTAACAGCCGGATGCTGAGAAGGTGCAAAATGACCTTAGCTGTCGAGGCACCTTATAAATAAACTACTACTACTGAACTACATCATAACGAAAAAGTACGATATACCGGATTAGCTTTTTACTTCGATCAAGTACGGATCGATCATGGAACACCGCACCGACTCGCACACCACCAATGGTACTTATTAAAGCGTGGAAAGGTGAAATCTTTCCCGAGACACCGCGTGAAAAGTGATTAGCACTTCTTGAATGGGTCAGAAGATGGCGTTCGGATTGGAATTGGCTAACAGACTATTTATCACCAATCGGGAAAATCATCCCACTGCGCACAACCGAACGCGACTTTTTCCAAGAGCATGAAATAAGGCATCGCAATAGTGAGGGAGAGATAAGATGGAGTACGATTATCTACGGGTGTAAAGTTGACGGTCAAGAATTTAAAGATTCCGCGCGAAGATCGCGATTACGTCAAGAGCGAGACATACCTTTCATAAATTAATTCGCACTCCGGAGGCGAGGGGAATTTTGAAGAGAATGACAAGGTGCTTTTCCGAAGATAATGACGTAGGAGTTCTAGTAAATTCTTATCTTACTACACTCTTAGCGTGAACAACCAGTGTGCAGATAAACGTGACAGGTCTTAAATAATTTCTACTGCGTTCGCAATGCAGAACAGTGCTTCAGTCAATATAAAAGTCAACCATATCCTTGGTATTTGTTGTGACCTTACTCAATATTCACTCCCCACCACGTAAGATTTTTGAAATTCACCTGCCGCGGCGGCGGAGTGGTTAGCATGCTAGCGCTTCGACCCCATGGTCCCGGGTTCGAGTACCGGCTAATCCAATTTTACTGGTTAGGAAACGGTTATGTGTTCGTCCGTTGCGACTGTTTACGCCTCTCCTGTAGTTGTCCGATGAATGGATGTTTCTTGTGAAACTTCTGCATCTACCTAAGTGCCACGCAAGCCGCCTTTCGGTGTGTGGCAGGGGGTATACCAATACTTTACTTTCCTAATCGATTACTTTTGCGTGTCGTTCGCACAAAAATTAATTTTTGAAACGACTTGTTCTAGAATCTACTTCCCTGATTTTCCACGAAGTATCAGAACGGTCTAAGTAAGAGGGAGGACACATTTTATCGGCTACATCATCTAACAACGTGTTTTCTCTGAATTTACGACGTAAATTAAGCCTTTGTTTAAATCTTCTATCTCCTAGAGGTTCCCAACCTGCGACCTGAAGCATCTTTTCACTAAATGACGATGACATTGAAATTAAAGAGACTAGACAAAAAACTGCAACACACCTGAATTGCACATAAAATTAACTTAAGCAAATATCTACATCAAAATTATCAAACGTGCACTCCCTTTCGATGTTAAACTGTAATTTGCTTCGTTAACAATACTCTTGCATTCTTCCTGATTCTTGCATACATCTTCAATTTTAGACACATAGATATACTTTTTCACACATCCCCTTTAATACAGTAAGGTTAGTGAGTCTCTTCAGCCTATGATTCACCAAATTCAACCAGCTTTTACACGGCCTTCCTCTCTTCTTACACCCTGATATACGTTGTCATCTTAGTCATTCTGTACCCCGAATTTCCTCTCAATTCTGCACCAACGTTAAACATTCCTTTCATTATATTCACGCAGCCTTTCTTCCTCTCATAAACATAAGCAAATATTACAAATATAAATAACGGCAGTCTACAGGATATTGTCCTAGTTGGTAAAAGGGCCAAATCACTAACGCTAAGATAATGCTGTTTAGTATCTTCTGACACGGCACGCACGGCTGTTGTGACAGCTACAGAATTATTCTTTCATTTGAAATCTCGAATATATCCGCATTAACGATGAATTTAATTTCCTTATTTCCCCTCTCACTTAAACACTCGAATCTTTGTTGTGTCAATTAATTGACTTACTGAACGCTAAAACGAATTACTGGTTGATTTTCGCGAAGAAATGCCATAAACATAGACTGATCTCCAAACATCTACTTTGATTCGACCAAAACGAATCCTGCTCTACGGAGAGGAATTTAAAACAAGAAACTGGACGAGAAAACCTAAATGGTAATCGTGTAACTCGACAACGAACATTCGCGAATACGGAGGAATTTCGAGAGAAAGTGAGGACACACATATCAGAGATGAAATCTACTCCCTCGAAGATAAAAACAAACCATTTTCTCCACTTCCTCTGCTAACAATTTGCCGTTGAACGACAAGTATCGCAATATATGACGAAAACTCTTTGACTCGTTTGAGCAAGAAAATATATTCCGCAATTGGATTAATTAAACGACTTATTATATCTTGTTTACCTTTGTATGCAAAAGCCACGCTACGACTGACGCATTGTTTCTAAAATTGACGTCGAAGGCAAAAGATGTGGAATGTAAGGCCGAAGCCAATTAAAAGGTTAAGAAAAGTTGACCTGAGCTTTCGATCGTCACGTGAGCGCAACATTTCCGACCAAACGAAATAAAAAGTGACGAATATTTTTGAATCTACACAACAGGCATTGGAAAGGAAATCTTTCATGCAAAGAATGAGCTCTAGCTGCAATGGCTCACCTTACTAACACAGTTCCTCACCGTTCTGAATGAAAACAATGCTACCAATGTTGAAAGAGCACTTCTACCAACGAAGCTGCCTAGGAAAAGATTATCTTCAGGTACTGACTAAACGGCGCGCATACGAAGCAGTAGGTGTCAAGAAAAACCCTTCGTTCTAATTGGCTTTTACCATTCATGAAAACAATAGCTTGACTTCGATTTTCACCGGCATAGAATTATGTAAACAGTGTGTCGCCGATCCATTGACTATATTTATCAATTTACTTGAACGCGATAGCAGACGTTATCTACTGCACAGTAGATTATGCAAGGAATGTTATGATAACCGTACGTTCACAGCAATACATTTCTAACCGGTCCTAGATTCGAGTAAATATGGAATGTAACAACTCTTGAGTGTCCCCACGAGCAAAAGCTGCTAAAAGCGGGTTTGACACCTTTAAAATAGAAATCATTGGATAGCTTCGGCGATGTCACGTACTTCCCCAGCCACGCGCAGTCACTTTCGCGCGCGGGCATGCACGCTTTTCCCCAACTAAACTCTCCACGGACCGGAAAACAAACGTGGGCGATGTTTAAATTTAACACTAATGCAAACTTTTCACAGTTATGGCGGCGGAAATCAGCGAACTATGCCTTGCGATGCAGAGATAAAATACCAAACGAACCGCCGCGTGGCCCCGTTTCGAGAGATCATCTGGGACGTGCCCTACATTGACTGCGAAAGGTGCACGAAATGAAAGCTTATACAAGGATTGTTTTGCACTGAAATTAACACATATATTTAATTAAATGAAGATATAAAGCATTACAGTGAAATATCACCATATTTAATGAAAATTATAAGTATTCAACCGATATATTTATCGGTATAATCATTCATATATATGTGAGCATGCATTTGTACGTGTGCGAGTGAACATCTATACTAAAATTCTTATTGCTATTATATGGAACAGTTTCTAAGCACATCTATTCATACACACACATACGAATACATCTAAGAAGAGAATGCTTACATGACTAAGGTATGAGGACGTCGACAGCTATGTTTGGATATGTATACTGATATATTAGTATATGAATTAAAGAATAAGCACTCTTGATAGGTAATATTTTAGCAGAAGTTGGCACATCCTTGGTGTTGTAGGCTTAGAGACAATGCTCGTAGTTATTCTAAGAAACGTAAATATTTCGATTCTCTATAAAATTCTAGCATATCTTATCTCCAAAGAGACCGGAATTCCCAGAGTACTAGAATTCCTGAAGAGAGAGTGGAATTTTTTAATTCATTGACAAATCGTTAATATACGAGAGCTGAGAAAGTACCTTCCGAAACTACCTTTAGCTTCACACGAGTTAAAATGAAGATCTGCTATCTTTATACGAGAAACTATTTTCTGGGAACTATGGATTAAGAGAAGATGGAAATGGGTAATAAATACTTAAACGTTCTATTCTCAGGTAAACCTAACTTGTAAAAATACTCGAGATGTGGAGAAAGGTGTCAACAGCCACTTACGTAATACGTTGGACCACCTTAAGGAAACTATTTCGAATGTTCTAAATCAACGAACAGTTTACAAAAGCGGTAAGCCATCGCACTGGATAAAAGATGAAAAATGTCAACTACTTCATCAACTAAAACGAAATTTTTCCAACAGATTAATATACGTGGTAAGCCAATTAAAACAATTGAACGCCGTAGGAAAAAAATAGTAAGAGTCGCACCTAATTAGGTAAGTGCCGAAGACTAACATAAAGGGAGTCTGGGTAACCAGCGCATACTATACTTAATAATGGCGTAATTCCATTATAACATACATTGCCGAGGGAAAACTACTGTCAAATAGACAAAATCAAACAATACGTAAAGACAAAACTACTCTACAAAAAATACTGCTTAGTTTCGGCGTTAAATATTCATTTATTTATTTGTAAATACATTGCGATTTGGCTATCTTGCCAGGTGCCAACGCTGGATGGATGTGTAACTTAATAATTAATTTTGGTTGCGATTGCCTGGCTTTCGCCCAAAGGCGGGAGGGTAACCCCCTCAAAAACCTCGCGCTGTTAACTACCGAATATAAAAATGGATCACAATGGCAGATTGAGTAAAAATAATGATCGATAAGAACCGTAACATTCCAATTCGCCAATACAACATTACAGACCAGTCAATTATGCAGTCGAAAAAATAACTTATGTGATTATACAATAACAGCCGGGCTTTCGGACATACTGCTAAAGTAGCACATTGAGAGAACTAACATTTTTAATTTTAATTTAGATTTCGATTACTTTCGCCCCTGGATTTTGGAGCCTCTGATTTAAATTAAGCTAATCAAGTGAGACAGACCTTTCAAACTGCAAGATAGGCTAACACCTCCCTGTTTTATGGGGAAAAACGATCATAAATTTAAAGTCCGAACGAAGGGTCGCAGAAAAGATGTGGGTAAATTTTCTCTTTCAAACAGGCAGTTACTTGGAACAGCCTACCCAAAGAAATTCTCCGACTCTTCCCTCAAAACAATGCTATTTATAGGAAGAAAATACTGAAATAAATGTATAAGTTAAGGGTATTCATATCCAGTAGATGAAATTCGTGATTATGATCCAGTTTACCAGAGTAGGAGATGACATGCTGCCTCGTGGTTAATTTTGGGGTTATTTTATACGACAATGAACTGTATCTTTAGTGTAGTTGTTGTGGAGTCAATTATACTGCACTGTAATTATACAGTGGAGTTAATGTGGAGATGTGCAGTACGCGGAGGGCTGCTAAATGTTGGACGACAGTGTAATGTTATTGTGTATATCCTACATATTATGTCGATAAAGATGCGTTGTAAATTATGTAATGTTGTTGTTGTGATTTGACAAGTTACCACCTGGTGTCTGTCTACTTGTAACTTATGTATACATAATAAACCGTCAATCATTTTCTCCGGAAACGAGCCCTGTTACTTCACTACCAACCAATACAATTCGATGAGCATTTGGGCATTACTGAGAGAAAACTGATCGCTCTGTAAATAGAAATTATTTCATTTTCTCCATACCGATCGTGATATATAGGACGAAAGGAAACGAGGGAGAATACCGGTTCTCGTCGGAAAGCGGCTCGAAGGACGAATGAACTCTTTAAACGTTCACTTTCCACTCCGCGGAAAACTTACAGATTCTATTGCTTTTCCTTGGACGTTGGCCCGCGTCGAAAACGGTACCAGACAGCCGACGCAATGTGAAAAAACGGAGCGCGAGAAATGGGGCATCTCTCAGGATTTACTTGGGAATGGTGGGCAGCCTTCCACTTAAATTAACGGTTCCTTGACGCGGACTAGTCCTTACAATTTCGGCGCGTGAAAGGTATTGAGGAGGGTCAACAAGCATTGCCGACCTCCCATTCTTTCTGATTTCACTGCTGTGGTTCGAAACTTCGCAGCTTTGGCCTGAAGAACGAAAAGCGTTGATCGCGAAATATTTACAACAAAATATTAGAAAACTAGGGTGGACAAAATATCTTCCTAGACTTTCCTTCGATCAATAAACTTATTTTCATTCGTAAATAGATCAATATTGGACTGGATTGCATTACCTGAAGAAGTACTCCATTCCTTTTCTGCAAATGAAAGAACGTTGAAGAAAACCCTAAAAACAACTGACTGTTAAGATGTAGCTTTATCGTTATTTTTACTGTATATATTGTAAATATTGCTGTTATTGTAACTACTAGACAGGGATATTGCTGTATTGGGACTTATAAATAGTGTGAGATTTGAAGATAACGAAATTTATATATATTTTGGGTGTGTAGGAGAATTGCAATGATACCTCTGTATATTTTGTATGTAAAAATTTGAATACTTCACTCTAATGTAATGTAAGGTAATTAAATGTAATTTATTTTAACTTGTAAAGACCTTGTCACCTGGCTTGTGGTCTAACTGCAAGAACACAATAATAATCGAAATTTTTCACTTTCTAACACTTGAACTTTTCGTGAATATTCCTAAAAGGCTTCAAAATGTCGGAGCAACGTAAGCTTCAAATTATATAACCGAAGCCACTATAATCGTACTTATATGTATGAAAATAAGAATTTGTCACTTAACCGCCAATTGGATGAAAAATTCTAATACCGGGAAATTCCCGGGATCGACAATTTTTTCATCCCGGAATTGTTGAAAATCCGGGAAATGACAAGACCTAACGCACACCTACTCATACTCCCGCGACGGACCAGTTCACTAGAACTACTCTACGACAATTCCGACTCAATTTTCACACAAGTCTGGCATTCTATTACCGATTCAAACGTCTTATTTACAAAAGATTTCACGCCAAAAATTATTCACACGATCCCTACGCATACCGAAACACTCAAAGGAGTTGTTGGCACCAACCCTTTAAAATAAAAAATTCAATTTCAAATAACTTGTAAAGGTAATTAATTAATTTCATTAATTACGTTCATGAAAGAATTCACAAGTTGCAATTTAATAGAATGGTAATAGTACTGTTATGCGAGTTTCGACGGGTTATTTCGCACGTAGGCTCCTACCGGGAATCGAACCTGGGACCGCTTTCACCGAAGTTGAACGCGTTGCCCACTAGGCTATATGGGAGCTCGCCAAAACAATTCGGACTAATCACTCCTAAGGCCTTCAAGTAGTCGGTTCCTTACTATAATAGCATTAAATGTTGTCCACTTGGCTATCGGGGAGCCCCAGATTGATTCCAGTTTGATAAAATCTTCACTGAAAAGAAAACGGACAAAAGCTGTGCATTCAGTTCTGAGTGGAGTTAACGTCCAAAATAAAAGACCACATTGTGGATACCGACATTTTGAGAATGCATTACGTTTTAGAATAGCAAGAGTTGTAGAACGGTTATATTATGTATTATACGTAAACTTAATATTTTATTATGTAATGTAATGTTATAGGAATTTCTATTCTATCAATTCTTACTATTATTAAAATATTTGAATGTTTAGAAGAAAATATGGAAGTTTGTTTACAATTGTATCATAAGGCTGATGTTACTTTTTTGTATTGTATATTTGTATTAGTATCTACTGAAATTTTCTTTATATCACTGTGTTTACTTTGTTTTATCGTTCTAACGTACGTAACTCTGTGAACTTTTTATTTTACGTACTTTTTCTTTTTAATCTCTATTTACCATTGTTACTTATTCACAGTGTATTGTAGAATGAAAGAGAGCATTTTCCCGTAATAAAGTTTATTACCATAATTATTACAAAATTGTGGTATTAGTCTCCTGAACTTTCTAACTACTGTATTTCGTATTAGCAACTAAGGATTACGCAAGAAAGACTCGGAACGTCAGCATCTACCAAAAATGTATTTTTCTGTCAGAGGAGATAAGATGGGCACAACAGAGCTGAATAATGACCAAGGGATTCAGCGTGCGAACCAGGGCATACAATGACCTTATCACTAAATTATTATTTGTAATTTGATCAAAATCTTCCAGTTCAACGAATCGTTGACTGAGGGAAAATCTATTTCCGTTGATGGATGACAGGTGTGTAAATGTGACAAAAAATTAACCCGCGAAATCCCCATAGAAAATGCCAGAGATGTGCGGAATGAGGTGGAGAAACTACAAATAAGTTCAACCAGCAAATATGCGGAATAAAATAAACTCTGCACTGCGACAGTCTTTATATTACACTTCATCTTCAAAAAAAGCTAATTAGCAATCCTAAGAAGTCCGTCAATCATATGAACTTCAACGGGAAATGTACCGAGGGTAGGAATTAAATGAAACATTGTTTCCAGCTGGAAAGGAAACAAAAAACAAAACTAGACGTACCGAATGACCGCCATTCACCTGTGAATCATCGTCAGCATTCTTCGACATTACACAAACGCGAAGAAAACAATCTTCGAAACGACACTAAAGATAAAATTAATTCCGCATAAACACTTCAGAAATGATTAAAAAACAAAAGGAATATTCAAATATAACATGAGCAGAAATATTTCGTGCCCATATTCACTGGCTTCCGCATAATCTATAGCAGGAAATGCGGGTACTTTATCATCGACAATTCCACTGTAGGCACCCAATTCCCGTTCGGAATATAAAACCAGTATACGAAAGAGGTAACGCGGACAAATCGAAGGGTATAATAACTTGTGCTCATTACTTAATGGCGTAAGCGAGGAGATCGAGGATGGCGTTAAATGCTAGTGACAACCCCATTTCGTCTCACGTGAAAAGCTATTTTAGCTGGTCTCAAACAATTTCATCCTTAAACTCCGTGCTCTGGTAAGGCACAGAAGATCCAAAAACTGTTGCATTGATCCGGAAACAAAAACACGTTATTTCTGCCGGAAACCGAACCAAAAATAAAGTTCTTGAACCTGATACCAGTTAATTAGTACAGATCCAGTTAATTAGTTTAAGATTTTTGGTTCTTGTTGTATCAGCGGTTAACTTTATTAATCAAGTTTATCGGAGACTATTGCAGTTTTAAAAGTGCTTCGAGAGCTAAGGTAATTTCGCACGTGGGCCCCCACCGGGAATCGAACCCAGAACTACTTTCAAGAAAGTCGAACGCGTACCTACATGGCTATCCGGAGGCCATTACAGAGACCAAGAACTCATTCATCACCATTTGTATTTTAATAAATAGTCTAATGTCTTTCTTCTTCCTTATCCCGATTTTTTTCTATTATTTGATATATGTAACGTTACTAAAAAGTTACTTATGTTGCAAACCTATGAACACTATAATATCGGTGGTAAAACAAAGGGTTGGACGGTGGCTTTCGAATGAACGCCGGAACTAAACCATACTTTGGAGTTTTTATTGAGCCGAAACGAAAACAATCGCTGAAAGAAATCGCTAGAAAAGACTGTAAACGAAACTAAGGGAAGAATACTGCATTAGACTGACTTTTCAAACGTAAGAAAAACAAAGCAAAACAAATTATCGCGAGAAAAAGGGAAAAGGCATAAAATGAAACATGAAATCACATTCAATCAGCCTTTTACAGCGTTTTATTGTCAGCATTAAATGAGAGCACACCCAAGCATAACGTAGACTGAATTCCGCAAAGAATAGCGCATGAATTGATGGCAAATATTAGACTATTATTTCTGATTAGACTCGCCTCTTTCATGAACTTTTCATGCAAACATAAGTGAAGCATTAAAAATCGACCAAAAAACACATTATTTAAGAAATCTGACTCTAAATTCCATCAAAATATCAACATCTCTTATAAGTGAAGCATTAAAAATTACCTTCGATGCCACATAAACGACCTCATTATTATATAGATCAATACTTGCTTTTGATGAAACTTATTACATATATAAGCCCATTTTAGATCAACTACAGCAAAATATTCATGTCCGATTAAAGAATTACTTTAAATATAATGAAAAAAGTTTTCATACACGAATAAAGAAATAAAGTAGTATAAGGATTTGAAACGTTTTAAAAATAAATGAGCGACTTGTATCATCAAGTTTCCTATAGTAGAATGGAAACGAAAAAATTAGTTTCTTTCAACGACTGAGAACTTTACTTTAAAATTAACTGAAAAAGTTCAGGCTACGAAGACTTCCAAATGAGTACGGAAAACGTTTCTACTTGAAAGAATATAATCTAGAAACGTAGTTCTTTGTGATTTGTTTCAGGTATAAATAAAAATTTCCATATGACGAACGAGAAAACTGATAACACCAATGATGAGTACTCCACAGCGTTCATCCAGGGGTATGTTACTTTGCTGATACGTTAAATCTGTTTAAGGAACTACACACCTATGGTATCATCCTATGCGGAAACATGTATTTGCTACGACAATGAGGTCAAAGCAAAGCTTGAGCATATTAGTTCACAACGAAAATGATGAAAAAGTAAAGTTTGTGGGACAAGTGTGCCACTCTTACAACTTTTGGCTGTTTGCTGTTCCGAATTCTGTACGTTACCAACACTTGAATGTAAAGTAAGCTCGTGGTGCATTGCAACTTGGAGAAGATCGAGAGATAACTTCTTAACTGAAGACTGAACTTCTGAAACTTAGGAAGTTACACGAAGAACTACTGATAGGTTTAGAAACAAGAAAATTTGATTAAGTTTTTAGAGGAAAAAATGATAAATTTTTGAGAAATTTATTCTCTAGAAAAAAATATGGGTTTGTATTGTAATAACATTTTCAGCACAAGCGTAATCAAGAGCTTAGACTTCCAAAAGGAAAGGCATCAAAAATTAAATGTTTAAGACTAAAAGTTTTGGAAAATGTCTCTAGATGAAATGAAGCTGGGTTTAGACGCTATTTCTCTCTCAAATTTTGCTCTTCGTGATTCCGCAATGAAAATGAGATTTAAATCGTCTGAATTCATCGATGCAAGAAGTGAAACAGTTCAACATCACTAACTTCTTTTGGAAAATTTTGTTCATAAGTTTCCTGAAAAATAAAAGAACTAAGAAAATCCTTGTTTCGGAACTTGAAAGTTAGAGAAGAAACGAATAAATGTCGGAAAGTATAAATCTCATTCAACACAAAATCTTCATGAAGTATACATAGAGCAAAACAGAAAAGCCTATAGCATCTACCCTCAATCAAGACCCTTCATTCCATTATCATTCGCAAGATCAAAATATTTAGATCAAGAAAATGATATTTTGATTCCATTTAATTGTAATGGATTTTACACGGTAAAGTCTTCCACCACCGATTTTCGAGTTAAGACCTTTGGATGTAGTAATCTAAATTAACACTAGCAGCAACTAAAGTGCTCCAACACCGCACGAGACAATAAAATTTAACTCTAAATAATGTATACGGATCAGAAGGGCATATATGCGCGACTCAGGGATGATAAATAGAACGTAGTAGACGAACTGCGTTTCCTGAACTCAGACGTGACCGTCTCTCATCTTAGACAACCCGATTCTGCAGTTATCGTCATCAATGGGATAATAAACGACCAATCCATGCTCTCTCTTCACCAGCACTTCGAATAGAGTGGATACGCTAGTCGCGACCCGAGGGCATCCAATTGCTTGACCGGCTTGTACTGGCGTAAGCGTAAAAAAATAAATACAACGGAAAGATGAAGCTTCCCGGTCGCTGACTCTGCCACTTCCCTAAAACTCCCACACTACTTCATCCATTGCGGTACGTGACGAGCAGTGCGTACGCCATGGAGGGTATACTGCGGGGGGGTGGGGAGCAAGCTTGGTGCAAGGCCGAGGTCACGAAGAAAGTACGAATTCACGCCAGAAACCGGCCGGCGGATCTCATCAGCGATTTCCTTCCGGTCTTATAAGGCGAGGTAGCCACGTGTATGAAAAATAGGAAATAGAAGCTATTTTCCGCGACAATCCTAGCCCTTATCGTCGATCCTCAGCACCGTTTCGGCCATGTTCTTGAAAACAAATAAAGACATAAGATGGACTTTTACAGCTCAATCAGCCCGCTAGTCATTAATTGATCGATTTTGAATGATTGATGCAACTACAAATAGCTCAAACAGAATATTACACGTAATTACGAAATTCGCGAGAGCCGTAACTTCTTGGTAGCGCGACATGACATAGTCAAGAATTACTAATAAGTAATCGATGGAATTCAATTTTTAAAATGTATAACGTTCGCTATGTAAGGTTAAATTCAATCGGTTTTTATCAAAAATTGTTAACTGCACGTTACAATGCTTTGCTATGGAAAACTACTGAAAAGAAAACATTACTACAAAGTTACTAGAATTTCTTCTCCCTCTCCATTGATCATACTTTCAACGAATATCCATCTGATTCCCTTTTCTTTAATGACGAAAGAAAAAAAAAAACAAAGGATATGGTAAACTGTGGGAATATTGTACGGATGTATATTATTTCAACAAATTAGGAGATGGGCAGGCAAAGAAAAACTCATAGAACATCTATGTCTGGAGGACGTCAATCGGAAATTAAATTCTTAAAAGAACCCCGGAGGGCTCAAATTCAACCAAACCAACATACTTGTACACACTAAGAAACTTGGCTGAGAACTAAATAATGACATAGAAATACTTTGGAAGACGTCTGCGGACTAGGTTCTTATAATAAAATGTCTAAAGGAAGCCAAAAAGGTAATGATGGTGTTTACGACTTAATTGTTCATACTGCAAGAGTTCAAAAACCTGAAAAGATTCGGACATTTTGGGATTGAAATCGCTGTTTACCATCAGATGAAGAATGCCTCTACCATACCATTACTTCGACACCTGTTGACGATAAAACATCTTCGAGTGATTGATTAGTAATCGATAATGCCCTAACACAGAAACCGCTGAGCTGAGCTACCATAATTAGGTAAATCATTACGAATGGAATGAGTAAAACATACTTCACAGTAAAATTTGCTTACGTTACACCGTAAAATGATTTAAGTATAGGAAAATTTTCAACAATAAATGTTTTATTACTAACGCACGTTGACCTATTCTCGAATACATGCACAACGAACTTACGAACAGTATCATAAAGATTATAGATCATTTGTATACAAGCATCTCTCTGAACTCTTGTTAACGTCCAAAGTTGTACAAAAACCAAAGGCGATGAAATAAAATACATCCGCAATCGTTCATAACATAACCCTACAACCTACACGAAACATACATTACGACAGTAAACAATATTTAGTCCATCATAGATCCAGCAGGAGGAATAGATTGCCTGAAGA
The DNA here is from genome assembly GCA_000376725.2 of Ladona fulva. Taxonomy (NCBI): domain Eukaryota; kingdom Metazoa; phylum Arthropoda; class Insecta; order Odonata; family Libellulidae; genus Ladona; species Ladona fulva. The sequence continues at coordinate 979,839 of KZ308323.1, read as the reverse complement.
GAAAGTTAAAACACAAGATGTAAGATTTTGGGGTGCAAATAATATTTGGGGGGAGGGGGGAATAATGCAAACGTAAGTTCATAAAAACTTAGCCGATAATTATTCACAAAAATTAAGGTGGTAAGTGACAAAAATGTCTTGGATCGCCACAGGTATAGTAAGCAAAACCTATCGGAGAAATGCTGCACTGATACCATTATTACATAATTACGGTAAACCAATACCATCTTCCTTATTTATCATTGGCCACCCGTATTAGTCACGAACTCAATCTGCTACCTGATTCGCTGCATACCAAGGCGTGTTCGCTGACTAGCTCTGCAAGTCGTAATGTAAGCGGGAATTCAAACTCCGTTGGCGACCGAACCCTGAGGTCGCCGGAATTACCAATAGATTTTTCATCTCTTTGTTGAGTTTTATTAACTCAACTAATGATACATCTTCACCAAAACTATATGGGAATGGTATAGAGAGGTATTGACGGGGGTGAATGAAGCAGTCTCCTCGATAAGATAATAATACCGGTAAATTACCCTATCTTATATAATGATTGGCGTCAACGTATAACATTTCGTAAAATCTCCTTGATAATATTTAATTGATGAGATAAATACACAAACCAAATTTAACGGACATAAGGATTGTTTTGGACTCGAAACGAAAAATATGAACTGAAACATTCAATAACATTAGAGTAACTGGCTATGTGTAAACAGATAGTAAACCTAAGCACTCTCCTTCACTAAAGGGAGTTACATCTGAAGGCAAGACAAAATAAGGTGAATTAAATGCACCATTAAGTTCTAAGCTCTAAAAAGGTAGTCCAAATCAGAAGACAATAAGTTATAGCGAGTGACGTCTGCCTTACAGAAGCAGATTGGTGAATAATTACGTTACCCTCTGAGGCTTTTCAATTGGGGTTAATTTATGGTAGTCGCTACAGATTTCAATCGTAGACTACCAACTTAACCTCAGATCCGTTACAGCATACTGACCCTTACTGCTCCCGATATTCCATGATAATCCAAGACTTTGAGAATACAGTCTTATAAATAACTTGAATTTGAATCTCAACATTAAAAATAAACAAAACAAATTCCCGAAAATGTCTTCAATGAGAAGCAGAATCATGAAAAATTAACCAAAAATATGAGCAAAACCCACAGAACTGCTGTGTATAATAATAATAAATCGTCGTCGTGTATAAGCATAAAGCAGAGAAATGAGGACATGATAAATACCAAAGGCGACGAAGTTTCTTTTGATATTAAGCAAAAAACATGGAAGTATTCAAGAAATGCACAAATAAACTTTTACAAGCATCCCGAAGAAAATCCCACAGTAATTCGGTTTTGTGTAATCCGGAAGAAGACAAGTTGATAGCAAGAAATAACACGCTCAATATCATTTTATCTAATCTAGTAATTCCAATTACTCATACTATCACTTCGGAAAATGCATTCAACAATCTTGATAAATGTGAGAAACTACTTAAACGAATTTGAAAATGCCATACGAAAATGCCGGAATTTCATCTATCCGTCGTGAACAGTTCACTAAATTATAAGAGTAAAATATGAGACCACTTATTTCTGGAAAGAATACAAATAAAATCGGTAAAGCATTTTCGATCACTCGAGTAATATTAAAAATCCAAATACATATAATAAATAGAAACTAATAAGATATTTTTGAAGATACCACTGCTTCTCGTAATCCAAGGTTAAGGAAGTAACTACACATATGAAACGGCACATTTTCAGTTCGAGGCATGTTTACGACCCTTAAATTGGTGTAAAATCATTGCAATCGACATGAAAAATTACGGAATTGAAGAGGACGATCATTTAAATACATACACTAAGCATAATAAGCCTAAGAATAGGCTACGTGACTCGGGACCAGCATCCCATGGCAGGCTGGCTGTGCCCCAATATAAAGTAGAATATTTCTTACCCCATCCTTGAGAGAGTAGTGGCAGAAGAATTAGCACCAACGAAGTACACAGCTTCATGTTGATTGATTGACGAAAATTTCTATTAAATATTACCATGACGAACAAGGAATATCACTTATATGTCTTGCCTGTACTACACCTATCGAGCGTTCAGACCGCCGGAAGGATCGTGGCCCGAGTGGCTATTCGCGTGCGCCTTGCTGCGCTCACAAAACGGACTCTAGCGGCATGTTCTTATATTGCATGTTACGTCACGAACACTCTCATGGGCACGTCACAAACATCAATATCTTTCAAGTAAAGAGTAATTAATGATTGCGTTCGTGTAATTCCGATTCAGTAGAATGATTTCTGTATGCTCATCATTTTTGTATAAGTAAATCAGATATTAACTGAACCGGCAGTCCTTGGCATGTAAACAGACCCTACAACCCCATGCGGCCATTTGGCTAACTACTATGACAAACAGCTGAAAAGTGTTCATAATCGTGTGGCAGTATGAAACGCGGTGTGTTTTTTGGCATTATATTAATCGAAGTGAAGTTTATTTATTCATCAGTGTGGTAATATTGTATGAAAGGAATATTTATTCGATGAAGTGTCCGTGAAGAAGGATGTATATTTGGATCCTGATGCGTTCATCACATATATGTATCCGCGCATAGTTTAAGGTAAGTCATATTTTGTTATCTTTCTAGTAATTTGATGTTTGTCATGACCAAAGTAATAATCTCGTCAGCAATAGAGATTTATTTCTGTTAGACTGCTTAGTACTCAAATATAATGTCCAGCAAATATGTAATCGGGATCTTTAAGAATTCCCGCCAAAGCGTCTTTATCTTCTCTATTTTAAAATTACGCCGAGATTAAGTTGTTTTCGGTTTAACTTTAGTATGTCATTATTATCAAGATAAAAAATTGAAAACCACTCCGTTTGTCCGCATGTTTCGTGTTTATCGTTGAAAGTTTATTTTTAGTGCTTATTTTACGTTTTCTCGGCATCAATTTATTTAGCGCTAATTATCAATAAAATTTTCTTTCTTTATTTAAATAGCATGGACGAATTGCAGTATCACTTATCAAACAAATCGTATACGATTTGTTACGCTCACTTCTATAGATAATATTGCACCATTTTAGGTTACGATGGCTACTTGAACTTGACCTTATTTTAGTAGGTTACTTAGTTGTAAGAGGTATTTTCGAATTATAAACATAATTATCGATTTTCGGCTTAATTTTGTGCGAAACAACGATGAAGATATCTAGCGAACCTTCGTCTTTCTTAAAATAATCCTTCGAACAGGTTATTTTATTCACCATGTTTTACTGTAGCTTTTCTAATTTTTGCGAACACTATATTAATTCGTAAACAAATAGAACGCCATGCATGCAAGAACGTTGCAAGTGTCTTGTTTGCTATGTTTACATCCGAAATGATACCGGAGAAAGGCACCGAACGAAAGTAAAAGTTGACCTAATTTTGAGATCAAGTACTAACTACGAGTTCAGCCTCGTTGCAGAAAATTTTCCAGAAAAGGAAGCCGATTTGTTATCATTAGTAATTATATATTCGTATTTATGAATTTAATAGCAGTTTCATCTTCGTGCAAGCATCGCCACAGAGTGACATCTTGAAGTCAACAAATATGAGGTAAGTGACTGTTTGCTCATATTTTTGAGTTTTCCTGTGAAATACAATTAATTTTGGTAAAGATAAGTTGCTTGCTGGTTAATTTTATTTTACAGATTAATTTGCTGCCCCCTTAAGTGAGGCGTGATCCGTGCTCACCCTGATGGTAAGATATTTGATATTTATGGGTCTGCGAATTATTCCTATTGCATTATGGTCCATTAATTGTCTTCTTTATTTTTTGGTAGGAACGTGGCAACGTAGGATTGCTGTGGACCCCATCTTAAGCATGTGTGAGTACTTTTTTCTCTCTCTCATGGTAATGTTGTTTTGTAATTTAGCAACCCTCAGTAAAAACACTACCTCAGTAACAAAGACAGCCTATTAAGAATTCCCCTCTGTTAGGCGAGTATATAGTCTGTACATCAAGATCAATAGCTCCTGCTATTGATCACTGGAATTAGTGTTTACAATTGTAGATAGCTATGGACTAGGTCTGCTCAAAATCTGAAAATATTTTGAATGACAATTCCAAAGGTTATTTTTCCATTTTATCAATCACTCATTGGCTTAATCTGACCAATCAATTATAGGTATTATTGAACAATCACTTGTGTGTTGGTTTCTAAAGACAGAGTTATTTTATTTTAAAATTATGGATTTTCTCTATTTAAGCCAGATACAATTTAGATTATGTATGTACGTTTGGGATTAAGCTTCTTCCTGGTTCTATAGATTTAATTGGCAATGTTAATCTCAGAGAAGATAATGGAGTGTTCTTAGGTATATTACCATATTTATTAATATCATAAGAGTATTACGTGGTGCATTCACTGGGTTCTGAATCAGATTTAACTCTTACTGACTGATTAATAAGGAATAGTTTCACTTTTTAATTAAATGTAGTATGCAATATGTGTGTGGATACAAATGAATCAGCAGAAAGATACATCAGGTAATTGTTTGCAACCAGTAAGGTTTATTCCTTCTAGCTATCTGCGTGATTATGATCGATCTTAACCTCTATTAAAGACGAAGATATATCTCTTAAAATCTTATACGAGCAATTTAGCTGGAGGAATTCAATTTAATTACTGTAGACAATCTTCAATCTCAGGGCGCGCCCTAAAATAGTTACAGAAGCTGCCCGCAGGAGGCAGGTGCTGTAGCGGTGGCTGCTGCGCTATTTCGGTTGCATTGTGAACTAAATGTAAGCAGAAGCATCGAAATATAATCGATAAAGGCGGAAGACCGGAGATGACGGAGTGTCATCCCTCTTCCTTCAAAAAGATCGCCGGCAAAATACTAGTTTCATTTGAAAATAAATACATCTTCAGAAAATCCTACTTAGGGGGAACATTAACAATGCTCTTGATATTATCTGGTATCTGGCGAAGCATACAAGTAGATTTTATCTAATTGAGTTAATGGGGGATGATAAGATGAAGTAGTATTTTTATCCGTTTTAGTTATTGGTATGTACGGTGATAAGGTTTGACTTCTCGGTTTCTTGCCAAGCGTAGAAGTTCTTGGTTTTTTGAATGAGCGCGGCTTATATTCTAGGCTAATTAATACTAATCCTCTTTAGATGCTAGGACGAATTATAATTATACCCGTCATTTGTTTGATTTCGCCACTGATAAAGACTAAATATTATGTTTGGAATAAGTATAAGTGAATGATCCTGGAATCCTTTTTATGATCTGGAGGAAATATCGATGCAAGAAGAAAAACCAGGGTTAATACCTTCAACATTATAATCACGAAGAATCCAGAACGATTGAAAATTCCTTGTTTGAATACTTTTCAACATAAATTTTTTTTAATCTTGAGAGAAAAAGGTGTAAAACTTTGCATTAAAATGCGCATCATCAACCTTTTCTCACTTCTCGTGTTCTAAACATTTCTCGCTGAATAGCCATTCCAACCTTTGAAGCAAATTATTTAAATATTTAGGATACAAGGATAGGATATTGGATTTTGGATAATGTAAAAATAAATTGTTTAAACGATACGTCTAACGTTATCAACTGTGAAATAGTCAACTCGTCCAGACTTTGATGTCTCTGTTACATTCGAGGAAGTGTCTTACCAATTGTAGTTGTCGTTTTTTGGTTATATTTGAAGAGTGTACATTAGTGAGGTGAATTTCGTAGGTTCGTACTCAGTAGCGAATAAATAAAAATTTTCACTGCGAATGAGAAATATAGCTGTTCCGTAATACCCCGATTTTCTTGAACTCGGAATTAAGCTGTTCTCGATTTTCCTCTGACAATTACATGCATGACAAATGCTCTCGGTTCTATTGAAAAGGCTTTAAATATGAGAAAACCTAGGCTCCAACGAAGAACATGTTAGCTAAAAGGGAATACATAAAAAAAGATTAGACAGCTGCGAAGAAATGCATTGAGGAAAAGAGAAGAGTGTTTTCGGACGAGTGTTTTATATGCAATATGCACATTCAAATGACTTTCTTTTAAGTTACACATTTATTTTTTAATGTTAGATATATGCACATGTCGAATGCTTTTGAAGCACTTTTAACAATACTACTACTTGTTTTGGCGTCCAAAGCAAGAAATCTTCCGCGCGCCCTCGACTTGCTTCCTTACGAATAGAGGATAAAACATTAAAACATTTTAGTTATGTAGCTTATAAGTAGTGAATTTGTAATTAATTCGATGAGCATGACAGACAACTAAAGAGCGCCCCGCTTTACTACACTGCTCCAGTTGCAATTCCATGTTAGGTATATACTACCATGGCTAAATTAAAAATAAATAAATAAATAGTGATACCCCCAAGTGGTGCCATACGTTGGACCAACGAAATATCGCATGCGGCAAATTCTCTTGAGTCGGGATGAATCATTGTGTATAATTATATGGTATTAGGTTTAATTTGGACCAAGGGCTAACACAAATATTAAGGAAAAATACGTAATACAAATTGTAGTTTTCTATGCATTCCTAATATTAAAAATTAAGCTTAGATCATTCGCACGAAGGCCCTCACCGGGAATCGAACCTGGGAAGTTGCCCACTTTTCTATACGGGAGCCCGCCAAAATAAATCGGACTAATCATTCCTAAGTACTTCAATTAATCGTTTCCTTACTATAATATATATAGACTAAAAATGAAGTAATAAATATAAATTATACTTTTCCACAAATATTTTTTTGGCTTTGCAACCAATGATTTCGAATTTTCAGTTCATCGTCAGGCTTATTGGTTGCAAAGCCAAAAATATATATGTGGAAAAGTATAAGTTATATTAATTATTACATTTATAATGGAATTCCACCGAATCTCGCTAGAGAAGACTCATTTTATATATAGAATAATTATTTATGATGATAAAATGAGCGTAGTTCTCACCGGCTGATATGAAGATGCTTCGGTGTCTGTATGTGCGAGTGTTCTTAAAAGTGTTTTGACAGCTGAGGTCATTTCGCAAGAATGGGCTTCCACAGGAATTCGGGCCCGGTGCCGGCTATACCCACTTAGCCATCCAGGAGCCCGAACAAGCTCTGTATAGGGACAAGGAAAAAGTCGAACTTTTACAAACCACATTATTGAATTGTGTTGTAATTATTTACGCACAATTACTAGGGAAACGGTATTGAGGTTTACAAATTTCGACTTTTCCTAATTCCTTCATGGAGTCACCACGAAGTCACCGCATAAGCAGTTGATTTTACATATCTGTATAATTTAGCAAGTGTCCTCGGATGACGAAAAAAATATGAAATTTTTATTGTAAGAAAAGATTAAAGACTCATTCTACTGAGTTATCTAGAGGAACCTCTAAATATGCTTTATTTGAGACGATTCCAATTTATTTTTGTCAGAATAAATCTATTTTAATAAACTTGATAATTTTCAAGATATTTGCTGTTTAGACACTCATGGTATCTCGATTGACATGGCGTATGACGTACATTGCAGATTCCTTCCCTTCCACACGCAATAATTTGTTATCCAAATCGCAATAGGCTGCTTCTTATCCCATCGACTATCTTTCCCTTAAAACATTTTCCTTGAAAAAATGGTAAATTCAGAGACTGCTGTACTCTGCCCTTAGAGTCATCTTGTTGCGTCATTCAGATTCATCCCGGGAGAGGTCGCGCGTTTACGATTTACGTAACTCGCCGGACTTACGTATTTTATGTAACGTACCGTGATTAGGACATGGACGTAATCCGCGATACGGCACCGGTAATAAGGAAATAAATTGTATTAACGATTTTCAACCAAACACTTGTCCAATGCATCTGTTTTTACACCTCCTGGGAAACGCATAACTGCGTTTTCAGATTGATAACCATATTTCCTTATCGTTAAATTTATATTTTCTCTTTATATTTTCTTTTAATTATATTAAATTCCACGGAGGCGGCGTGATTCGAATTCCCAAAATTTTGCTTTAAGGAGCAACTATCTTTTCCCATCCTCTCCTATCTTACAAGCCCGCCATACTCCCACTGACCCTCGCACTTCTCTAGGTTCCAGTACCGTAACCCCTTCCTATCCTCTTCTTTCACCGCCACCTATACCTTCTCCTTCTTGACTGAAATATATTGTTTAGTATTTTTTAAGTCTTTCAGAGCTGATGATGGCAGAATTCGTTTAACAGCGGAAGATATCGTAAAAGCCGGGCCATCAGAAGCGTATCGTCATTGTCTTTTTAATTAACGAGCAAAGGTTAAAACGGGGTTAGTAGGTTTTCGACCTCGAAGGCAGAATGGGAAACTTTATTCCCTGTTTAGTTAATAATACGCAGCGTTGGAAACGCTTCTACTTGCTTTCACGGTCAGTGTCAAGGTTTACAACCGTCCCTACTGAGAGTCAAACCTCCCCTCCTTATGACCTTTGACGGGAGATGCGTCTCGATCCATCCCCGTATAGAAAGTGGACCTCCCGGGGATTAAAAATCGCTCGGCCGGGGGCACGGATATGACCGGGGCGTGATGGGATCGAAAAAGCGTGAAATTTTCCTTCTTGGGAAAATTATTGGGAGGATAATTTTTTGTCCAGTTCCTGCTTAATGGTTGAGGTAGGAGGAGGGTTTGGTCTAATATTTTTACGTTGTTTGTCTTCTAGGGCAGTGTTGCTTAAACTTTATGGTCTCAAGATCTACTTTCCATGTTGTAAACACAACCAAGTCCCGCCAACGTGCAAGTAGCTCGTTTTATTGATGTAATTTAATATTTTACTTAGAATATTTAGTTAGTTTGTTGACGAATATCTCAGAAATTATTGGGAGACCTATTTGCAATTACGCAAAATGACGGAAAAATTGGAAGAATAAATTAAATGACCTAAACCTGCTCGAGGCTACTAACCATGCAGGTTCGTAAGTTCCACTAGTGGGAAGCGGCCGACCGGTTCGGTACACACGTTTACATGCCATGATTCATAGAAGGAGAATAATAGTGAGGCAGCAGCTGGCGAAATAAAAAAGCACCGCCCCTTCATTACATGATATTTTACCGAAAGATAAGGTGTATATCGGATTTAATTTACTCGCGCGCATCCACTTCTCTTAAAGTTCGAAATCCTATAACACCTTGACTATCACTATCCGAAGGAACACACAAATACGCTAATTCAGAAATTGATAGTACTATTTCTTATGTCTTTAGCGATCTTTACAAACATTTCGGTCACTACCAAAAGAATATTTTTCAAGGATATAGGGTCTGCTTTGGAGACATCACTGCTAACACCTTTGGTGCAATAGAAAAATATAGAAAATACTGCTAATTAGAACTTGACTTTCCGGGGAAATAGTAAGAAATTGCTACCCGAATAACTGGAAGACCCCATTTAAATGCTTGATTAACAAAAAGCAATCAAGGAACCCAAATAGTTGCAATTGCCGTCGATATAAAATTAGTCACCGTCAATGAAATATCATTTTTTGAATATATAAAAAGTAAAAAAAACCAACAACACCCGGTGTTCCCAGGCGGTCACCCATCCAAGTACTATCCGGGCCCTACGATGCTTAACTTCGGTGATCGGACGAGAACCGGTGTTTTCATCGTGGTATGGCCGTTGGCAAAGAAAGTCTCATGAGTAAAAGCATTTATATAGTTTTTTCGAGTTGCGCCGTTTCAGGCAACAATAGCCAGTTATAACAACAACATTTTTCAGTATTTATTACTTGAATAGACATTTTTTGCAATACCCTCGGTTGAAATGAGATAAGTAAGCAACTTATACTGCTTCAGACCACGATTTCCGAGGTAAAGACGCCGTGCAAATCATTAATAGGCACGTACTAAAATCATCAAAGTTTTGTCGGCTGATTCATCATTAAAATTAAGATAGACTAAAATGTGACTTTTATGTTACAAGTATAAAGGAAGTCTCGTATTGCCGTTTGCAGTTGCGCGGTTTCTTAGCAATTGAGTCTCATAAATAGGGAAAAAGCAGCCACTCGCAGTTATTACTCTGACATCATTCCTGTAAATTAATCTCTAAATTCAAGACAGGTAAAAAGTGCAAGAGAAATATTGCAGAATTAACTTTAATTTGCCGTAAGGTCCATTAATGCGCGTCGTATACCACGGTTGTAACATATTTTAAAACATACGTTCCGATAATGCGAGAAAGCTCAGAGAAATAGATGCCAGAACCAATAGATTCAAGAACTCATTTTTGTTGAGAACGATACGCGAAAATAATAGATTAGGGGAAATAGAGTCATGGTGCATGCACCCCTTCCAACACGCCGAAAGGCGGCTTGCAGGATACTCACATAGACATAGACAAACATAAAATGTGTACTTATCCATAAATTTAATTCACCGACATTAACATGTCTGGTTTATGGTGCCCGATAATGATCTTGTTCCGTATAAACCGGTCGAGTTTACTTCGGGAAATTAAAGTTGTCAAAAACCACACGTTTCGTGTTTTTCCTTGCGTTTAACATGGGTACATTCCGCGGGGGCATAATATTTCTGTGTAAACTTTTTATTATTATTATTATTATTATAAGTACAAATGTTACAAATGGACAACTAGTCCGGTGGTAACAATATAAAAGTTAAACTACTATTTTACTAAAAAACCATATAAACTACCATTTCACGAAATACTTCTCATTCAGAAAAATTTCACCTTCAAAAAATAATTCCCATCCAGACTTACTACCATTTCACAACTTATAGTCAGATACAACATCATATTTCAGTGAGATACAAAATCATACAAGTTAAAATCCCTTTAAAGTACCTTACCACAATTTTACATAAACCATTTCCATCCAATAAATGGTCGTCTAAAACACAAGCAATTCACATGCATATATACAAAATAATTATATAACTGTTAAATTTTTACATCTATTTTTAAATTCTTTAATAGTTTTCGGTAAGGGTTTCAGAACTCCTTCAGGTAACTTATTCCATTCTTTTATTCCTCTATTGATGAATGAAAATTTCGCTGCATTCGTCCTTTGCTTCCTTAATTTTAATTTAAGTTCGTGATCACCTTTCCCTATGTAGCTTGGTGTTTCCATTCTGCTCTTCAGTTCTTCCCAAGTATCACCGCCTTTTCTAATCTGAAATACGCCTGCCAATCTTGTAACTTTTCTCCTTTTTTCTAAAGTCTCCCAGCCGAGGATTCCTAGCATTTCCTTAACGCTGTCCGTCTTCTTGTGCCTACCCAATACATATCTGGCTGCCTTTCTTTGAACTTTTTCAATTTTACTTGTATTTA